>JACYFF010031955.1:5865362-5878249 GCA_017589665.1 Selenicereus undatus | reverse complement strand
TGTAGATCAGGAGAGCGTATGCTCCCGAAAGCACATAAAAAATTGTCGATATTACCTTTAGGAACATCTAGTTGCAAACAAAATAGAGAGCAGATGGAAGGATTCTGGAATGGCACAAATTATATCGTAGGTTCAAACACTTTTTTGGGGTAGGGGCTAAAACTGGTCTTTTTTACGTGTAGTTGGACAACTTATTGCTCGCGTATTGTTTATTTCGTCTGACATATCTAGGGTTAGGTATTAAGCACTGAGATTAACAGTGCCCACTTTGAAGTCCTCCTTTCTTCGCACTTGTTTCTCCAATTTATGCAGTTCAACATTTTGTTTTATATATTTGAGCAATTTATTGTATCAAGTTAAGCATTTTGTTTTATTCATTTGAGAATGTCTCGGGTTTATAGACACACGACCTTAATTTTAATATAAGCGTTGCTGGAATGGAGCGACAAATAAGTACATATTTGAGAAATTAAATGAAAGTATGTCATGTAAGATTTTGTTGATCGTATCGTAACATGGTTTGGTAATATGTAGCTCTAAAATCTATTTGATTGATGCATTATTTCTTTTATTCTTTTTTTTTAACACTAAAAGTAGTTCTCCTATTACATATAGGATATGGTTATTTAAAAAGTTAATGAGCATGACAGAGAACAAGAGTGTACATAAATTTAGGGTTACAGCAAGCATGAATTACTTGCTATAATTCTCACACATAATATATAGAGGTGCTCAGTACTAAATTTAAATAGTGATCAGTGATATACTTTCTATAAAGATCAATGATCTCAAGTAAGAATGCTTTCGCAATATTTTCTTAAAATTGTAGTATTTTGAGAAGGTGGTGACTCTTAGACGATTTTAGCTCATATTAGCCACTTTTGCACAAGTGGGCAGCCCTAATTGCATTGACAGAGAGAGGCTTGCAATTTGATTGATATTTGAGCAGTGTATTGTACTCTTTTAATTGTGCTGGTTCCTTTCCTTGTCACTGGTTGCGTCAGTGGGTAAAAACATCAACGTGAAACAAAAGTTACTGTGCATTTGCAAGCAGAAGAAGCTCCAGAGATAGAGAGAGACAGGGGGGGGGAGAGGAGGGGTTTGAGTTCATCTTTCACTTCTTGGGCTGGGAATTCCCTCAAAGTTGTCTACCAAAATTGGTGGACCCCCCATAGTAAGATTCTTCATACTCTCTCCCACTTTACTTACCTTGCTCTTACTCTCTCTCCTCTTGCTTGATGCAATTCGTTGTACTTTCCTCACATCATTCCTATTCTTTTCCTTCAAATCCTTTGCTTTGATTGTAGCCAATGTTGATCTGGGTTCATTCAGCTTCTCTGGTTAGTGGTGCGTTTAGTGCAATTTGTGTTTTGATTCCTTGTAGATTTTTTGTGAATTTCATATGTGGGGTTTCAGCTGAGCTCAAGTTCATGTCTTGGGTTTCTTTTGTTATGATGTTTTGTTATTTCTCTCGTTCTTTTTGATGGGTACTTTTTTGGGTAAAATGCTGTTGATTAGTTCTTATTTAGTGGGTTTAAGGTAATTTGAGATTCAAATTGTGGTCTGTGCGTATGTCCTAGATCGATCTGCGATGACCCATTTCGATTTGCAAGTGGGTGTTCTGAAAAATAAAATATGATTCTTGTTTCTTTCTTTTTTTAGCATAACTTGGAAAAATGGGGATCTTTGCTTTGAGCAATTTTAGTGGATTTTATGCCCAAAGCACAGTTAGTAGATTTTATGCACTCTTGTGCATGTCTATTTAGTCCATCCTTGAATTAGTCTAAGCTGTGGATCAGGTCGCATCTTTGGAACTACTTAAAAGCTGTGGAACTAAGCATATGGCAACTGATTAGGGAAGAAAAGTATTTCTGGATATATTCTGGATTTGCTGTCCTCCTTTTGGATCCTTGAACAGATTAAAAACTGATGGGATCCTATAATTACTGGTGGCAGGTGCTGGTTGATATCTGGTGACTGATTGAGGAAGTCCACTTATTGTAGGAACTTTGAAAGGCAGAGGGCGAGTGTGAGAATATCTGTCTCTATGCTAGGTTCGCTCTATTTACTTCAGGTAGCACATTTGTATGGGCATTCCCCTGCTGGTATTACATAGTGAGGAAGAACAAGACTCTTTTCCTTTTGCTAATGGAGCGGTTGGAAGATCGTGCTGGTCATCAGCATGTCATTGACATAGCTGCCGCAAATGATGCTCCCTTAGTTTCATCAGTGGATGATCATGTATATGAGGAAGAATCGCGTTATAATGTAGATAGACCATCAAGTAGTAGTACAGAAATACACCCATCACAAGCTTCTTTGTCTTTTGAAAGAAGAGTAGCCACCGGGAATTCCTCGTTCACAGGCGGAGGTGACACATATGGTTACACCAGCCCTTTGAATTCTGGCCTATGGATCTCGGTTGAGCTAATTGTCACTCTGGCCCAAGTTGTTGCCTCTGTTGTTATTTTGTCATTGTCACGATACAAGAGTACAGAAGCCCCTCTCTTTGCGTGGGTTGTGGGTTATGCTTGTGGTTGTCTTGCAACACTTCCTATTCTATATTGGCGACTTCGGAATTCAGTTCAATCACAGCAGCACTCTCAAAGGGTCCCTTCTTACGAACCAAATAATATGCCATCGATATCTGTTGCTCAAGATGCAGAGGAGAGCTATCAAAACACACATGCAGCTGCTAGAAACAACCACAGGAGAGGAAGAGCTAGTGGACGGTAAGCTATTATTTCCTTCTAAAACAGAGCATCATGAGCATGCTACATATACTTTGTCAAGTAGGTCTCCTACTGGAAAGAAAGGAGCACATCTTATTTATTTTTTCGGTTAGCTATTGTGATGCTGATATACTTTCATTTGACTTGCTGCATCTTTGTTCATGAGAGAGTGTAGTTTTCATCAAATTTTGATGGATTTTGACCACAGATCTTACAATTATTGAACCAATTCTGAAGAACTTCGTATAACATAAGCTACCCCCAACCACAAATTAAGAAAAATAAAATTTTAAAGAGGCTTGGTGGTACTATAAACTAGTCGATGGTTTCATGTGTGCATATGCAGGCTTAAATTAAGAAAATGTCATATACCAATATATTTGTGCATGTGAAACTACTAAAAGTCAGCAAATGCCTTGCCCCAATTATGTAGCAATGATTTATTGGAACCTACGCATGGATTGAAACACAAAAGGCTGAAGGTCAGGTTTAAGTTATATATGAAAGTGACATTTTGAGGAGCACTATTTGGAGAAGCTTTCTTGCTAACAGGAGAGGTTGGGGGGTCAAATCTCACCCAATGCAAGGTTTTCCCCCTTTCATGGACGAGGCCTAGGCCCCCTAGCCGCTTGTCATTCGCTCCTTGCCTTCCCAGGCATAGGAGATGGTGTGACCTGGCTGCAAAACTCAAAACAAATGGGGCAAGTGACATTTTCCTTTCCATTGAGAGGACGAATTGGCAACAGCTTGCTTGGCTGTCGCTGGAGTTTTATCATTTGCATGACATGACTGTCAGACTGCTGACAGAAGGCAACATTTGATGATTATGGGTTGACCCTTCTGGGTCTTACCTTGATATGGTTGTTGAATGCTCAAGTGATATTTTCTAGTCCTTTCCTTCCTTTGCCGGGCGTTTTCTGAAAGCAATGGGATACCCTTGGCATGTTGAAAGCAATGGGGTAACCTTTGAACAAAGATTTAGCAATTTGTAGCCTTTAAGGAAAGCCACATTAAGGGAATTGCCTAGCTAACCTGTTGCCTTGATCTCTATGGAAGGAGGACAATACTGAAATGACTACGCACCAAACTCTCAAAGTGCAGAATCGGCTTCTGCATTGTTAGATTTAGCTTCTTGTTATTTGAGTGCACAAGTAGATAGGAAAAATGTTTATAGATGCCATTTAAGTTACTTTGATCTGAACAGTTTCTTGATTGGGTGGTTTTTGAGTCACTTTAAGAACTTGCATGCTTCGTTGCTGCGCGTAGCTGGAGCTAGAAATTTTTCTGAAGTAGTACCAATTATGTACCACCAGGACTTCCAGAGGGCAGACAATGAGAAACTAGGTGAAGGAGGTGAATGTCCCGGGCTTGGAAACAGTTAATCAACCAATGGGATTGTGACTGTTACATTTTTGGGGATACAAATTGGAGAGCTAATTAAGCTCTATTCATATTTGGAGATTAGTTGCTTTTTCAAGCTCTTTCGAAATTCATCATTTGTTGATACATCATTTTTTATCTGCAGACTCAATGGTGTAGTAGACCACTTCAAAATGGCCTTGGACTGCTTCTTTGCAGTGTGGTTTGTTGTGGGCAATGTGTGGATTTTTGGGGCACACTCATCCCCCTCTGTTGCTCCAAAGTTGTATAGGTAATGCTATTTCATGTCCTGTATTATGTCAGTTCTCATATGCCTATAGTCAACCAATTATTTTTGCTCTCTTTATGCAGGTTATGTATAGTTTTCCTTACCTTTAGCTGTATTGGATATGCACTGCCATTCCTTCTCTGTGCTACCGTATTTTGCTGCCTGCCTTGTATTATCTCAGTACTTGGCATTCGAGAGGATCTTTCTAAAACAAGAGGAGCAACCGTAGAATCCATTAATGCTCTGCCAACGTATAAGTGCAAGCTAAGCAAACATGAAGGTGCTGATGATGAACAAATCCGCTTGTGCTCCTGTAAAAGTGGGCCTATGGGTGATGAAAATAATGAGCGCTCAATATCCCAAGAAGATGCGGTAAGTCTGCCTGTGGGTGATGTGGGCCTTGGGTTGTGGCTTACGATCTCTTTCTCTGAAGGTTGAGCTTCTTCACATATATTGGTTGATTGGTAGTAAAGCACAGCTGTTTGAGAACATGTGTTGTGTTTCATGATCTAACATTGGTAGCACTTTTCATTTGACATTCAATTACCCATGTCAGCTGTTCAACATTCCAAAATCGGTATGAACACTTCACCTTTTTGTTTTGGACAGTAGATCAGCACTTATTCAGAAACTGACAAAGTACAAAACCTAGTCTCTCATATTGAACCGCCTCAACATGGATAATAGCAAAGTCCAAGTACTGATGCATTGATCATTTAAACAAGATGTTGCAGAGCATTGTTGGGATAGTCTAGGAATTAGATTTCTGTAATAGCGGTTTAGTAATAGTGAGGAGAGTGTTCTATACAATCTCATGAATGTCTTTTTCACTTTTCCTGTCATGGAATTTGTTAGACTACATACATCTTGACCTCCTCGATCACCTGAATCTTCATTACATGTTAGTGTTCTTGTACACATACTACGCTTTGCTTTTAACTTTTTGTCCAACATATCCCATTTGTTTCCCCAAATGAAGCTTTTATATTTTGCGACCTTCCTCTATAATATTCATAGTTATATGCCTTCCTCTTTGTTCAAATGATCCCAACTTGTTTACTGGGCGCAGATATGTTGTATTTGCTTGGCACAATACGTTGACAACGATGAGCTAAGAGAGCTGCCATGCGCCCATCTGTTCCACAGCGAGTGCGTAGACAAATGGTTGAAGATCAATGCATCATGTCCTTTGTGCAAGCTTGAGGTGAGTGAAGCAGGTAGTGTCGCTTCATCATCTGCCCCAAACATCGATGGCCAAGAAAATGCAGATGAAGAAAGTGAACTCAGTTTAACCCCAAGAAACGTGTCTTAATTTTGGATGTTCAATGCTTTAGAAAGCATGCTATATCATGGATGTTGTTAAACGGCCAACAAGAAACAGATGAGGCATGAAAATGTGGAATGGTTTTGACGAATGAAAAGATCACCATGGGAACATACCGCTTTTTTCAACTGTTCACTGTTTATGATTATCTTCATTGATGTGATGCTTAGATGTGTTCCATTACATGGTGCTCTAAATGTTTGAAGATCATTGATCTTTGAAAGCGGGACCCACACTGGGAGTTGTTGTTGTTGAGTAGATTCATATGTAGGCAGTCTTCTTTCGAAAAGCATTCTTGCTATTGAAGCCATATAGTTAGTTTTTATGTGGCTGCAGGCTGCGCCACTATCTTTAGGCCCTCCAGTGAAACAATTGACAATCTTTAAATCCACCACTGAAGCTGAAGGTGTAGAGTGGTAACTTCAATTATCCGTTGAATATGGACGTGTAGCTTATATGTTGGCTAATTATTAGATGATATTCACTTATCTAATCAAGGTTTGTTGACAATGTTAATCCTACCTACATTCATTTTGATCTTGTGCTTTAGAACTGCAGCAATTGCATTCACATAGACCATTATATTTCTTTGTAAACATAAACTTCATGATTCAGTACACTCTGATCCAATCGGCGAGCATCCATTGCTTTCTTTTAGCTTATTTTTTGCTTTCAATTTCAAATAATCAATGAATTCTTTTCGTTTTCAAGTTAACCTTACTTCAACGTTTAAAATCAAGGAACCTTTACGAAAGAAGGTAATAACTTGGTATGAGATTTGGTTCTACAATGGTGAGGCAGCTTTATGGAGATGAATTGCAATTAACAGACCTATTAAAAATAGTCACTGCAATGGATCTTAAGCACAGACTATTAGACTAACAATAATAGTTGCTTCATCAGGAGAGGGCAAACTAGCCCTGACAAAACTCGGCCTTAACCTTAAGATTAAGCAAAAACTTTAACTTTTCTAATTTTCGTAGTTGTAGGTTTTTTGACTTATTTTAAGTGAACAAAATTTTAATTAGCGCACCTCTAACGACTATCCATAGATGATTACGGTCAAGTTCAAACTACCAACTATTCTATGATTTAATTTCAAAGTTAGTTCTATTTTTCTTCTTAAAATAACAATAAATTTGGACTATTTTTTCAATTTAGATTGTACGGACTAAAATAAAATCTTTCTAAACTTCCTTTACTCCATTTTTGTGGAATGATCAATCGGAACCAATCTCTATATAATTTTACAATTCAACGGTGAGACTGCTACATTATACCCTTCCTCCCAACACCCCGCCTAATGACAATTTTTGGGACGTTGGATTTAGATTTTGTCCTATTTTTCTTCTGAGCTTAATGTAGCCATCAACAGATACAAAGGGACGGTAGAAACACCCAAGTTTAGCAGGCAGTATCTTGAAGGGTGGCATTGTTACAACTTACAAACAATTCCAGAAAAACCCAGTTCACAATGACACATAAAATTAGGCTCATCAACAAGATAAAAATTTATGATCATACAAAAGCAGAGTTACGATGCACTCTCAGTAAATAACGCAAGACGGTGAAACAGATCCGCAAGGTAAAGACGGGAAGCGTTGTACATGTAATGAGACACCCGTCAGCGCACTGCATTGTGTGCTCGCAGATATACCATATAACAATTTGCTGCAAGGATAACCATCTGAAAGGAGAAATGAAGTCAAATCTCCATACGATGCAGGTAGAACAGACTCATGACAATTCACTTCTGATCCTTTTTTATGACTACACTCAATTAGTAGAGGAATTTCGGATGCAACTCCAAAAGAAAACAAAACATAATCAAAATAAGTATAGCCATGCCTCAGTCTGATGATAACCATGGAACCAAAACTGGAGAAAAGAATAGAGATACACAAGATCTTACAGTCACAGCCCAAAATCAAGAAAGATGATTCAACTCATAGAGCCCTAATCATCAACTTCAGCTTTAATCTCCTTCTGTAGTTCCTCCTTGTACTCGTCGAATGTTCCATCAAAGAAGGTCACAGTTCCATTCTCCACAATCCAAATCTGGCTCCGCTCTTCATCATCACAAACACTTGAAATTAACCGGGAGTCATGGCTCACCAGCACAACGCCTCCGGTGAACTCATCCAAAGCATCTGCAAGTGCATCGATACTCTGCATATCCAAGTGATTTGTAGGTTCATCCAACAGCAAGATGTGGGGCTTTGACATCGATATGGAAGTGAAAACTACACGGGCTTTCTGGCCCCCTGATAATTTTGCAATTGGGGTTAAGTGGTTATGGCTTGGGAGTCCAAACTTCCCCAGCTTGGCCCGGACAGCCTCCTGTTTGCTCATCCCCTCTTGATCGGGATGGAGACGGAGGAGATATTGAACTGGGGTTTCATCCATTGTTAACAGATCAACAAAGTGCTGTGAATACCTCCCTATTCTTAGCTTCTGACTCCTCCTTACCTCTCCTTCAGTTGGCACCAAGTCACCTGCCAATAGATTGAGCAGGGTTGATTTCCCAGCACCATTGGGTCCCACAATAGCAACCCGGGTGCCCATGTCAATACCAACATCAACGTTTGAAAGCCTGAAGTCTGGTCGATTGGGGTAGCTGAAGCTCACTTCAATGAGCTGGAGGAGCGGAGGGGTGAGCTCAGTCGGTTCAGGGAAGTGAAACTCTACTGTGTAATCCCTCCACTTGCTCGGTGCTTCCTGCAAGGGCTCATCCTCATCAGCCTTCCCCTTTGCCCTTTTCTTGGATGCTTCCTTTGCAGCCACAAACTTCGCTTTTTCCTTGACCTTCTGCTGCTGAGCCTGGTTGCCTGACCTCCTGGCAGCCTTCATTTGCTTTTCAAATACTTCGTACTTTTTATTCGCTTCCTTACGGCGCTGCTCATATCCACTCTCAAAATCATCAAAATTGCCACGGTAGAAATTAAGCTTCATGTCATGAAGATGGATAATCTCATTGCAAACAGTGTTGAGGAAATCACGATCATGAGAGACGACAATGAGAGTTTTCTTCCACCGACACAGATACTCCTCCAACCAAAGGACGGCTCTAAGGTCAAGGTGGTTGGTAGGTTCATCGAGCAACAAAAGCGTTGGTTGTACAAAAAGTGCCCTAGCAAGTGAGATTCTCATTCTCCATCCGCCACTGAATGACTTAGTAGGGCGCCCCTGCATATCCTTCGTGAAACCTAATCCAGCTAGAATCTTTGATGCCTGGGCCTCAGCAGCATCTGAACCCAATATATTCAACCTTTCATATAATTCAGCCAGTCTCTCTCCAGCATCGTCATCATCACTGCCTGCATCATCTGCAGAGGTAGAATTCTGCAAAGCTGCAACCTCTTGACGAAGCTTAACCAATTCTTCATTGGCTGACACAACCGCTTCGAGTGCTGTTTTATCATCTCCGACCACCTCTTGTTCAACCAGTAGCACGTCAATATTTTTAGGCACAGGAACCTTTCGCCATGCTAGAAGCTTCAAAAGTGTGGACTTCCCCTTCCCATTTGGTCCAACTAACCCATACCTCTTTCCATGTGAGATTTTTAGCGATGCATTCTTTAGCAATTCTTTCCCCCGAGCAGACACATGGAAATTTTCAACGGTTATATCTTTAATGTTAGCATCAGCATCATCCCCACCTTCAAGCACAGAAGCACGGCTGCCAATCACAACAGTGAATGCATCATGATCATCCCTCAAGGCCTCCTTTTTTGCCTGTTCTGCAGCCTGGGCAGCCAACATATCTTTCTTCTCTCGTTTCCTCAGCTCCTTATCCGTAATAGAAGTATTGAGCATCTTGGTCTCTGTCCGTTTGCTTTTTTGCTCTTCTTCTGAGGCATAGTCCTCTTCTTCATCATCAGAAGGTGGAAGATCAATGCCATCAGTATAAGACGATACTTTAGACGCCGCCTTGGGCTTGGGTTTACTGGAGGCAGCAGCCTTCTTTGGTTTGTCTGGCTTTTGATCCATGCTAGCAAGCATGGCTGAAACAGATAACTTCTCTTTCTTCCCATCCTTAGATGGCTGAGCTTTCGTGGTGGCGCCAGCCTCATCAGATTTCTTTTTCCCCATTTTGCCTGCTATGCGAACCAATTACTGCAACAAATAACTGACATAGTAAGTAAGTAACTAACTATGAACGCAATCCTGGCAGAAATTTCCCCAAAAAGAGCTTCACATGCTCACAAAGTCACACTATTATCATTCAAGAACAACCACAACAATAGCCTATACAGCCTTTAGGACATACAAACAACAAAACAGCCATGGACAACGTGGGATGGTTAGGGACAGGGTGTATACCCCGGGGGTTATCCTTGTCCGGACCCTGATGGAGACCGGATCACCGGAGCCGTGATGAGTCCTCGTCGGAGGAAATCGATCTCCATATCAGCAGGAGCATAAAACAGCAAAAATACAAATCTCTAGATAAATAATGAAACCAAGAACTGCCAATCACCATTCAAACAAATCAAACCAATAACAGAGGGGGGGGGCGATGAGTGAGAGATACACAGAGATTGCATCTAAGCACCAAGGAATCAAGGAGTAACCAAAAAATAAAATAAAATCGAACAGTACCATCAAAAGCCTAAATCAAAATTCAGCGACAACCGAATATGATACTAAGTACCCAAAAACCATAAGATCGAAATCCAAAAAACCCTAAATTACCAATCAATCAGGTTAAATAACCCGAAACTAAGTACCAAACACCATAAAGTAAAGATCTTTATCGTCTTCCGAGTAATCTAGCTCTGAATTTTCACAACAATATTTGATCAGCATATCATGAAAGTGAGAGAGAGCGAGAGAGAGAGAGAGCTAACCAGAGTCGGCAGTCAGAAGAAACCGTGGATATCGCAGAGAGACCGGCGAGCAGATGAAAGAACAAAAAAAAAGAGCTGAAACGCGGAATCGGGTTGGCGTGTCTGTCAATTTATAGGTTGATTTTGAGTCGGTTGACTCGGTTCCACCTATTTGTTGGGCTTCTTCATTGAGCGTTGGGCTCCCTCGTCAACTTCAAAAAGCTTTTATTTTGGGCTTTGATACCACTAAACTACTTTATTGGGTTGGGCTAAACGACTTTATTAGGTTGGGCTAAGCCAATTTTCTCTTATTTCTGTTTGTAAATTTTTGTGTTTATAAAATTATGTGCTTATATCTCAATTGTTAGTCTAATTTGTAATCATAGGTTTACAAAATTTTGTTACCTCAATCAAAGGAAAATGCAAAAATAATAACTTACATTTCAATTTAAAAATTAAAATACAAAAAATGGCAAAAATGATTTCAAAATAAGAAAAGATCACTTATAATGGCATCTAAATATTTTTAATAAAACAAATTTGATTCTATTCCATAACCATTAGCCAAACAACAAGGATTTAAACTTGATTCCATTCCCTCCCCCCCCGCCCCGCCCCCCAAACTCAAAGTTTAAGATTCAAGTTTCATTCCCAACCTCCTCAGCTATCATGAATGATTCTATTTCATTTCAATTTTGCTCACCAAGCAGGGCCTAAATATTTTCTACCAATACAAATTGGTTTAAGTAGTTTAAATTTTAAAACTTGCAGTGCTCGTCTTGAATAAGGTTTCGGCCTCAAGTCTTATGGTTGGAAAAAAAAGAAAGACTAATAAGTAATGGAATAGCTCTAATCATTTATGACTTAACAGTAAGTCAACTCTCGTAAAATAGATGCCCAAATGCCAAATCAAAAAATAATCATATTAAGGCGATAAACTATGTTCATATTCTTCACAGAGAACTGTTAAGATTACTTATATTTGTTTAACTCTAATTTGTAATAGAAATGTCATTTTGTGATTCATGTCGTTTGTTTTTTTTTGTTTTTTTGTTTTGTCGGATGGAGCAGTAAGCAAGTAGATTTTGTAAGTAGATTTTGATTTCAACTATTTTAAATCAAAGTATAATAACTTTATATAACTCATATTACTTAACATTCATGAACATGCTGGATGAAGCTAAAACACAGTATACATGCTTGTTAAAAACATTAGGAGGTTTTTACCACAATGTTTAATTTTAGGTGACTTCCAGCATAACAAGGTCCATCACCAAAGAACAGTAACATGAGTTAGTCCATAGAGAGAGTTTATAAGACTCAAGCGTATAATTACTCATCATTTTCTTCACTTCTTTTGTCAACGTTAGCCAAAGACCAATAACGTTGAATTTCATACAGATATTTTTTTTGAAACTGAAGCAAAGCTTCTTCGTTCATCAGCATTGGTAAGCTTATTAGTAACAATTACAAGGTAACAACAATTATCGGTTATCACCTAAGGACAAACACCAAACCAATTACTAATTAGAGCCGCTTTGGCTAATCATGAGCAACTCTATTACCATTCCTAGGACTTTGAAAAAAGAAGAAGAAGAAGAAATAGACATGAAAGAAGGAAGATTTCATTCTTTTTATGGAAAAAGAACTCATATTTGTTCATTTATTATGTGTCAAACAAATATTCTTCAACAAAAGGTTATTGATGAGATCTCATCTACAGAGGAGAAATCAACTTAAAATCTTTTTTTTTTCAGTCTTATTTTTGCTATCAGTTCATATCGATGCTAAACTTTAAAAACTTGTTAGAAGTTAAAATCCATAAACAACCAAAAAAAAGCCGCCAATAATATATTGTCAATCAAGAAGAGCGAATATTGGTTTTATTTTTATAGGGGGGTGGTGCAAACTGCAGAGGACGTGAATAAATCGATATTATAGATTAAATTCGAAACAAATTAATTAGTAATGGTATTTAAGAAGCAAAATAATAAATGTCTTACTAAAAAATACTTTTTAAGTGTCTCATTTAGATTTAAAATTATATTGTTATGTATTAAGTTTTTAAAAAATGGCATGGTTGAATCATGGAAGGGCGTAAAATGATCTTTTTATTCATTTTGTTCACAATAAAAAGTTATGCATATGATAGAACTTACAGATAAGATTAATCTGATTAATGTGTCATTTTGTATTCGTTGATGTAACCAAAAAAAAATGGAGCTTTACCAGTCACACTAATTCTTAACTGTTGAAAATTTGATATTTTAGATCATTTAACATGTTAATTTGGTCAGGATAAAACACTTACTAGGTGTTTTGCTACTATATATATATATATATATATATATATA
>JACYFF010031955.1:5830453-5864962 GCA_017589665.1 Selenicereus undatus | reverse complement strand
AAAAAAAAAGATACAACTAAATAATGAAATAGCGTTACAAATTTATAAATTGTGTAAGATCATATTTTGTGCATAATTTTACTCCTATGATATGTTTTTATGAGTATGGCTAATCCTATTAGGATATTATTTTATACCAACCGGCACAACCGACTAACATTAAAACTTTACAATTAATACTTAATTATAAGGGGCAAAATTTAATAATTTTAAAATATACAAAATATTAAATTTGATTTAAACAAGATACCACAGTTAAGTCAATAACGTATATGTCATCACTTAGGGCCTGTTCTTTTGGCTGGTAAATCTCAATCCACCGACTTGAACCCACTTTTAATAAAAAAAAAACTAATTTCGACCAACTTCTACCGATCATATGAAAAAATACATCAACTGTTTTCAACTTAAATCCAATTCAACATACTTCAACTCATATTCACTTCAATTTAAAAAAAAAAATCAACCTATTTCTATTAATCTCAACCAACTTTACCAATTTTTTAACTTATATTTTTCAACGAAAAGAATACTTCCTTATTGTCCACTTTTACCGATTGAAGCCATCAACAGTGGCGTAAATTAGTGGTGATGAGAGCACTAGCAGCCAGAAGCAATGAATTCCACCCGCTGGGTCGCGCTGCCGCATGGCCACTGCCTATTTGTTCCAATTGCAATTGCCTTGCAAGTAGAAATGGACAGGCGTTTCTCTTTGCGTTATGTCATTTTTTGAATATTTTTTGTTTTCTTTTGTTTCCCACAAATATTATTCGGATTATTAAAAAAAAGATTACATATTATGAGATTGATCAATTATAAATATTTTATTAAGTGATTTAAATTGAAATTCTATGGGTTGAAAAATTGAAGAATTATAAGTTCAAAAAAATGAAAACTTTTAATGATATGACAGGATAATTCCAAAATATGAAATGTGAGCTAGGAATGCTTTGAGTGATGAGCACTTTCACACGTGTCATTGACAAGGCAATTAAAAATAATATTGGTGGGCCTGATATTGCCTAAGAAAATTACTTGGGCCTTTTCTGATCCATTACTTGTCTCCTTGATAACAATGAGCAACCCGACATGTGGACAAATTCAAAAAGGGAAAATAGAACGCTAAAGTTTGTTACGTCCCATCCCATTTATTGTCCTCTGACCTCATTTAAGCCCTGTTATTTTTTTTGATCAATTTTAATTTACAAATTTCAACTCATTTCAACCTATTTATAAATTTTAATAAAAAAATACTAATTTTAATTCACTATTTTAGCCGGCTTCTACCTATCATATTAAAATGTATTAATTTCAATCCACTTCAACAAAAAAAATCAACTTTTACCCACTTTAACCAATTTCATCAAATGATGCATAAAAACGTTGTCAACATAAAGGTCACCTTAATCCAATGGTTAATAATTTAATAATCTCTTGAAAGAACACTTTTATGTGTGTATATTTTTATTTTTCCTAAAGTAGTGTGGTGTGAATTTTTTAAAAAAATGTAGATATTTTACCAAGTTAATCAAACTATGCATTTAAAAAATATCACTTACAGATGAATTAATCATTTAGATGTGATTAACTATGCACTGTTCAAATCAAATAAGAAAGCTATGGACCAATGTGAATTCATCCAATCTCTCTACCAATATAAACAATGTAATTAACAAGGCTTCCACTTGTAAGCAAAAACGCAAACTTTAATTTTCACAAATGCCATGCATCAACATATGACTTATCGATTTATTGAACTCTCAATAATGAAAAGTAGCTTTTGGTGATAATTAATAACATGACGATCTATACTTGTCTAGACATACAAACATTAACGCTATATTTGTTTCAGGATGACTATTTACATATGGCAATCAATATCATTATCGATCGATAAAGTCATTGTTAAGGAGCTAGATTTCCACATAGAAACGGCTCCATTGTCTCTTACATGTATGCCTGTGCAAACTTTTCGCATCATTAAAAACATGTCGATCATGATATTTGCTGAGTGCTTAAAATATTTTATCCTTTAATTTTTAGTCAAGGTTGGAAAATACCCTTAGATTCTAAAATTGAAGTAAATGCCCTTTCGGTAAAAGAAAAGGTTTTATTTCTTTATAATTATTAGTGATGTGGCATCTAAAAAAGTGAAGTGGCTTAATTGAACAATATGTACCATGCTAACGTGTATAAAAAAATTAAAATAACTTAAAAATTTATGTAAAACTAATAGAATATTATGTACAGGATAGAACCACAAAAAAAAAATAAAAATGCACTTGCCATTAGAATAGAATAACCCAAAATCAAATCCAAAATAATATATCCAATTTTTGTTCCAACTCAAGTTGATATATTCCATATTAAACTAACGCAAAACTTGTCAAGTCATATTGATAATTGTATTTTACTACTAACATAATTGAACATATTTGTTATGACAAATTCAAATATAACAATCTACAATTTAAAATCTTATTTATGCTCCTTTTAACCAAAAATTAATATAAGATGGATTTTTTTTTTACATGAAGACAACTTGTTAATTTGCTTGCATATAGGATAAATAATTTTAGTTAACCTCAAATAGCTAAATATTTTAGCATAGGTCAAGTTCAAAGAAAATTATTTTATGCTAAAATTATATTCAAATATGGAATCGTTTATTTTTTAACTTAAGCTTGTCAAAGTAAAAAAAAAAAAAGAAGATAAATTATAGTTCATACTTCAAAGTATTTTAATTCAGTGTAGCCAAAACGTGGTTCACAAGAATTTTATTCAATACAATGTCCACGGCCTAAGCCTAGATTATACTATATTTTGAGTTTAAGTTTAATGATTAAGAGTTAGTTAATCTTAATTTATTTTTTAGAATTTTAATTTTTATGGATAAAGTTAATAAGTATCACTGTATATTAAATCACTCCATTTTTTTCTATTATTAAAAGCCATGTCATTCTTATGAAACGACATATCACAAATAAAATAATAAAAAATTAAAATAACTTAATTGAGTCAAGGAGTACTCTTTTCAATTTTTAAGTTAAGGAGTATTTTGCTTCCTTCAGAAAAAATTTCGAAGCATAGTGTTTTAAAAACTCGATATCTGCTTGTGTGATATTATTATTTAATGCTACCTAAATTCCAATAGAGTCTCGAAACATTGACATCAACATCATCATAAAAACAACCATAAGCCGTTTTGGAGAGCACTTTTACTTTGATTTATTTTTTTTTGAAAAAGCAAAACTTTAAAAAAAGCATTTTAAGGAGCTTTATTCTGTTCGCCTTTTTTTAAACCTTTCTTGATATGTAGCTTCTAATTTTTTTTATCATTTGAATTTCTCATAAACCTCAGAATTAAAGTTTTTGTGTACGTTCGAAAGCTTGCAACTGCATGCAACTTTTAGATGATTTGATTTTATTTTTTTTTTTGTTCAAATGAGCAACAAAGGCACTTCTGAATGATTTGATGATCATCATGAGGCCCCTCTTCTCTCTTTCTCTCTCTCCCCAGGCCTTAATTTCCTTTTCTTTTTGGCAGTTTTTTTTCCTCCAAAAGTCTTTATAGACCACAAACTAGGATTTATGATGTCATACAAGTTGCATGGCTTCACCTGGTTCACCCATCATAAGACCTCCCACATACGGGTGGATTTTTGTGGAGGTCAGAAATGTCCAGGGGTACCTCTAGATTCAAAAAAATTTATAATATACTATTTACAAGGAGTTAAGGGTAGTGTATATGGATATTCTTAAAATAACTTAAATAAATATTAGATACTTCTCATCAATTGGGCCCAAGCAGTAATCATTCTACTTTTTAAAAATAAAATATACGACGTAACTTATGCTATAAAGAGTCATTGGAAACTGAAGTAATGAAATAAAATTTATTAAAATTCTTACTCTTCTTTCTCTCATGCTTTACAGTAAAGATCCAAAAACTTTAGCTTAGCTTGTCTCATTTTTTCTTCGTTTTTCTTTTTTTGTCTAGTTTAATATCAATCCAAATTCATTATACAATATTTGTGAAGGAAACAACTTGAAAAAAAAAACCCAAAGAAAATAATATGAGCGGTAGCAGAGTCGACTCTAATATTCAGTGTAAGAAGATGGAGATATGGTAATGAATGTTGATAAATGAATAATCCTAATCTAAATGTCTAGATCGACCACTGAAAACCGCATGTGTAGTACGTACCAGAAGGATGAGGAAGTGGCATGATGATAATATTTTATATGCAAGCAATCATACGATATATCTTCTTGTGTCGGAGCTGGAAAAATATAATTGTGTAAGGAGTTATTTTAGTTATTATATTATATATTAGTTTTGAGATTGAACTTCTAAGTACATATACGTTAGGTATCAGAGGGTAATTAATTGTGCAATATAATTGTCAGTTCTACCTTAATTTACTAAATTATAAGGCTCCAAGAACCCCCCCCCAAAAAAAAAGAACCATGTATGCTTTTAGTCAGCATTAGTCATAACTGTGACCATTAATTAATTAACCATTTCCCAATATGAAGGTTTGATATATAAGTGGAACATGCATAATGCCATACGTACTCAAACCAAAAAAATAAATAAAATTGAAAGCTGTAAGCACTAAAAATTATTCGAGTTGTACCAAAATTAAATTAAATTAATTATCTGGGCCAACTCTTTTAATTAATTTAATTAGATCCGAAGGCTTACAAGTCAAGCCCAAAAGACTCACAAGTCAAACCTAAGATGAAATTCAAATAGTCAAATGACTTTCGAAGTCAAAGCTCAGTCAAAATTCAAGAAAAAAACTCAAATTGAGGCTCTAAACGACTACTAAGTCAAGTCACGACCTAAAGCCTGAACAACATCCAAGTCAAGGCGCGGTCAAAAATAGGTCAAAGTCAAAATCACAGGTCAAGACATAAATCGACTCACAAGTCAAACGTTAAACCTCAAAGACTTTCAAGTCAACGTCCGGTCAAAACTCGAGGAGACTTCCAAGTCAATGCTCGACCCAACTCCGGGAGACTCCCAAGTCAAAGTCAATGTCAAAATCAAAACAAACGAAAGTCAAAGCAGTCCAGGATGAAGCTTAATTGAAAGGCTCAAAACCCAAATCAAGACCCATTTTGACTTTCAAGAAGATGAAGTAAGTTTTCCTATAAATAGGCCCCTACCCCCTTTGATTCAAAGGTTGAAAAATTCATCCAAAAAGGAGATAGAATCAAAGGATCATTGTATTCATAAAAATTATACCCATTCATTCAAATGAATATATAAAAATTCAATCTTTGTAATTTGTGATTGCAAATTTTGATTACAAAAGCATTATTTAAATATAAATTATATGAAGCAAAAATACAATGAAAAGAGTGTTGATTTTTTTTGTTTGGTGCTTTTACAAATCCTGTCTGAAAAAAGGGAAGGGGCAGATAAGGACTTGTTTTAGGACAAATATGAATTATCTTGTTATTTTTTTAGTTTAGCCCAAATTATTTTGTGAGCCTTTGAGAATTAGGCTTTCTATTAACGGTAACGCCTATAGAAATAAGATTACACAATTTAGATCTCTCATATTTTTTTGAAATGCAACTACACTAAATATTGCTGTTGATGTTGTCCCAAGTCCTGAAATCTTTGTATCATCTAGATGATTTTGCTGCAGTAGATTTTTTTAGATCCTTTGACATGCGACTATATTAAATATTGTCGGTGATGTTGGCTTAAAATCTTTGTATCCTCTAGATGATTTTACTATAGTAGATTTTTTTTTTAATTTGTGAATTTTCCATCAATAAATTTCATTCGTCATCCATTTGACATTAATGCAAGCATATTTTTATCCAGACAAAATATTACAGCTGTTAGTGAGGGCAAAGTTATTTCAACTAGCAAGAAGAAAACGAAAGAAATAAAAAAATGTGACAAGACGTATATATAACATGTGTGGCTACACTAGATGAAGGATTAGCCATGCATGAAATAATTATGTACATTAGCGTCCATGGGAGTTCACGTGCTCCTGGGCCCAAGCTGACCCGCAATTCCCAGCCGGAGCCAAGCATTTCAATGTCTCAATCAACGGCGAGCGATGAGCCACGTGGATGGTCTGGCCACGTCCACAGGGGTGGTTCAACACTACATTAATTAACTTTTGGGGGGGGGGGGGGGGGGATGTGTTTATGGTCTCTAAATTGCATCGACTCGTGTTCACTAATAGAAGACGACACATAGGCACATGGAAATATTTCCAATCAAATGTAATCATAAAAAGTTGTATTGATATCAAATAGATAGTGATTTAATGATCATGACATGCGCAAATTACACGAATTATCGTAATTATAATGATGTGATAGTAAACGATGACGTTGTACATTGCACAATTACCTCTTTAATTTAGTTTTCCCTCCTTTACTTTCTAGGTTCTGGTCTCCTCTCCACTTTCACTGAAGTTCCAAATATGGAATGATAATTATTCCCATCTCTTTCATAACGTCATTCTTAATAGTATAATGTATTTGTATTTCGTTTTCCTAAAATAACGTATGAATTTATTTATTAATTGAAAAGTATGTGATATCTACAACAACATTATATATATATATATATATATATATATATATATATATGGGTTTGGCAATGGACCGGGTGTAATGCCCTCAACTCTAGAGTTAGCAGTTAGGAGTGTTAGGGTTTTTCTCTGAATCCTGGGATGAAATGGACAGAGTTTTCCCTAAAATTTGACCATTTTTCAGGCTTAAAGCCTTACAATAAATTCGCTGCACAAAAAACATAGCAATAAAGGCTAACTAACTCAACGGCTACCCACCGGAGTTCCCTGCTTTACGGGCCACCCACCCGGAGCATCACAACCAATGCAGTTTGATGCTTAAACAAATGAACAATGAAAAGTACAACCCTGGGCAACTTAGATGGTGACTCATACGACCATACAGAGCGACTCTAAATGAAATGCGATACAGACACACAAGCACTGAAATTACAAATCGTTACATCAAAATACATTTTGCAGTTCACATACACACTCATAGCTTTACTCTTAAGACAACAGTGACTCCATCTCGGCTTACGTGGACCCACTTTTACCTGTTATTTCAGAAACCTGGAAAGAGAATAATAATAAATGGGAGTGAACAATTATCGCTCAGTGGATAACCCCTTTCCTAAAACAATACTTTAAATGCGATAATAACTTACAACTACTGTTCGTAATTCCTTTCCTTTGAAGAACTCACCGATTGTACAGTGTGTTCCCATGACGATGCAAGAGAAATAGCCCTTGCACCACCCGCTTAAACTTGAAAGCAGCTATACTTAGTAAACTTACCATGAGACATTCATATGAATGCATAAACGCAATGAAAATAGAGGGGATTAACCCGTAAATACCACTTGCTGGGATATCTGTTACGAAAATCACTAAAACTTTATATACATTGCTCAGTACATTACTAAGGCTTATTTCCGGGCATATAATTGATGTCGTACATAGTCATTAAACTTCATTGAAGATGCTGTTAGGCAATAAGCTATGTGAGTCTACTAATGATGCTCAAACCATCGTCACGCTCAAGGCGAAGAAATCACCACACCCATGATTCCACTATCACATACAGTGACAAGTCATATATAGGAGTAAAGTTCCTTGCTAAAACATGGAACAATAACCATATGGCGAAACAGATACTATGTCATGTGATTGGTTGGATCTCTACATGCTTGTTGGTGGAACTGTAAGATAGATAAATTTTAAATTCCCTACCTGCTGGTAGAATGATAGAACTGTGACACAATTGATGAAATATGAAACATTTGATAAGACTATACGTATAAAACGTTGTACTTTGAATCATCTGCGTACTAGCAAAGCTATGAACGTTGCACTTTGAAACTTCTGCCTATTGGCAGAACTATGAACTTTGAAATTTGAAACTTATGCCCATTGGCAGAACTATAAACTTTGAACTGTGAAACTTCTGCCTATTGGCAGAACTATGAAACATTGAACTCGAAAGTCTCTGCCTACTGACAGAGCAATAACACTGAACTTTGAAACATTGAAGTTGAAGTTCTATGTAAACTTTAAAAGGGAATATCGGGTTGGTTACGCTAAGAAGCCAATTGATGCAATGTAACCCATGCTTATTACTCAATCTCATAGATCCGAAGAGTTAAGGTTATTGTCAATGAAAACATGTGACCGATAAAACATTTAGGAACGCTTAGAAATCAGATAAATAAGCATTCATAACTATATCATTTCTATGCAAGCACTATAAACAATGAGTACATGCAATCGATGAAATGTATATAATCAATAAACTTTATGTAGTTGATAGCGTTATATAATCGATAAACTCTATACAATTAATAAACTACATATAAATCAATAAACTCTATATAATCAATAATCATTAAACTTTCTATAATCGATAAACGACATATAATCATTAAACTTGGTATAATTGATAATTTTCTAGAATCGATAAGCTATATCGATATAATCGATAAACTTCATATCATCGATAGACTACTATTGTTCATCTTTATATATAACGCTAAACCTCATATCAATCGATAAATCGTTAAACTTCATATAAATCGATAAATCGCTAACTTCATATAAATCGATAAATCGCTAACTTCATATAAATCAATAAACTATATAAATCAATGTACGTTAGGTAATCGAATAACCCTCATATAATCGATTATAACTTGATAAACTATATATATAAGCGAATACATTTAACATAATCGATAAGCTATATATAATCGATAAACTTAGTTCAATACAGTTAATATATATACCAGGCATCACTCAGTTTATACTACAGTTTCCTCAAGTCACTCATAATCAGTTCCAATTCAACCTGAACATAATCGATAAACTTTCATCAAAGTTAACAATAAATAGGAGGAAGAGGAAACTCACATCGAATCCAAGCTAAAGGACCCGTTTAGGGTTCGGTTTGGGTGGGCTCGATGTGGCTCGGTCCCCCCTTTTGTTGTCTCGCTGCCTCTGTCTCTGCCGTCTATGCCTGCTGTCGCGTCGCCGGCGTTCGGCGAGCCGTGGAGGTGCCGCTGAGACCCACGGCGACCTCCCTCCCTGACCCTCTTTCTCTTCCCCTGCGTCTGCCTCTGTCTCTCTTTGGCCCGAATTGGGCGTCGATCGGCGAGGGGAACGGTCGAGCGTGCGTCGGCTGGTTGCCGGCGACACCGCCAAGGCCTCCCTCACCCTCTCCGGCGCGTGTGTGTGGGTCTGGCACGGGGCAGGGGTCGAAGACCACCCCCTCACTCGATGCTTCTCTGCACGAAGAGAAGGGGCTTCGGCCCCTTTTAAATTTTTTTTAATTTATTTTTTCCTTTTTCCTTTTTCTTTTGTTCTTACTACTAACTGATAATAACACCAACCCACTGTACCATAAATCCAATTTTCCGATCTTCAAACCTTAAACTGTAACAATTAATATAATCATCGGTCGATTATTCATCTTTTGATTATATTAAGGTTCGATTCAATAAATTGTAGGATGGTTCTCACAGTTCGACACTCTAGTCGTATTCGAAAATTTGCTCAATGTAGTGCTCGATAATAATCCTTAATACCAATAATACTAAAAATAATGAGAGTACTAGTATTCCTTTCAATAAAATCAGCACTCGGGCAGACTTCATCGATATTAGTTCAATTTATAACGATATGAATCGACTTATAGAAGGGGATAAAATCCCGGGTGTTACACCGGGTCAGGTCGGGTTAGGATCGACTTGTTTACAAAGTGAATCGGATTAGGCCGACCCTCGGCCCGTTAATCATTTGGGTTGGGTTGGGCCTTTTGTGTAAATAAACGGATTAGACTGGGTCAGCCTATGGATGACCTACTTTTGGCCAATGTTGGCCCGACTTGGCCAGTTAAATCACCATAGAAAGCGGTGAATAAGATGATGATCAATATCGCAAATCAATTGAAATAAAGAGCAAACAGATAAACGTGGACAAGACACAAGAAATTTTTAACGATGTTAGCCTCAATCAGGTTTAGTCATCGCCTAGAGTTCCCTAACTCTAGGATTAACCCAATTTTAGGAGGGATTACACAATTCTATAGTACACATACTCTAAGTTCCAAACTACAAGTTGGCCCTTCAACAAGTCGTTGGTAGAGTTGACTCTTTAATTTTATATCCCACCTAATTACAATATTGAACAATACAACTCAAATAAGAGAATAGCGATTTGAAGCTCAAAGTATGCGAGTGTATTGTTGCTCTTTTCTCTTTCTTGTGTGTCTTTCTCCGGCTGCAAAAACTTCTTAATTTATAGCTAAATGATGTTGAAGAGGTTGAACGAACTTTAGGAAAGTGATCGTTGCTCCAAGGAAGGAAATGATGATTTTTAGCATTGGTTGAAGGCCTTTAATCCCTTATTTCAACCCTTGAATTTGGCAATTCTACTACAACGCCCATGATTTGATTCCAACTGTTACTTGCATTGTTGGAGAGATATGCTAGAGCTGATTCTTAGCATCAACATCCTTCCAAAGAATAAGCTCAAAATATATTGTCATAATTAGGCACATGATGCTTATTTTAAAAGTATTAGCATATGGAGAATAATAATATTATTTCAAGATCACATAATCAAATTTGAATATAAAGATCACATATTTAAATTTAAATGCTAAATTATTCCAAAAATAAGATCAATCATGTCAATATCTACTTATAATCATATTATATTAAATAATAGAAACACTAAGGTATGTCCAAATATAAATATACCAATAAATCATTTCCTTTTTGTCTTTCATTAAAACATATTAATAAAATATATTGTAAGCTTAAGAAAGTTAACAATCTTTCTCTTTTTGATAAAAGACAAACCCCAATAAAAACAACACATGAATACAGTTTTGACTATTAGACCATGAATGCATTGCCAAATACTTCTCCCCTTTTTGTGCTTCATCAAAAAGGTAGCATAACAGGGAGAAAACAAATCGGAGCATGTAAAAATTATGGCAAACACTTAGCTCTATCTTAACAAATCAATGACATATGAAGATGCTCCCCCTCAATCCATGACGCTCATAAAAAATATATAGGGGATAAAATACTAACCATAAAATTAATCAAATACACTAATGTTCATTGAGTTGAAATTCTCATAAACAACATAATGATGCAATAAGTTATTAACAAAGTTCTCCCCTTATCAAGAGTAAATCGAGGTTGTCGAAAAATAATCAAGTGATATAATTTTTCTTTTCTAGAAATAAGCAATATAAGTATTAGGGATCATAATAATTATGGACAAAAGCATTGAGATCATATGTGCATAATAACATGTCATAATAGCATAAGATATATTGAAATATTAATCATGCTCACATTCTATAGCACATCCGATATCACATTAGGGTGTTCACACATATTTTTATTAGTCAGATTACTATCTATAAATCAACATCTTTTTTTTATTCATTTAATTAAAAATGTTTAAATCTATATTTTATGTTTATGAATGAATCAATAGCTTTTTCTCTGTCATCAAATACATTTTGCATTATGTAGTTTTGTTGGCTTTATTTTTCTAATCTTTTAAATAGCAACTACATTATTATGTTTTTTGTATAAAGTAATTCTATCTGAAGATGTGTGTGAATCTTATTGAGGTTAATATTTTGGGTAATACATTGTAGATTTTGATTCTTATAGTAAAGAATATGTAATTCTATTATGATTGCCTCCTCCACCCTTTTTTTTATTATATTATCTTCTTCAAAATTTTAGTAAAATTAGCTTTATTCTTTATTTCTCTACCCTACTTTCATATCCTATGTTAAATAAGTTTTAATATCCTTTTACGAGGTATAATATTTTCAATCAAGTATGTATTGTGTTCATAATACTATTATTAGTAGAATAAGCATAATCCTTAGTATTCATTTCTTCTTCTAATTATTTAATGAGTTGTTCTTTACTTTTAACCTCTCCCATACTTCTTTTGGGGCGAGTGCAAGAAGTACAACCAAACAATTATAGGGTTCCATTTTTGTGGTCATATTCATAGGTTTTATCATGTAATTTTGCTATTTGTGCTCCTTCTCGTGCAACTTGCAATCTTTTAAAGAAACAAACTAGGGGATGAGATGTTGATATTTTAAAAACAGAAGAAAACGTGAGTATGGGATTGGTGGGATACTATAATATATAGCGTGGCAATTGAAAAAGGAGACGAAGACTGCATAACTTTTTTTTTTGGTTGAAAGACCGCGTAATTTATATATCCAAATTATGTAGTGAAGACTGCACAATTTGTATACACACAACGGCGGAAATAATCAGATGAGACACCCAAAGTGAAAGCACTAAAGGAGAAAAAAGGAATTATTATTATTATTATTAGTTTTTTTTATAGGGTAGGGAATCTAGATCATTTTCACTCATATTATGATTTTGTGTTTCTAAAATCAATATATGCTTCTTTTCTTATAATTCTCAACTCAATTTCTATCAAAAAAAAGTTATCAACTCAATTTTCATTAAGAAAAAAAAGGAGATGATCAGTTTGATATAATTTTAACAAAAAAGGTTTTTTAAAAAAAAAATTGATGTAGATAGAAAGAAAAAAATATATATGGTTCAAGGTTTAAATTATTGACTATAAGATTTAGAGTTAATTAAGATTTAAAAAATAAAGTTCAAACAATGTATATATTTTTTAATATAGAGTGTCCATTTAGTTAACTATTTAAGTGAAAATTTTAACTTTTTTTAATACCTATTATGTTGTTTTGTTAAAAAAAATTCAGACTTCTCTGTTATCAAATTATCTTTCTTTCATAAACTACTTTTTAAAATTAAGCACCCGTGCAGGAGCACGGACACAAACTAGTACATTCTAAACAAAATAAGCTTTCAGTTGGCTCTTCAATTTCCATCTTAAGCGTTTATAATTTTTTTTTCCTAAGAGATAATATAATGGAATATCATACCGGCCAAATCTATGCACAAATGAAACAAAATTATATATATTATTAGTCATGATCCAAACCAAAAAAAAAGAAGTTATTTATCTTAGAATTAACTTGCGAGGTGCGAAAAGCATGGTATTTAATTTGTTAATTAACTGAGGTCCGATGGAGACCCTAGGTTCTTCCCCACGGTGGGGAATAGCGAGCACGTACGTATCAAAGTGCGTTCATTAATCAAAACAGATCAAAACTAAATGTGTAAAAGCATAAAACTGACTATTATAGAAAAAAGGGCAGCCCAGTGCACAAGCATCCCGCGTTCACGCAGGGTCCGGGGAAGGGCCGCATCCCATGGGGTGAATTGTAGGCAACCTAACCTGACTTTGTCAGTGGCTGATTCCACGGCTCGAACCCATGACCTTTTGGTCACACGGGGACAACCTTACCGTTGCTCCAAGGCTCCCCTTCAAAACTGACTATTATAGCATGTAACTAATTTCCCCTAAATATACAATAACAACATCAATATTTCAGTATGAGTGTTGTTTACACGGGGCCTGAAAATATTCAGAAGTAAGCAGTCTTGCCTTAGCTTTACACATATCACAACTAATTTCCCTTAAATATAAAAGCATAAAACTGTGCATATGATTTTTTTTTCTCCTACATGATCAGTCCATTAACACTTATATATGTTAATGTCAATTATTAATGTTCTAACTCAAAAATCAATATCCACAACTTTAGCTAACATTTTATTTTTTATAATAATTTAATTCAAACTATGCAATAATCTAATTTAAGTCGAATAAAATCATCACTCAAAATTACATTACTATCCGAAGAGTTATGAGCAAATAAAACTGTTACGATGAATTTAGACATGAAAGATTAATATTTGAAAGTAATTATTAACGTGTTGGCTTTGCTACAGAGTAACACACGTTAAATTATCATAAGATCATGAAATTTGGAATTGATGACAATGTCTAATGTGTTTGTATGGAAGATTTATATACGAAACACGATATTAATATATTGATGCATTGATCTGCAATACATACCACACAAAAGGCTGGCTAGAGAACAAACTAATTAACTAATCAAGGTTCTTTTATTGGGTGAGCCCCTCGTGTTTTACTTTAAAAAAACAAAGAAAAGTTTGCTTCATTGCAAGTTTGCAACATCAAGGGGCAGGGGGGAGAAAAAGAGAATTATTGCTCAAATGTTAAGAAATTTTTTTAAAAAATACAAAAGTTTTAATTAAAAAAATTATTACTCACTCAACTGTAGTCTTTCTGTATTTATGAACTTCTCTTATTTGACATCTCCATATCTTTTTCGTTGGGTCCAATCAAGATGTTTCTTCACAAACCCACGGCCATGTCTAGCAAACTTGCATGTGAATGTGATTCTAAGAAATCAAAAGACGCCACCAACAAAAAAAAAAAAAGAGCATACATATTTGTGCACTTACCATTTGTCACATTTTTCGGACTCTTTGATCTCTGAGTTTATATAAACTCTTAATATTTAGTCCTGTGCTGCTAGATAAAATCCTAGACATGCAAAATGATCACGAGCATTGAAATGAAGCGGGCTTGTTACCAAAAACTTACACATACAAACACACACAGTATTATTGTAAACATGTCTAAAAATGAAGTTAGAAGCATACCATGAAAAGTTTGTGTAGCTACTTTATATAAGGCTAGTGCATTGGCCTGATCAATACTATCTAGCTAGTAGACATTGACTTTCTTGCCTTGCGAATTGTCCCCATTATAGAGTAACTCTAATGACCTTCAAATTAGGATAAAAATTGTATGGAACTTGTTGAGATTAATGAGTGTATAAGTTGTACCTCTGATCATATATAAGGAGGTCTATTTTAACTTAAGTGTCATTACAAACAATCCGTAGAGGAGATGTGCAGAGAACCAACGCGATGACATCTATTTATATATTATATGAGACTTATATATTAACACTCTTGGTAACTCCTCTTAACCCCTCCAAAAAAAAAGAAGTACTATTTTAAAAGATTAATCCAACAAGAGACCAGTGGAAACAAGAAAAAAAAACGCACTTTCTCCCTACGTTTTTTTTCTTCAACTTTTTTCCTACCGAATTTTCTAAGGATAAAACTTAGTCTTAATCTCCTTTCTCTCACCCAACAAAAGGGAAAGAAAAGGTAAAATACAAATTTAATTTAAGCCACCCATTACATATCTCAACTCATGGCTGAGTGAAATGCCACATGGATGGCTTCTTAGACAGTTAGGCTACAACAAGTATGGTAGGGTCCTCCTTGTAGAATGGCCCCTTCCTTAGGGCACATTAGCCCTAATTTAGGGACAAAGTAAGCTTCAAGGGAATCAAGACCCAGATAAAAATCAAAGAAATTTGCTTGAAATTTCAAAGAGGCAATGCATGAGAATCTTAACGTATGGGATCATATATATTACTTAGCATATCTTGTCAAAGTGATACAAGGGTTAACTAACTAACTAACTAACTACGCTGATTATATTGGTTAGAGATACACTCAACGGCCAATGCATGGTCCATATAGCATCTAACTAGAAGTGCCTGCCTATCATGATCATATACTATGAAAATTTTATTCTCGCATAATTGCACATGCCTTAGTTTAAAATAAAAATACAAATCCAGTGTGAACACTAGAATTGCCTGAAAGAATAGACTTGATCAACTAGCTAGGATTGAATTATCATATCACGTCAAATTTGGCTTACTTTATCTCACGGATCACCATGTTGAGAATTAACTCGACTAGATTGTACTCTAAATTAGAAAGCTAATACTACCATGCATGTAAAAACCCATATGTATGTTGATCAACATAAGTTTTAATCCAATCCACTAGGTCTGTTTTTGTTCTTGATTCCCAACATGCCATCAGAAAGTCAACTCAATTTATCTGTCGATTTCCTATGTTTGAATCAAACCAAATAAAATGTATTCAATTTAGAAATATTCGCTAGATCAAATTTAATAGTGAAACATATTATTAACCCAGATTAGATAATCAAACTAAATCACGAATCAATCCAAATTTAACTCTGCCTCACATAAATAAGCATATATGTAGAAATCAACGAATTAAAATTTAATGTCGGTCTAATTCCAAAACTAGTAATCTCTTGGGTTAAAGATGGTTAGCAGAAGTATTGTTTTGTAGTCGATCAAGATTTTTCTTGTTTGATTGATTGATTAATGGAGAGAGAGAGAGAGAGAGAGAGAGAGAGAGAGAAACCACTTTTTTAACATATAATGAGAATCTTAATCATAGGGGCCTGAGAAGACTAAGCCATGTGCAATTTATAGGTTGTGTTTTCTCAGTTGATTTCAATGATAAGATACCCGTATGTCATTTTGTTAGTTAAATTAGGTAAATCCGTTTTTAGTTTCTTTTTCTGATTAATTAATTGGCTCCTACAAAATTATAGAAGGCGCCTCAAATCAAATCACACATAGTAATCACGAATTAATTGCATCGAGTCATATTATCATCATTAGGAAAATCATACTTTAGTTTTAATCTTGCTGATTAGCCTACTGATTTTTTTGTCCCGTTCTCGCTCTTTTTATGTGATTTTTTATTTTTACAAAAACAAATATGATTCTCGATGTTAAGATTTTAAATATGTTAATTAATTCTTGTGGGCATCACTTTTAAAAGTATAAAACTTCCATAAAAATTTTAAAAGGAAGGTAGAGATCATAAGATCAAACTAAATAGGTAAGTTGAAGATAAAATCTTAATTAACTTGATTTAGGACTCCATCAAATAATATCTAATATGGCTGCTACAATTTAGTCATGACAAGTCTGGTCCATGCCATGCTTATTCCTCTTTTCGTGAGGCACATCATGTGGTGGAAAACAACAAAAGAATGAATATATTATATAACCTTGAATAGACTTAATTAAATGATTTATTTCGACGTTTAGTCAGATCTAAACTAAATAACTCTAGATCCACAAATTGAATAGATTGATGAAAATTGATTTATTTTAACAAAATAAATCAACAAAGTAACACATATTCATCTTCAATTAGTTTGCCGACTATCCCTATTTTTCATGTTTCTATTGTAATAATAATGTCATTCTTGATCTCTGATCTTGATGGGAATTGGTTTACTTGTCATGATAGTTGTGGATCTAGTGTTGGATACACAAATTTTATGGGGCCTAACCTTGCATGGTTTCCTTAGCTGGCTTAGAATAATCATTGTGAATAAATCTTCAATTAACTATGCAAAGACTTTTTTTGTATATTAAAAATCATGCATACGTACAGACTTAGTTTTGGACATAAACTATATATGTTTGTGGGACATCGATATTTTTCTGCTATATCAAAAGCCTTGAACCAAACTATTTTTGTTTTAACACGATTTTCTAGAAAATGTACCAAATATTCTTGATGTTGATGTGAGAAAACAATAGGGAAAAGAGGGAGGATCAACGACCATAGAAGTAGGGGTGACAAACATGATATCGAAAAGACAAAGGATGGAGATCAATGAATGGGAGGAGCTTGGGAAGTGAATTGGGAAAATGGAAACTCATTTTTATGAAACCTAACACGACAACTGATGTAAATACGGTTAGTAATAAGGTTCAAACATCTGTACTCGTTATAGTGTCATCACTGTCATGCATAGCCTAGAAACACACACGAAATAGACCGAGTAGACAATTCATTTGGAGAAGAAGCTACAAAACTTGAAAAGCAGGCACAACCAAAGAGTTTAAGAAAACCATAATCCGGGACTCTTGCAAATAAAGCTTCATAAGGAGATTTGGTCACCAGCATGACAAATTAGGGCAAGCTTCGGCAGAATGACCTGAACCATACATAATATCTCATCAATTGGATTGAAAGTATGCGAGGCGGCGGAATAACCTGGAGTGGTATACCATCGTCAGGTGTCATATGTGAGGCGGCAGCTGAGTTTGAATACCAGATTTGGTCACTGGCATCACCATATTTGGTCACCGGCATCAACTGGATTGAAAGTAGCACATGCAAGGAGCTTAGGTTGTTGACGGGGTTGATACCAATGAGGGCAAGCTTCGGTAGAATGACTTAGAGCATAACAAATTTGACAGACAGTATTGGGATGGGAACTTAATATCTCATCTGGTTGGTGAGGGCCTGCAAAGGAAAAGTGAGTATCCAAGAGAGAAGTACCCACAGTACTGATCAATGAAACATCGAAATTATAAAACGCAGTACTAGTTGACGCACTCCGGCTGGCAGATTGATTCTGATCATTCTGCCTAGTAGCATTGGTCTGCCGATTGCCACCCTCGTGGTTGTTATTGCGGCCACCACTTTTAGTATTCCAATTTCAAAGCCCACCATTGGATTTCCCTTTACCATTACCCCCAGTTTGAGATCGAGAGCCGCCCCCTTAATTGGAATTGCTTGTGCTGACCGTATTGGCTAAAGCCAATGAGTGGGAACCTCTCTAGTGGATTGAAACTTCAATCTTTGATCATAAAAAATCAATTTTAACCGTAAATCATCAAAAGAGTGTCTTCTTGACATCAAATAATATGTAGTCACAAAACTGAAATATTCTGACGGTAACCCGGCAATGGAGTACTGAATCAATTTAAGGTCAGGAATAGGACTCTGGATGGCCGCAAGAGAGTCAGCAAGGTTCTTAATATAACGTAGATAATAGAGCTAGCTGTATTAAATCGAGAAGCTAGATGCCATCAAATAGATAATGCAGGATTAATATTACTGCACTTGGCTTGAAAATTATTTCAAATATTAAACAAAATGACCTTTTTACAATTTTTTAAAGCGTTTGATAGGGATGAAAATCATTTTCCCAAAAAATGGTTTTCTCATTTTACGGTGTTTGGTAAAACAATGAGGGTAAAATTATTTTCAGGGGAAAATCATTTTTCCTAGAGTGAAGGAAAATATTTTCACTTTGAATGGAGTGTAAATTGATTTTACGTTTCTTTGGTGCTCACATGGTTTCACATTCTTTCTCTCTTTCGCTTCTATTTCCTCGAAATATGATTCGAAGATTAAGGCAGTGATATATACTTTAAAGATTAAGACAACATATTAAAGATTATCGAAACTGTATCATCCTGATGCGATACTGACACTGATGATGGTGAATCTAACTACCATGATTTTATCGAAATCTAAAACACTCTGCATTTTATCGTTACGGTCAAGAAGATAGAGAAACTCACTAGATTTTTCCTTTTCTTGGTTTGGATTCCTACTCGAAGCTAGGAAATCGATAAGCGTTGTTAGCATCAAATTGTTGGCAGTAGGTAAGATCAAAAAAATTAACAAATGTACATATTGTCACAATTTTGATTTGGACGACACCATATAATTTTCCAAAGAACAAAATCTAAATTTTTATTTTTCTAAATATCTTACTTATTTATGTTTTTTTACTAATGTGTCTCTTTTTATCTTTTTTGTTCATTTTTTGCTGATCAAGCTCGTTTTCCAGAAACTTCATTTCCCATTTTACTAAACAACTGAAAATATGAGTTGAAAATCGTTTTACTTGAAAAACCATTTTACATGAAAAATACTTTTCTAGGAAAATAATTTTCAATCCCACCAAACACACCCAAAATGTTGCGATTCTTGTGACCCCGCCGGAAGAATGGTAGGACACTAGAACATTAACTAAGATCAAATTAAAGGAAGGTAGAGATCACAAAATGAAATTAAATAGGTAAGTTGAAGCAGAAAAAACCTTAATTAGCTTGATTTAGGACTCCATCATATAGTATCTAATATAGCTATTACAATTTAATTAGTCATGACAAATCTGGTTCATGGTTGTTCCTCTTTTCGTGAGGCACATCATGTGGTAGAAAACCAAAAAAGAACGAATTATATAACTTGGAATAGACCCAAATGATTTATCTCAACATTTTAAGTCAGATCTAAATTAAATAATTGTAGATCCACATATTGAACAGATAAAAATTGATTTATTTTAACAAAATAAATCAACAAAGTAACATATTCATGTTCAATTAGCTTACCGACTATCACTATTTGGGAGTGTCTATTGTAATAATTAATAATGTCATTGTTGATCTTAACTTGATCTTGATGGGAATTGGTTTATTTGTCATGATATATAGTTGTGGATGTAGTATTGGATGCACAAATTATATGGGGCCTAAACTTGCATAGTTTCCTTAGCTGGCTTAGAATAATCATGGTGAATAAATGTTCAATTAATTGAGTTGGAGCACGTATACTACAACGTTGTTGTCTACACTTAACTTTTTTAATTTGTATATTAATTAAAAATCATGCACAGAGACTATTTTTGTTGGACATCGAAATATTTGTGCTGTATCAAAAGCCTTCAACCAAACTATTTTTGTTTTAACCCGATTTTTCTGAAAATGCGCCAAATATTATTGATGCTGATTTTAATTTGATAATTCTATTTGTTCTCGAGAGGACAACTTCAGGTGATTGATGTAAAATTTTGTTATATCCCTACACCAAGATTATCTTGTTAATGCTTTTCTTGTCTATATACGTACAGCACTCCACATTTGATTTATTAGGGTTTGAACTTGATCTATCTATATTTTGTTGTCTTAAATTAAATTAGGATTTTTTTAAAATTCTACCTACAAAAACATGTCAAAATCAAAACTTTATATCTAATGATGGCCTATCAGATCGAAATCATATTTTATATTTATAAAACTTCTACAGACATATGAACTGTTAACTTCAATCGCTATGTCTTGAAGTCTCCTATCTAAGTATATAACTTTGTCATGGAGTCATGTATGTTAACGAGATAAATCATGTCTTGAAGGAGAAGATATGTTCTATAATGCAAATAAAACTAAAATAAACTGGTTAAAATAGAAGACTCTCAAACCAATACTTAGGGCCTACTCATTTTGTTGGGAAATATGGTTTTTTAAAAATGAGTGAAGTTGATTGAGATTGATAGAAGTGGGTTGAAGTTGGTTAAAATTGGTATTTTTTTGTTGAAGTGGGTTGAAGTTGATTGATTTTTTTTTTTTGGTATGATTGGTAGAAGTTGGTTCAAATAGTAAAAAGTGGGTTAAAGTTGTTTGAAGTGGATTAAAGTTGGTGAAAGTGGATATTTTTTAATTGAAATTAGTGAAATGGGTTGAACTGGATTGATGTTGGTTGAAGTTAATTAAGATTGGTAAATTAGGATTTACCAATGAAAAGAACAAGACCTTAAATATATAACATAACAATTTATAGTGAGATTCTGTAGACCAGCCTTCAAAAAGAAGGAACATCATATATTCAACAAACAACAACAACAACAATACCTCCCAGTGTAGGTCCTGCTTTCGCGGGGTCTGGGGAGATCCAACTGTAGGCAACCTTACCCCTACCGGTATTTCTACCCGTAGAGAGGTTGGTTCCAAGAGACGAACATCATATATTCATATGCAACAATACGTCTATCATACTCCTGTGAGTATATGCTTCCACAAGCAACATTATCAAATATATATTAAGAAAATAAATATATTACAAATACACGCGTGAAATATATATATACATGAATAACGAGAGTATATACTCTCGAGAGCGCATAAGAAATTGCCCATATGCAAACTCTTAGTTTTGTTTATATGAAAAGCACTCTAACCATATAACTAGATGACGCATTCAGACCGTGTTGAAAGAGGAAATCGGGCTGAAAGCAGTGCCCATTGACATCCCATTCTAAAATTTAAAAGATGAAATTGCTAATTGCATAACCTTGCCCAGATTGAAGTGGCATCTTCTACGTTAAGGTGTAATGACCATAAAAAATGTAATCATGCTGCATTATCTATGTCTAAGAAAAATTGACCAATATTCTATATATATAGAAGCATTTTGAACCTCAAATCGTTGATGCGACAATCATTTGTTCATTACGTAGTTATATCATGTTATTAACACATAAATGAAGGGGGCTGCTACTTGTATTTTAACTAAGAGATTGTGGCGTAGTCGTGGCTCACTTCGTTCCTTAACTAATTGGTCATGGGTTCGATCCTTGATCTCTGGGAATAGAGAGCAATTCTTGACCAGCCTTTTATCCTTAAGTGGAGCTCGCGGGGTAAGAGGATTAGTCACTGCAATCGGCGGTGGATACCTTTGATTAAACAAAACAAACACATAAATGAAGTGGATAAAAGATAATTTGAAATCGTTTTAACTTATAATTAAGAAATTTTAGGTAAAAGAATACAATATAATAATAGGAATATCTGAACTATATACATTAATGTAAACTTATACAATAATTCTAAGTGTATTAATAAAATGGATATTAACTAACATGATGTAGGCAAAACAGGATAGAAAATATCATTACAAAAATAAGAAATTTCAAAGATAAAAACTAAAAATTAAATAGATACTAAGTTTTTACTAACATGGTGTCGGCTACAAGATATTTTTGCCTTCATTAGAGCCCTCGCCGCCAACGTTTGGGAGAGGAACGTGGGCCCCACTATTGCCATGTGTCCACATGCCATAGGAGCAGCAGATGAGTGCCACGCGTGGTGGAACTCTGTCCAGTTCCACCAAGCGAGGCAACCTTTTGATTTTTTTAATATATTTTCAATTTTTTTTGGGAGATTAATATATAATTTTTATATGATTGAAAAAGGGGTTGTGTGTTATAAAGTGAGTTCATGATAAATTTTTTTATTAGATAATTTTAATTGGAGTTCTATGGATTGGAGAAGTGATGAAATATAAGTTGCAGAAAATTGAAAATTTTGCTAATGTGTCAAACTTAAGTTCTAAAAAATAAAACTCTGACTGAGAATGCTCTTAGCGTCGAAGTCAAGGATCGATTAGTCGGGGTAGCAACTGTACTGATGTTCATCAACGTGTACTTCTGTGCAACAATCATGCTTCTGTGTAGCAATCACACATCATATCAGTTTGATAGAATATACTAAAGTTAAAATGTTGTAGTTTGCTTGCTTCGTCTTTTCCCTTGGCTTTTGGAAGGGGGTTGTTGTATTGTATTGATTATTATTTTAGTTTGTGTTTGCTGGTGCACTTTGGATTAATAACAGTATTATAATCTTGGTCGGACTGTTCGTCTCTCACCTCGATCAGGTTGATTAAAGTACCATGCTTATCTCTTATGCGCTGTTTTCTCATAATCAAGGCCGTTTCACTTTATTATTACATGTGTATTACGGTTTGTTGTTCAAAAGATTTCCAATAGCAAAATATTTTCTGAAATGTTTTTTTTTTTAATTGAAGTCTTTTGCAATCAATCTCTTCATTGACAGGAATGTTTTGAAATGTAAGACTGCCTATGTTAAGATTCTATCAGATATCGTGAAAGCAAAATTCACACAATAAGGAGTTCATGTTCATGTTAGATTGGTTCAAGAGGTTGCTACACAATCGAACTTTTTTGCTAGATAAGAACTTTTGTTTAAATAATACGCAGATTGTTTAAATTAAATTTGTCTTATCATAATCATTTGAACCAACTTATAACGATAATTTTAATAAAGCGGATTCATGCTAGTCGATCTAGGGACCATCACCAGTTAAGTTCGGTGACTCATATGTCATAGTTCCCCTGAGAATAAGGGCAAAAAAATCACATGCCTATGTCCCCATCCACCATATCAAAATGAATATTAATAAAAGTTCCCTACCATAATCACCAAACATGAAGTGCCCTACGGTATCCTTGTGTGCACCCCACAAATACTATACGTATACATTATATAGATTATAGAGGAACCTTATATTATTTACATGTTAGCCTACCGAACCCTTTCATACATATTCTCCTTTTTTTTTAAGAAAAAAAAAGGCTTGTGGGACCACTTTTGCCTCTCAGGTGACCGACCACTTTTCTATCTCAGTGACTAATTGATGACAAATTCCATGGCTTGCCCTTTTTCTCCTTCTTCCCTACTATAAAACCACCCCCTTCCCATTCTCATACCCCCAATTCAACCCTACACTTACATTCATCACAAAACACAAAAATAAAGAGATATCAAGAAATTAGGGACGAGGGGGAAATGGGGAGGATGGTGGGATTTGAACTCGATATTACAGAGTTAAGGTTGGGGCTCCCGGGAGGGACAAAGACAAGCAGAGAGACTGATTCTGAGAGGGATCAGAAGAATGAGAGGAAGAGGGTGTTTTCGGAGACAGAGGAGCAAGGTGCTGGCACCAAGGGGAGCCACGAAAGCATGGCGGTAGGGTGGCCCCCTGTGTGCTCGCACCGAAAGAGGAGCATTGGAAGTGAGAAGGAGTGCATGGAGGCTCATGGTGGTCATGGTAGTTATTCAAAGAGGTTAGTAAAGATAAGCAAGGATGGGGTGCCTTTCCTTAGGAAAATTGATGTTGGTGACTTTAAGGATTACTTTGATCTTGTTGCTGCTATTGAGAAGCTCTTTGCTTGCTCTACCCTTGGTAAGTCATATTTTTATTATTGGACCTTTGGTCTCTACAGGAGGGCAGTATAGGAATATTTGGATTGTAATGTGAACAAGATCAAATAGTGGTCGATTATAAATTGTTGAAGTACTAATTAAACCAACGTTACATTCATTGGAGCACGCACTAGTCCAACATTCATTTAGTTAAATGTCTTGTTTGTCATTGTCTGCATGTATTATATATTAGTAACAACGACCACTTTTATTGTTGGATTTGACAAATATGTTATACATTTCAGAGCTTGTAGAGTTTTAAATGTTATATACATATATGTTTTTATTCAGTTATATTTATCGTGAAGGTAGTTTTTAATACCACTTTTTAAAAGTCGTTGATCTTCTGTTAATTGAAATTGAGATAATAATTAGGTCATATATAAGGGATCTAACTTCCTCAATAAGATTTTCTTAACTAATAAGACTCAAATTCGATAATTTATTAAAAGAAATAAATATTAAATTAATTATTTAACAAAATGTGTCGTGTAGTTTTTAATCTATATATATTAAAATTTTTATGGTACATGCTTTAAACTTTGATTTGACTATTCTTCACAATTGTTTTTGCAAAAAGACAAAAGAAGATCATGGTGAAAACTGAAAAATATCTTAACAGTAAAACAGTTAAAAAATCAATATGCATGGAAAGGTTATTAAGATTCGCTTATTTTTAAATAAATGTGTTTAACAGGAGAGGCAATGAAAGATGCGGAAAATGCTGAGTACGTTCCCATATACGAAGACAAGGATGGTGATTGGCTCCTGATTGGAGATGTTCCATGGAAGTAAGTTCTTTTTTAATCTCTTAGCTTCATTATTTTACTTGATGATTGCGAATCAACTATAAAATTTAATTAAGCACTTTTATTTTTTTTTATACAAGAAAATTATATATAAGACACAGGAGAAGATAATAGGCCATGCAAAAATCCTTAAAGCACTCTTTAAAAAAAGTAATAGTCGATCTATAAAACATCTTATTTGAAAGTTAGCAATAATAATTTTAGGTTGAATTGATATAAAAGTAACATCAGGCAGTTAAATGATTTTTTTTTTTCCTTTTCAAAGGGATAAAATTATTGAAAATAGCTCATTTTTATCGAGGACAGCTTGTTTGGCGCATTTCATGTAACAAGCTTATATGGTCTTGTAGTTTGGGTGAATAATTTGAAATATTCTCAATATCTACTTTACATTTGATAAATAATTCATGTCTCTTTCAATAACTTATGTAAACTATTTTAACTGTTATTTTAGCGAGATTTATTTGCGAACACTTATATCTAAATTCTTTAGTATCTTATAATTAATACAGTTAAGAATTAACATCTGGCCAAACAATTGAGCATTCTCAGTCTGAGTTTCAAAAATTGGAACTCAGGCTTGCTACATAAGTAAAAGTTCTATTTTTATGAAATTTTAATTCTATCATTTTTCCAACTAATGGAACTCATTCCTAGGTAATTAAATTAATATTTGTCACAGAACTCACCTCATACACACAATCTGCTTTTTAATATGTTGAATAATATTTTTAAGAAAAAAAATAAAAAATAAAAAAATATACAAAAGAAAAATGGAATGAGGGAAGGAATGCTACACCATTTCGCCTCGCATGCCTCATTGCGTGTTCATGTGGTTACAAATATTGATTATTATTTATTTGAAAATGTTTGAACCCACCACTGAAACTCATTTCACTGGATGATGATGACCTAGCAAACTGTAATCTAGCTTAAAAAGAAGTATGTATCTAACTTGCCCTAAAACTAACTCTGGAAGTCACATCAGAAACTAAACTTGAAATTAGAAACAAATTTTGATTCATCCATTTAGCTTTTCCACGCACAGATTGGGAAGACTTTTTTCTTCATCACCCACCATAATTTAATGTATTTCTTTTTTGCAAGATCATAATTTTATTTCTCTATATATTATGCCCTTTTCGAGCTGCCTTTTTCCTTTCCTTTTCTTTTTTTTTTCCCTGTCCCCTAACTAGCTGCCAGAAGCAATCTAAACATAGAAAAACAAATAAATGAAAGCAAAGATATCTGGACCTCATTTTGCCGACAAAATTGAAGCACATACATAATTATATTGTACAATTTATTTGTACTTTTGGGTATTAAAAAAATTAGCAGTATTTGTACATAGGCCTTGCTCTTTTTGTATGTCCTTTTAGATTTATCAATTTCAACTCACTTCAATTTATTTCAATCTACTTCAACCAACTTCAACCCACCTGAACAAAAAAAATACCTACCTCAACTTACTTTAATCCACTTCAACTCATCCCTTCATAATTTTAATAATTTATAAAGTATCATGTGAGATTTAATTATTTTTACAAAGTAGTATGATTTGAAAATGGTGAAAATTTATAAGTAAATTAGGGTGAGTAAAAGAATGAAGTAGGTTGAGGTAAGTTGAAGTAGGTTGAGGTGGGTCGAAGTACATTGAAGTTGATTGATTTTTTTTATGTGATAAATTGAACTTGGTTAAAATAATGGAAGTAGGTTGAAGAGGGTTGATATGGGTTGAAATAGGTTAAGATAGGTTGAAGTAGGTTGAATTTTTTTAATGTCATAAATTGAACTTTAATTGATAGTAGAAGTGAGTTGAAATAGGTTGAATTAGGTTTAAATATATTGAAGTAGGTTGAAGTGAGATGAAGTAGCTTGATGTTGGTATTTTCAAATTTACCTATGAAAAAAAAGTGTCATATGTAAAAAGCTGTCATTAATAAATTTTGTAATCCAAATCATTAGAAATAATTAACAAGTTGTACCGGCCTCCAACTTTCAGAAAAATAGTTACAAAATTGTGAAATTACCATTCGGTAAAAAAATACACTAAAAATTACAATCACCTCATAAATTATCACACATAATTACATTATCGTTATTTTAACCCATTTCAATTCACTACAAAAAAATATATTAACTTCAACTCACTTTAACCAACTTCAATCTACTTCAATCTACCTCAAAAAAAAAATACCAACTTTAATATATCTCAATTCACCTCTAATTCACTTCACTTTTTTACCAAATTTTAATTCACCTATTAAAAGAAGAGGCCTATAATGACAACAATAATAGTCAAAGAAGAATTATTTCATGTTGCAATTGCGTGCAAATTTCTCTACTGGACAAAAATAGTTGAGCACGCAGTTTCATCAGTTTGTCCCGCATAAACAGTACTCTATTGGCTATACTATTAATTATGGTCTCAGAAGTCAGAGCCTAAGAATCAACCCCGGCAGACATTGGGATCTATATTAGATCATTGCTGTTCTTTTAGCATCATGATTAAATCTTTTAAATTTCTGTTGAGTAGTATTGATTTCATTTTTGGATAATCATAATTAAATGCTAATTAGATATTTTAGATGGAGTACTTCAGACAGTTTAATTGACCCCGTTTTATATCTGTGTAGTTGACCTCTATTTATTTATCTATTTTTGACTATGATTGTCAAGAAAAATCAATTGGATAATTAAATTAGCATGTAGTATGAAGCAACCTAATTTAACCAGCTGAATTGGTGCAACCTGATCGAACAAGCCGATAATTTTACCGAGCCAGGCTAAATGCATGCGTGACTCAACACGGACAAGTCCATTGGGCTACGTAGCGATAATATGTGTAATGTTTCGAATTTGTGAGATACTATAACGATGAAGAGTTGATCTAATCATAGTGTTCCAAATTCTAATTTTAAACAGGATGTTCGTTGAATCATGCAAGAGGATGAGGATCATGAAAAAATCAGATGCCAAGGGATTTGGAGTGCAATCAAAGAAGCTCTAATTTCTTAGATGAAGAACTCAACAAACTCCTTGCAAGAACCTGCAGTTGCTCATCTATTGTACGGATTTGAGCAAAACGACAACGCTATTGATATGCATGGTTAACTTATAAGACAGTACTAGAGACACATAAATAGAGGCCTTCTCTTATTATAGAAGACAAAAGCATATTAAGCGTCATGTAGTGAGAGGTTTGGTCATCTTACTTTGTTGCTTAATTAGCTAGAAACGTATATTTAATTAAGGACCATAATCAAGCAAAACCATAAACGTAAATGGTTTGGGGTTGGTCTTGTTATGTGACATAGTAAGAGTACTTGCAATTTATAAATATTTTATTCTAGACTAATATTTTTAAATAATTATTAAATGGAGTACTGATTAATAAATTTACATTGTCCCACCAAACTAAATTATCTATTGATCATATAACTTTGTTAAAAAGTTTGTTTTCTTCATTCAGACATATATAAATTAAAGTGTGGTGAAATTGTGGAAAAATTGTGTGATAATGAAAAAAGAAAAGAAAAAGGAAGAACCTTATTTCATTTTCTGGCAAAGGCAACTTCAACCCTATCTATAAATAATACTGTCTCTTGAAATCTTGGAAATAATCTTATAATTAAACGCTTTGATAATTGCCAAAAAAAGTTTGATAATTAATTGTAACACCTCGAGCATAAATCTTTCAAGATATTGAATCTGTTGATATAATAAGTAATAATGATAGAGATGTCTCCTAAATCGTCTTTTATTTGATGGAATTCCTAGCGTAACATAACTCATGAACCATAATAACTAATAAGTACAAATCTTACATAGACCTGTCTTTTTTTACAACAAAAAATGATATTTTTTTGGGTGAAAAACGATGCAAATATTATTTTAGAGAAAATTAAATATCACATACTTATATAATATAATACATAATAATAATTTTTAAAATGTAATTGGTTAATTAATTGATGCTTACAACCACTATAACATCTAAATAAATCAGAGTACAACTACGGAGATGATCGTAATTCGCAACCAAAAGTCGGAGCTTATAATTCCAAACGAGGAGCACGTGGGTGGCTAGGATTAGGAAGGCAGTGGGGGCCGGGTACCTGGACAAGTGTCGCGAGAAGGTCCGGAATCTGCCCCGGACACTGAATTCAAGGGGATCCGAAGAAGGGGGACCGATCCCGACAAAGAGACCACCTTCACGTGCCCCAGTTGACACCTGAAGTTTGGAGGAGAGAGAAAGGCTAGCCGTGTGTGTGTTAAACAGGAGGACAAAGGCGAGGCGATTCAAATGGCAATCGAGTTAAGTTGACTTTACGGGGCCCACCCCTCTTTCGCCTTGAGCCGTCAGCCCGTCAATGTAGCGCAATAGTAGCTTCGAATGGGTTGGGCCTCCACTCCACCACCAGATTACACTACTCATCCTTTCCTTTTTTCTTTCCTTTTTTTTTTTGTGTTTTGGTGTGAGCCATCTTTTCCAATATTTGACCTTAAAAAAATAGTTTCATTTTTTTTTTTGGTTGAATGCATGTAAAAGAGATGCAAAGTGTAATATTATGTCAGATTTAAACTCAGATATTTGATATTAATTTTTATAGATTTCATCAGTTGAATTAATTAATATATATTTTTTATTTTAGTAATTTGAGAAGTCTTAAGTTTATATTTATTCTTTATAGGTTCATGTACAACACATTAAATTACCAAATATTAGAGATCTTATTTGGAGGAGTTTTCAATTTTTGACAAACTAGTTTGGACCCGTGCTTTGCACGGAGTATATTCAAATAGATATTCTGTAGATATGTTATCGAAATAATAAACAAATAGTTATGGTAGATATGATTAATATTATAATTTAGAGGAGATAATGAAAAAATTCAATAAAAAAGTTAAATATACAGCAACTTCGCGCATAACTAATTGGATTAATAATTAAAAACTATATGATTGTGACAAAAGTCTATATAAGTATAATGGAGACAGTAGATAGTGAATTTGTCACAAACCATGCTAACACCCTGTTCTTTTCGTTGGGAAATCAACTCAACTCACACTCACCCACTCTTTCCCCCATCTTCCCACTCCTTCCCACACTTTTAAAAAAATATCACTCTTTCCCACACTCACCCACTCCTTCCCACACCTACATAAAATAACCATTTCTCATATTTTGAAAATTTTTACAATTTACGTAATTGTGTGTATGAATAATCTAATAGCAATTATAAGCAATTTTAATTTTTCGGATGTCATGAAACAGTTTTATTTTTTTTGTTTTTCATTATTTTTATAATTTTTCATTATTTTTTATTTTTTATTTCTATTTTTTGTTTTTTATTTTTTATTTTTTATTTTTTTTAGTTTTCACTTTTTTGTATTTATTTTTTTATTTTTTCATTTTTTTTTTATTTTTTTTTTAATTTTTTGTTTTTTATATTTTTTTATTTTTTATATTTTTTATTTTTTATCTTTAAAATTTTAAAATTTTAAATATTTTGTAAAAATTTAAAAATTAAAAATTAAAAATATAAAATGAAATAATAAAAATACCAAAATAAAAAATAAAAAATAAACAAAATAAAAAAGAATGAACAAAAATAAAAAAATTTCATCATCATTAATTACTATCACAATAAAATTATTACAATATAAAACAAAAAATTATTAATAGCCAATATTTCAACTTCATTCAACTACATTCAGCTATCACCAACATTCAGTCACTCATCCACTCCTTCCCACGCTTAAAAAAAAATCTCACACTAACTCACTCCTTCCCCCCATTTCCCACACTCACTCATCCCACACCCCTCATTTCCCACTGAAAAGAACATGGCCTAAATTGGGTGATGATAAATCAATCTATGATGCCAATGATGAAAAATCAACCTTCTCCTCTTGCTGTTGAGCAAAAATTTATGAAGTGGCTAATTGTCTAGTGAATTTAGGTATAAACTATTTTGAAGTCAGTTTAGTTTCAGTTTTATATGTAACAGAAATAAAATTTGTCTTTCAACGGAAATAATTTGAACATTGTATTTATGCTAATACATAACTTTTTTGGCTATTTAAAATGGCCAATTAGGGGACGCTAATATAATTAAGTGTTCATACTTTGTACATTTGGCTTTCATGTCAACTGAATAGTTTCATGGGTTTTGATATAAACTTCTCATGCCCTTATGTTGTCTTGCAAGAGATGTGTTGAGTTTAGATTTGTGGGTTGAGATATTTCTTAGTTTGAAGTGCTATGGCAATTTGGGGTATTTTGTTTTAAACGGTAAAACATTAATTATAATTTTAGGTATTTTATGAAGAGAATTTGATTATTGAATTTGTATGGTTTAAAAGAAAACGAAAGTGATTTCAATTTTTCTTGTGTGTTAAATAGATTAGATTTTAGTCAATTTATTTGAAATGTTAAAAAATTAATTATACGTTTAAGATTTGAATGAATTAAATTTAATTGTAAGATATATATGCTTTGAAACACAAAAAAATAGTTCGTTTATTTCCTTCTGTTAAATAGATCATATTAAATGTGAAAGAAATTCAGTTTCATGGACCTAATATGATGATTGTGTTTTATTTTAAATTTTTTTTATATTTCACATTCAATCCTTACAATATGTTATATCATGCTTACAATATGTAATTTTTCATCACAACCCTTACATCTATATGATCATAATTAATATTGACTATGTTATCAAATTCAAAGAGAAAGATAACAACAACGATAACTACAATGACAACAACAACAATAGTAAGAATGAAAATAATCATGAAAATCATATTTATATTTATATTATCTCTAATAATACATGCTCAAATGTACATTTGTAACAGAAAAGACAAAATAATAATAATAATTATGGAAATAATTTTTTTTGGTTGACAACAAAAAATGATATTTTTTTGGTTGAAAAATGATGCAAATATTATTTTAGAGAAAATTAAATATCACATACTTATATAATATAATACATAATAATAATTTTTAAAATGAAATTGGTTAATTAATTGATGCTCACAGCCACTATAACATTTAAATAAATCAGAGTACAACTACGGAGATGATCGTAATTCGCAACCAAAAGTAGGAGCTTTTAATTCCAAACAAGGAGCACGTGGGTGGCTAGGATTAGGAAGGCAGTAGGGGCCGGGTACATGGACAAGTGTCGCGAGAAGGTCCGGAATCCGCCCCGGACACTGAATTCAAGGGGATCCGAAGAAGGGGGACCGGTCCCGACAAAGAGACCACCTTCACGTGCCCCAGTTGACACCTGAAGTTTGGAGGAGAGAGAAAGGCTAGCCGTGTGTGTGTTAAACAGGAGGACAAAGGCGAGGCGATTCAAATGGCAATCGAGTTAAGTTGACTTTACGGGGCCCACCCCTCTTTCGCCTTAGGCCGTCAGCCCGTCAATGCAGCGCAATAGTAGCTTCGAATGGGTTGGGCCTCCACTCCACCACCAGATTACACTACTCATCCTTTCCTTTTTTCTTTTTTCTTTTTTTTTGTGTTTTGGTGTGAGCCATCTTTTCCAATATTTGAACTTAAAAAAATAGTTTCATTTTTTTTTGTTGTATGCATGTAAAAGAGATGCAAAGCAGTGGCGGATTCAGACATTTAGGATAGGGGTGTCCATAAATTAATATCGTTACTCATATACACTATTTTATTTTTTTTAGGAGTGTCCATAAACCAATATTGTTACTAAATTAACATATTTTAAAATAAAAACTTTTTTTTTTTGGAACTTAGGGGTGTCCATGGACACCCCCAAGTACAACATGGATCCGCCCCTGATGCAAAGTGTAATATTATGTGAGATTTAAACTCAGATATTTGATATTAATTTTTATAGATTTCGTCACTTGAATTAATTAATATATATTTTTTATTTTAGTACTTTGAGAAGTCTTAAGTTTATATTTATTCTTTATAGGTTCATGTACAACACATTAAATTATCAAATATTAGAGATCTTATTCGGAGGAGTTTTCAATTTTTGACAAATTATTGGTAAAAAATGGTTTTTTTTTAATTGATGAATTATCAACAATATATTTGTAGATGAAATTTTCAATTGTCTACATCATATTAATTATTATCTAACCACACAAATTTATGATAGCGTATTTTCATTGTGTTGTATCTGTTTTTTAACTGTTTGCTCGTATTATTGAGATGGATGTAGCACTATATAATTTTGGTGATAGACCTACTAAGATCTTCATTTATTGCAAAATTGTTGTTGATAAGACCATGATCCTGTTTGACAAACAGTTGTTAGCTGTTTGTATTAGCTGTTAATTGTTAGCTGTTTGAGTTAGCAATTTGTATTAGCTGTTTGAATTAGCTGTTTGTTGAAAAACTGTTTGGTAAAATTAGTTGTTTCTGATATCATTGTAAGACAAAAAACTAATTCTTCAAAAATTTCTTCCGAACAGCTCATGAAATTAGCCTTTTCAAATTAGATTTTGGATCCAAAAAGCTCTTCTAAAAAACTCTTTCACCAAGCACTCATATTGATTTTTTTACTTGATCAAATAGCTAATTTTGATAAAAAAAAAAAAAAAAGCTCTTTTTGGACAAAAAACTGTTTGCCAAACACCCCCTATGTACAATAATAAAGCATAAACATCAAATTACTACTAATTTGCTCGGGCACTTTTATAAGATATCATCGATATGTTATTAATGATAATTCAATATTTAAAAAATGTTTAATGCACGGAAATAAATTTATGAGTTTGTAGCACGAATTAAAGGATAATACTGAATCTTATGGATATTTGTTTTAACTTTGCAAAATGCCAATACAGATTTGACATAATAATTTAAACATTGTTTTTTTGAATTTCAGTGTTGAAGAATTTGAAATATTGAGATTCAACAAAATAATTTACACCATACTTTTGACTTCAATAAAATTTTACGAGTGTTTTTTTATGCTTACAAATTTGAAACATAACTGTATCACTTGAGTAGGTAATGTAGATAACATCTCAGTCACTTTTAAAATGCTAACTCCAAATAAATGATACATCGATCAAGCTCGCATATTATTCTTTGATAATCGTAAATGTCACTGGAGTCATGTTGTAGTGAGATCTCTTTTCATGGTTAAATGGATAAGTTCTTGTCACGTTA
>JACYFF010031955.1:5792922-5825453 GCA_017589665.1 Selenicereus undatus | reverse complement strand
CCTTATCCACTACAGAGCCCTTCAGATGACCTTCAGGATGTGGCAATCTCTCTCCCTTCTGAACAGATGACTGATGAACGATAAATTCACCCATTTTACATGCCTCTTTCACCCACTTTTTGCTCGTATAATAACTTAATCTTTAGGATTTTTACTTGTTTTATTTATGTTTTGCAGGAAATAACTCCAAATCAAGCAAACGTCGCGAAAAGGGACGAATACGGGACGAAACGAAGAAAAGCAGCGAAAACCGACGAGAACCGGCAAAACCGGGGGACCACCACCGTGCCACCAGTGAAGTGGCACGGTGAGGCCGTGCCACATGGCACGGTCGTGCCACCATGGCACGGTGGGACCGTGCCACATGGCACGGTCGTGCCTCCCGGGGTTTCGTCCGGTTTCGCGATTTCTTCTATTTATGCCCCTTCGGGCGTTTTTGCTTGGGGGTCGCTCGGGGGTTCTTCCAGGCGATTTTTAGGGTAGTTTAGTTTAGGTTTTAGCCAATAAAAACTCCATTGGGAGGATTAGATTAGGGTTGTATTGGATTGTTCTTGGATTCAAGCAATTGGATTTGAAGTTCCTTCCATCAATCTATAAGCCTTCTTCTCTCTTTCTCCACTTATTTCAATTTGGTCATTGTTTGTTCTTATTTTGATTATGTTAGTTTAGATTGTGTTCAGTTTATTTGTTTGGTTTCCATTGTTAATTTATGTTATTTAGTTGTTTAGATTCGTTTTATTTCATTCTCTTTGTTTTGTTCTTCGTGTTCTTGCACTTGTTTGTTAGTTTAGGTTTTGTTGTGTTTGTGATGTTTAGTTGTTAGATTTTGTGGGCTTGGATTGTGATTAGCTTCTTGATGGCTAATTAGTCTTGTATGTGGCCTAACCATACCCAATCTATGCCTAGAACCTAGAGTTTTTCCTCACGCCCGCCAAGTGTTCGATGAAATGCTTGAGAGAGCTTTCATCCATATTTTTGGGCGATTGACTTATGCTGAGAGGTGAGGTCAATTAGCTAGTGTGGGAGAGGGAATAGCTGAGTTCGGGACACGAAAGTAGTATCCGAATCGAGTTAGGTCCAGGGTTGCTAGTTTTGTGGTCTAATTCGACTAACCCCACGAAAGTAGGTGGTTACGCGAACTAGACTAGCTCATGACCCTTGAGAGAGGGCTTGGGTGGTCTCTGATGGTGCAACCGACCATCTCTAGTTCGTGATGTAGTTTGGGTAGGTTAGGACTCGTCTTGATTAACTGGTTCATCACTTGGTGAAATCATAAACCCAAGTCCCTTTTTGTTTGTTTGTTTTAGTAGTTTAGTCCTTCTTCCTTCACCTTCGATCCTGCCTAGATTGAGACGCTTTAGTTAGCCTCGGTAGTTGGAAACACAACTCCCTGCGGACGACACCCCAAGTACTCAACGATACACCTTGCACTTGGGGTTTATAAATATTAAAACTGTGTGGTTTTTTCCCTAACAAGTTTTTGGCGCCGTTGCCGGGGAGTTGGCGTTTTTCAATATTGGGGTTTACTTGAGCATTCGAGACTAGGCTTTTAGAAAATCCAAAAAAAAAAAAAAATTTGAAAAAAAATTTCAATGGCAATTTTCCATTTCCCACAATGTGAGCAAGAATTATTTTACCGTTATTGGGATCGTTTACATGCTTATCTTGCTCAATGTGCTTCTTGTGGATGTTTATATGAGAAATGGGAAATATTGCATGTTGTTGATGAGGGTGTGAATTGTGCGACCCGTGCTCTTTTTGAGCATTGGGATTTTTATGCTAGAAATGTCGAAGAAGCATGGGATTTTCTTGATTGGTTGGCTCGGGATACTTATGAATTTGAAACTAGTTGTTTTGATTCTTGTACCCCAGCCCCTTACATCCCTGATTATGCCCCTCCTGTGTGCGAAATTTGCCATTGTTCTGACCACGCCAGTAATTCTTGTCCCTATTATATTTCTAATGAAAGCTTTGCTAGACTTAGCAATATGATAGAGACAATGAATAAGCAACAAGTTGAATTTGCTGAGTTTGTTAATGCACAGCGGGAGTATGACCTATCACCCGAGACTGACCTTAGTTCTAGTGCTCTTAGACTTGATGTCAATCTGTGTGATGATGGTGCGTCTTTTCCTCCTCTAGAGTCCGGACTAGAGGACGTACTCGACCCTCCCTTGACCTCTTCACCCCTTGTTGCTCCATCCCTACCTAGCACCCTTACGGACAATACTATGACCTATCCTGATCCACCTTTCCCTTTAGCTCAGTCGACGGAGTTCGAGGAAGGTGAGATATTTTGTGTTGATGCTAATATTGATGGGGATGATTTATGTCTTGAGTCAGACGATACTTTTAGTGAGGTGCATGATCTCGACGAGATTCTCGAGGGGGGGTCCTGTGTGGATGCTGTGGCTGCAGTTTCATCTAGTTCTGATCTTACTGACCATGTATCCCTCAACCCCCTTGATATTTCTCCTGCTTTTTCATGTTCACTACCCTCCCCTTCCCCTCAGTATTGTGATCTCTCACCGATTGACTCTCTTGCGATGCTCAAGGGGACTGTGGTTGACTGTTTTGAGTCCCTAGGTGCTTTTAGAGGGTATGACCCCTCCCTTGACCCCTATAGTCTATACCTAGAGGACATGCCTAGAAAAATCATCTTCCCTTTTGCATTCAATCATTCTGCAGATTTTTCTAAGGCATTTGATAAATTTAGAAGAGCACTTACTATCACTCCTATATTCATGCTTGGGTGCTCTTACTTACACTCATCTGAGTTGCAGGCTCAGGTGTTTGATAAACTTCTGCGAGCGTTGACGGCATCTGAGTTGGCGATGCGCGTCCTGAACGCCGTCGAGGAGTGGCTGATGCTCCTCGCACTTCCCCAACCTCGTCCTAGCGAGGTGTAGTTCGGGTATATTCAGTACCCGCCCTGGTATAATCGTTCTCACTCTCTCTCCCTCATCTTTTCTTTTCTTTCTTTTTCTTTTTGTATCGTTGTGAATATTAGGATTGTATTTTTGTTGGTGATCATCTTGTGGTGAAATTTGGATGCTGTTGAGCCGTTAGTGGCTATGATCACCATTTTTGTGTTTTTCTGGATTTTTGTGTGTTGTGTTTGGTTGTGTTGATGGGTTGGTTTCTCGATGTTTTTTTGGTGGTGTTAGTTTGTATATATGTGTGATCTTGTTTTTGTTTGGGTGAGATTGTGTTTTTGAGAGAGTGTGTTTGCTTGTGTATATATGTGTTGATTTTGTATCTCTTGTGTTTGATTTTGTTTTCTTTATTTTTGTGTGTTGGTGATGACTCACGGCTCCCAATGAGGACATTGTGAGATTTAGGTGTGGGGGTGGGGTCGTCATCTCCCCTTTTATTCTTGTTTTTGTGAAATTTTCATTTTTTTTGTGTCATCACCAACTCCTTATCCACTACAGAGCCCTTCAGATGACCTTCAGGATGTGGCAATCTCTCTCCCTTCTGAACAGATGACCCGACACGTCGTTTTGAGGTACGTCTAAACTTCATTGTACTCCTACATGATGTCATCATAACACATCATTCTAAGATGCACAAAATAAGAGCAAGCACACCCATGTAGCAAGTACATGCAACTACACTACAGGAAAAGTACAAATTACCAGTACTATCTATTGTATATATTATGGGTTATACATTTGCACTTTCCAGGATAGTCACATGCAATAAGATTTTTCATCTATCGGTATACATCATGAGATAATATACTGTCATTTGTAAAATACATTATGCAATAGCTATGATCACTATTGACTATCCTCTACATCAAAGGTAATACAATGGCAACCTTTGGGATACATTATGCGAAAACAATTCATGAACCTATTCAGTGTTTAATGTGGGATATACAATTGCAATTTTAGGAATACGAATATTCACAAAAATCAATTCACATACCTATTTAGTGTTTACCGTGGGACATACAATTGGCATTTGTAGGCTACGTTTTCAAAACATGATTCACATACCTATCTAGTATTTAACCTGAGATATAGATCTGTACTTTTTGGGGTACTCACATTTAGAAACACAACTCATACTTATTTCAGTGTTTTCCCTGAAATGTACAATTTTAACTTTTGGGATATTACCATTTTCCAAAATTGATTTACATATCGATTTACTTTGGGGACGTTTGGCATTTTTGTGATACATTTTGGAAACATAATTTAGATACTTAGTCAGTGTTTAACCTGACATGTACAATTGTAATTTTTAGGATACTCACAGTTTGGAAACATTCACATACCTATTCAGCGTTTAATATGAGGTACAATAATTCCAACTTTTGGAAAACTAGTATTTACCAAAATCAACTCACATTCTCATTTAGTGTTTACCATTGGATATACAATTAGCATTTATGAGATGCATTTTGAAAATACAATTCATATAATCAGTGTTGAACTTGGGTTATAGAATTGTAATTTCAGGATCACTCATATTTGGAAATACAATTCACATACCTATTCAGTATTATACAATTGTAATTTCTGAAATACTCACATTTGAAAATACATTTGACATACCTAATGAGTATTTAATCTAGAACATTCAATTGCAATTTTTTAGAAACTCACATTTTGCATAACTATTCGAAAACATAATGTTTAACCTACAATATCCAATTACAATTTGGGGGAAACATTGAGCAAAACAATTCACATTGTTTTCCCTGGGATAGACAATTGCAATTTATGAGATACTCACATCATGCAAATCCAATTTCTCCATAGTAAATGCATGTCCCTCCCACATTCTCCCATTTGAAGGCTCACATTTTTCCCACTTTACCATCACACAGCACAACCAAAATCAACTTTTACTCTCCTTAATCATATGTCATGTCTAACTCTAATTTAATAACTTCTCTAAAATATTATAACCAATAAATTACACAAATTACATCACAATTAACCCTTACCTTCACTACATCAACAGCACCGACATTCGATTTATTGTGTATAACCTAGGTTATCACAATTATCATTTGTATGCACACAATGCATCAGAAACTCATCAACAGATCCACACTACAATTACAAACATCCATTTTATCCTCTAGCTATTATCCTGGGCTATTTAACAAAGATATTCGGGGTTAACAACTATAAATGACATGAAATCAATACAATTGCAAAAATTCATTTCATCCTCCTACTGCTATCCTGGGTTATGTAACACTGATATTTGGGTTAACCACTGTAAATGACCACAACACATGCAAGTCTTTGCATATCAAGCAAGCACCTTTACAGTATGGAACACATGCATGATAACCTTGCTACAATTACTAACATCTATTCCAGCCTCTCACACTTATCCCGGGTTATTTACTACACATCTTCGAGTTAACCACTATAAACGTCCACATTACAAGTGCAACTCTTTGCATATCATATAAGCAACTTTGGGAGCACATGCATCACAAACTTATCAGCAAAGCCACACTAGAAGTACAACTACAAAAATTACATATCCAGTTAACTTACCTGTTTACATTGCAAAGAAGAAGTAAACTCATCTCCTTATTGACAGGCGTAATCCAGAGCTTTGCAAACGCACCACATGCACAGTGCTCACCCTTAACTTCCCTTGCCAGCTTGCACAACCCAATTTCATTCAACTGCATAACTTAATTCCTCCTCCGATATCCCCATTCCCTTTTTGACCCCTCGTCAATACAAAAAATTTTGTACGCCAATACAACCTCCCTTCCCCATCTGAACTTCACAACCCACGACTGCCCACTTTTTTCCCTCCCAATTTTGGATTCTAAGGGTTGAACTAAGCTTGGTGTCCTCCGTTTTGATAACCTTTTTTGGAAAGTTTCAGACCCAACTACTTCTTTAGTTTTTCCGTCTAAGAAAAAGTACTTCATTAAGGGCAAGATATTAATTTTGAGTGGACATGATATGCTGCCTCAAAAGTTGTTCCAAACAAAAACAACACCATTAGGAAAGAATAATCATCGACTAATAAGTGTTATTTTGAACAACACCATAAAGTAATTTCCCTTTAAATAATTTTTATGTCCAAAATGAAATAAAGTAAAATGTCTTTCTAAACTTCTTTTGTTCCATTTATGTGGAGTAGTAGGTAGTTTATAGTTTTCAACTCTAGACTTAATTAGAATTAGTCTCTCTATAATTTTGCAATTCAAGGATAAGACTACTACATTAGACATCCCATACCTCACTTGGTGACGGGATTTTTGAAGTATATATATTTTTTTTTGAATCACCAAAGAAGGGGGTTATATTGATTGATTGTCTAGGTAAGTACACATATCCTTAGCTGCCAGATCGTAGACTATATCCGGCAAGTGCAAGTTTTTCCTCTTCATATGAGAAAGACTAATTTTATTTGACATTGATTCCTCACTCTACGAAAGAGATCTATATATCTAACTGTTTTATTAGGTAATAATAATTTGCCATACAATTCTTACATACACAATCGATAAAGACAAGTGCAAGTTTTTTGTCTTCATATCAAAAAGACTAATTTTATTTGACATTGATTCCTTGCTCTACGAAAGAAATCTATATATCTAACTGTTTTAATTTTTTACGGATAAAAATTTACTGGTCTGATGTAGTTTTCTTGAATGATATATTCTTCTAGTGTATGCCCGCTCTGTCTCAATATATTTGTTCCGTTTTTCTTTTGTAAAAATTCAAAAATAAAATTTTTCTTACCACCCTTAATACTAAAAATTTTCTAATGTTTGTAAAATCAATAAATTACAATACATCAAATAATGCACTTAATAAAAAAATTTAATTCTCTAGCCAAGATCATTATTTAAGAAAGGGGTCAAAATTACGCTATCCAGCGCAGCTGGGTTGAGCATGAATCACACTGGACGGCATTCAGCTTTCCGCGGACTGCCATGTCGGTGGTCCACTGATTTCATCAATTCATCCCCCCCCCCCCCCCCATCTCTCTCCTCCCTATTAATTCAAACCTCCATCGGTGCTCTCAATTCCCAACCCCAGATTCATCTCTCTCTCATCCCCTCAGATTTAGCCATTACCCTCTTCAAATCCTCGATTCTAAATCACCCTTCTTCCTCTCATTAGCTACATTACAGGTCTCAAATCGAAGCAAGATCGAGAACCCATAAAGAAAAGCTAGCCATGGGATCAGAGGCAAAGCCATTCAAGATCTTCATTGGGTACGATCCCAGAGAAGACATTGCTTATGAAGTTTGTAAGTACTCGCTCTTGAAACGATCTTCTATTCCTATTGAGATTCACCCCATCAAACAGGGTGAATTGAGGCAAAAGGGTTTGTACTGGCGAGAAAGGGGCAAATTAGAGAGCACTGAGTTCTCTTTTAGCCGTTTTTTGACACCCCATTTGGCTAATTTTGGTGGTTGGGCTATGTTTGTTGATTGTGATTTTCTTTACTTGGCTGATATTAAGGAATTAGTGGGTTTGACTGATGATAAGTATGCTGTAATGTGTGTGCAACATGATTACACACCGAAAGAGACTACAAAGATGGATGGGGCTATTCAGACAGTTTACCCGAGGAAGAATTGGTCTTCTATGGTTTTGTACAATTGTGGGCATCCCAAGAACAAGGTTTTGACACCTGAGATTGTCAACACTGAGACTGGGGCATTCCTTCATAGGTTTCAGTGGTTGGAGGATCATGAAATCGGGTCTGTCCCATTTGTTTGGAACTTCCTTGTGGGTCATAATAAAGTTGTTGAAGGTGATCCCTTAACTAACCCTAAGGCTATCCATTATACTCTTGGTGGGCCGTGGTTCGAGGCATGGAAGGACTGTGAGTTTGCTGATTTGTGGGTCAAGGAGAAGGAAGATTATGAGAATGAAAAGAACAAGAATGCCGCAAAGTAGTTAGCTTTGAGTTGGAGGATTGTTACTGATTCTTTGGTTTACTGTCATTTGTAAGACACCTATGTTGTTGCTGCAAGTAATCACATTTGTTGATTGTGTTTTGGATATGCTCTTTGTTCCACAGGGTAGAGCTGTTAAATTCTTAGACACCTATGTTGTTGCTGCAAGGAATCACATTTGTTGATTGTGTTTTGGATATGCTCTTTGTTCCACAGGGTAGAGCTGTTAAATTCTTTAGTATGTGTAGCGCGACTACAGATTAGAGTACATCTGGTTATTGATGTAGTCTTCTTGTTGTCTCTTCACATTGTAATATCTTGATCTTGAATACAAGTTTAGCAATGTTGAGTTTCTCAAAATATGTTCTGGTTATATTTGTGTGAGGTTGCTATCATACTATTGTGGCTCTATGCCATGGCTGAGTAACTATGAATGTGTTAATCAATGTGTTTGAGGCTGGTAATTCATTGCATTTGTTTTGGAAAACTCCGTTTACCGCTGCCGATGTAATGCAGTATATTGTTGCAGTTGATCAAACGCAACAGTACTCCTTGTTCTAAATACTTGTTTACTCCTCCTATCACCACCACCCAATGTAGATCTGGCTCAAGCAAGGTCGATCCAGGTGTAGGCAACCTTTCTGAATAGTTGTTTACCTGATGGAGTTAATCTTGTAAAATGGCTAGGTGTTTCCCATATTGGATTTTCTGAATGCATCTGAACTCCGAAGTATGGACAGCTTCCTATTTTGATTAACACACTTCGAGGTTCATTACAGTACTCCAGTAAAGTCTAAGAAGGGAAACAAATTCATTAGGTAGCAATGACTGAGAGAAGTTGAATGGTTGCTGTCAATGAGTACTTGAGTTATATACCAATTTTCTCTTTCTGCATCGACTGTTGTTGCAAATATTTATCTGATGTCAGTGGAGTTCTCTGCTGCAGACTCTTTTCTCGGCCTGCAAATGTACAACAGGTTTGGCCAGTGTTTTGGAAAGTTCCTTGAGGAGCGAATTTTTACATGCCTTAATTGATGAAATGGACATGGCGGTTTGTAATCTGCTTAACCAGTGCACTTCCTATTGAACATCGAACGGAGAGGCAAGCCGTAGTATGCTACATTTTCTGCCGGATGCCCCAAGGAGATGTGGGAGTGTAGGACTGAACATTTCTGGTTGAATGGTAGCTGATTGTAGTGCCAGGTAACAGCCTGATGCCATTTTCTTCTGAGTAAATCTTCAGCAGTTCCCTTTACTCTGTTTGATTTAGGTATGTGACATCTATCACTTTCATTTCCCTTTACTCTTTAATATGGCTTATCTCTTTAGGTCATATAGTGAGATTATCTTTAACCAAATCATAAATTTAATTGTTTTTTTAGTGTTGGCAAAACTCTCGACTCTAGACCATTATGATTTGATCAAATTAGTTCTGTCGAATTTCGAGAAACTCAGGGGAAAATCTAATTTCAAGACGTACAATATTCATCGTCTGCCCGATTGATCTGTCTTAATAATTTAATGGTACATTATTTTGTTAGAAGTGTATAGATTTGGGTCTTATCTCATTAGTCGTTGAAAGATTTTCTTCTTAAGTGAATAAAAGTCCTTTGTACTTAGTCCTAACTAGTCTCGACCCATGCTTTGCACGGTACATATTAAAATAGACATTTCGTGACATATACTATGCAAGTAATGAACCGATAGTCATTGTAGACATAGTTAATATTATAAATTAGAAAAAATAATAGGATAATCAATAAAAAAAATATGTGGATAGCAACTTTGTTTATAACTATTGAGATTAACAATTAAAAACCACATGACTTTGAAAACGATTAGTATTATGTATTAGTATAGATTATGCTATTGTAATAAGGTAAAATATATTGCCATTACATTTTTATAGTCCGATTGAAGGGCTCATATTCATCTCTTCCCTGGTTTAGCTGCTTTTGTGACTGATAATGACATCATTTTCAACAATTCAATAGTTATATTGTGATCAATGTTATTGTCCTCCATTAAATTGACGAAAGTTGTTTAGCACATGTGCAATAAACATTTAGTGCCTAAAAGAAAGAATTTATAGGATTATACTTGAGGAAGGCTTTCTTATATGGTCTCCAAACATGGACATATAATCATTCAGTGGGTTGTAATCATTCAATAGGTTGTAAATGCTTTTTCAAGATGTTATTCAAAGTAGGTTGTAATCTCCAAACATGGACATAATCATTCAGTAGGTGGTAAATGCTTTTTCAAGATGTTCTTCAAAGTCTCAATTTCAATAATGCAACTAAACTGACAGAAAAGTGAAGTTAAGAGTTGAATATTCGAATGTGAAAATCAACTTATTGCGTGAGTAATAATATCTATATTATGATCATTCATGCATTAAGCATTACTCCACAACGTAACGTACAAGTGGAGAAGGCAATTTTCTATGGAAAAAACGTAAAGAAGGGGGAAGGGGGATAATAACCTAGATACTATTAAAAACAATATTTATTTAAAGAACAATAGGTAATTCAAAGAGATGAATTAATTCAAATAATAAGAAATGATTCATACACTCTAAGAGCAAATCAATGATAACACATTAAACATATACATCACCTCACACTTCAATTATTTTCCGTTGAATAAATATCAAGTATGTGAGATACTTATTAAACCTACGCAGTTGTAGAAACATAGTACATACCAAGTCAAATATTACATACCAAGTCAAATATCAACAAAACCTAGCAAACTAATCAATCCCATATTTGAAGTGAAGAAAAGAACAATGACTAAAGGAAAAAACAAAATCACATGGACATGGTGACTCTTACCACTTCAGTCAGAGCCGAATTCACACAATGATTTCCAGCAAGTTTTTGCTTGATGTAGGACAATGGCTGAGAAGTCTAAAGTGAGTCTGTTTTTTTGTTTTTGTAAAAGGGGCATATGATCTGGAGAAACGTGAGAGTTGAGAAAACTGATTTCTAAAAAGTGGATATTAATTGTGAGAGTCTGAGAGAGTGTGAGACATGTGAAAGATGGACTTTGGGTAACTGAAGTTGACAAGAATCCAGGGATAAGGGGAGACCGGGGGGAGGGGAAGGTGGGGCTTTTTAAAAAGATTTTTAAATGGATAAATTATTTTCTTTTTGTTGCTTTAATAAAAGGCAAAGATGGGACTTGTTTCACTTAAGCAATGGCCCACAATGCAAAAATTAATTGAAAATTTTAAAATAATAATGTTTTCCAGCGAATATTTTACTGTTTAATTGCAAAAATTTAATTGAAAGTTAATTCAAATATTAACAAAAGGTTTGGTGGATAATATATTATTGTGTAGTGAATAACCTTTTGGGGACAAAATCTAATGGAAAATTAAAATGGGAATGATAGATTTTTTTGTAAAAATCAAAAGCTAAGCAAAAAATTGCCACAAAAAGTTATAAAGGTAAAGGTTTTTTTTTTTTTGGTTAAAAAATTCAACTTACCTAGTAGTTTGTGGCTCGCAAGCATTAGTACCCCAAATAAATACAATTTAGTAATTAAAACTTCTAGGTGTCTGCATCCAGTCCAAGGTTTGCTTTGAAATTAATAGACGGGGTAAGATGAATGAGGGTCACTCCAAGTTGATCCTTGCTTAGCCTAGCTATAACGAGAGCAGCCAGATTAACTTCTTCTCCGCATAATTGATTTTAATTGTTCAGGACCTATCAAGCAAAGCACCGATTTTGTTGATGATGAGAATGCAATGGCTCCCAAACACAAATTTAAAAGTAGCCAAGTGAATAGGCATAATCATATTACACATAAAATTAGAGAAGAACATATAGGCACTTTGCTACATCTCAACAACTATAGTAATCCTATTAAGCTTCGTAGATAGTGTTAGCATAGAAGGGTGAAATAATCACACACGATATAGCCGTATGTTTTTATTGAAATGGTGAAAATATTTTTATGCATGATCGCTTGACTTTCTCATACGCAATCCTTGCAAATAACTCCAACAGGATGGTATGGCTCCACTTTCAGAAGTATAAACATAACAACTTTTAATTCCAACTCTTAGGGCCTGTTCTTTTCGTAGGTCAATTCCAAAATATCAACCTCGACCTACTTCTACCCACTTCAACCTATTTCAATTCACTTCCACTATTTTAACCAAGTTCAATTTATTACCTAAAAAAAATTCAACCCACTTCAACCCACTTCAACCCACTTCAACCTACTTCAACCTACCTCAATCTACTTCAACCCACTTCACCCTTTTACCCACCCCAATTTACCCACAAAAAGAACAGACCCTAATAGGTTAGCTATCTTCCTCTTCTCAGAAGGCATTGCACAAAATATCCAATACAGGAAGTTCCGGGAAAAACTAGAAATACTGAGCAAATGCATGATGACCCATTTCAATCAACAAATTCCATAGATTGACAATAAATGCTTCGCATGAAAGGCAATAGGAATGCTGACCAAAATTCAGCCATTTCACTTGTTGGAATCTGACAACAATTCATAAAATGTTCTCAAGGGCTCTATCTGTTAGCAATAACAACACATGTAGAAAGGTATGTGCATCATATCGTCAGGAGGGTCATATTCATGCCCTGCCAAACTAAAAACCGTCTTTTCCCTTTTCTTCTTCTCAATTGAAGTTGTTGTAGTTGTTTGCCCTTTGTCCTTCATAATAAAATAATAGCAAAACAATCAGCCTGAAAGTAATAAATGCAGAAAGCGAACTGTAATTTTAGTCCATTCATTGCAAGCTTGCCAAAATTACTGAGGACTACATAAGTGCAGTGCTAACATTAGAGCTTCTTAGAGCTTCTTGATCAACTAACTGATACAACCATAGTAAGTTACTTGATTGGCAAATAATTTTGATCATTGCTGAATTACAGAACCCAGATGGAACTTGATATTGAACCCAAAAAAAAAAGAAAAAGAAAGATAAAAAAACTCACATCTAGAGACACCCAATTGACAAACCAGTTCGTGGCAATTGAATGTGCATGTTATGACTGTTTTTAAATCTACGTAGATACATCCAAAGAAATGAAACCCCAAATTAAGCTTCCAACTATGAATTTTCCCAAATTGACGCAGGATCCATTAGTGTAACAACAAATTTGCAAAAATAAGAAATCCAACTACTGCGACTCACCATTCAACAGAACCGAAAACAACAATTATTGGAGTTCTTAGCGGAGAATATGACGTTTTTTGCTTCACTTTCAAAGGTGCCAGGCTATTTGGTGCCAGAACTCCTAACGACCTTCGAATGAATAATGGAGATGTTATAGTCGCTTGGGTAGATAAGATTGGCAGTAGCTATAGACCCTCTCTATACCCTTCAATGGTAGATCCAGTATATTCTAACATCGATCTGCAAATCACCAAGACATTAAACTCCATAACAGAATAAGGAAAACCCACAAAAGGGATGAACAACTAATAACAGAAACCCATAAATAAGCTTCATCATTAAAGGATATAAAAGAAATGGGGGAAATTGTTGGTTCAAAGCTGTTGGGATAGTAATGGCGGCGGTGAATTTCATGGTGGAAGCCATAGGAAGACAAGAAATGGAGAAACAGAGGGGGAGACAGAGGGAGAGAAGACAGTTCTGGTAATTTTGGGCAGGCCCAACCATGAGGTATGAGGAGAGATGGGGGGAGGGGGTAGGAAGAGAGAGAGAAGATAAGGGTCTGGAAATTTCTAGGTAGGTGGGTAGTTATTAGAGTGATTTCTTTATTTTTGGTTTAGGTGATAAAATAAATTAACAGCTGCTATTTATTATCCTGTAAATCGGACGGCTGAAAAGTTCAAATTAATGAGAATTTAGGAAACGGCAGTTACTAAAATATTATTATTATGTGTAGATAGATATAGATAGATATAGATATGGATATAGATTGGACGACTTGTCAATATTAATAAAACTTATTAGACCTAAGTCACATTTCGAAATAATGAGTTCTTTCTGTGTGCAAATGTAAACAATTTCGACAAATTTTCTTAACCATATAAAAAGCGGAATCCAGACATTCCAATATTTTGGCAATGCTAATTATGTCCTTAGCTTCAAGTTTAAAGTTGGATTCACTTATGTTTATGTGAAATTAAAAATTAGGGGGGGGGGGAATTATTAGTTGCCCCTCTCTCATATTTGACATTAGATACCTTGTCAATGAAACACATCAGCTTGTTAGATACCAAAGTGTTTTGTATCGTCCATTTTTTCCTATAAAAAATATATTAGATCATAAAAATTATATCCATCTGCGCTCATAAAAATATGAGACAAATATCATCACAAAACGATGTAGTATAGAAATTAATTATCAACCAGTTTTCCTCAAGTCAATTAAAATTTGATTTTATGTGAGTGAGTCCACATTTTTGCGTGAAATTTGAGATTTTGGCCAAAAAGGGGGGGGGGGGGGGAAACAGAAGCAAAATCACAGTATGGTACAGACGAGATCAGCCTGTTTACATAGTATGCAAGGGAAAGAATAGATAAAGTTCTTTACCATATAATCTGTGGCTTACTTCATCTTCTTCTCTTTGGGTTATTTTGATTTTCATTATTGAATATAGACTAATCATCGTAGGTCATGAAAATTTGGGTCGATTTAATTAGAATTAGAATCTAACTGATAGTGGAGTTACCTATTTCAAATTTGGATGAAATGTCATTCAGAAATGGAGAATTTCGATTTCTGACAGTCTCAATTTTTTCATGAAGTCAACTCTTTTTAATTTATTTATAACGGCATTGCACACAACAAGAATGCATCTTTTGATATCAATTGCAAAAGAAATTTAATTTACAGAATATTACACGAGCAAACATGAATGAAATATGGACACGCACATTACACATACATGGCTGACGACGCTGATAACATATTCCCCATTGTGAAGAGGTATCTCAGAATGCAATGAAGAACTCTACCATTTGGAAGTATCAACACATCATTTAGCTCCCTAGAATGGGGTTCCTCCCTTCATCTATTTCAATCACAAGTGTTCGGTTTGGATCTGATCCATTCGGTCCGTCAGAGTAAAGCGTTGGCAAGTAGGCATTGTAGGCTGGTAGATACCGAGAAACAAAATCCAAAACCTACAGAGTAACACATACATTAAGCTTATTTCTGTAAAGAACAAACATATTGCTAAAAATTATAATGCTGGCAAGACATGAAATATGACATGAACCCGAGAATTGACCCTAATATGACCCAAGAAAAGAACATATAGACTGTTCTGCACAAAAATAAGCTATTCGACGTTCCAAGAAGAAGCTGAAGATCACTAGAGCATTATATGGGTCCAGACAAGCCGACCTGGTTGCCAAGCCTGTAAGAAACTCCTAGAGGAAAATACATGTGAAGAATTAAAATAAAATGATTAAATTCACCTCTTCATCAGACATTCCCGGGTTCCCATCTGCCCTCATTGCCTGCTCAGCCTGTGCAGATGCAGAACTTGTTTCTTAGCATCTTCACGGAGGACGCTGTTTTTGGAAGTAAAAGAGTGAGAAGAATGAAAACCTGGAGTCTCCACTGGTATACGCAATTAGGATCTTTGATCTTGATAACAATCCATGCCTTAACAAACTTGTCCCATGCATCATAATAAGCTTGTAGATTCTTATTCACTGTCTCTAGCTGCATCAAAAGGAATTAACTCCAAAGCAATGGGGGTTTTTTTTGGGGGGGGGGGGGGACGGGTGGTTTGATAATTTCTTTCAGAGAGCTAACCTGTGGATCAACAACAGCTTTGACTGTTTCATCAGGAACGGGCTTGAAACCCAGCATCCAGCCCTCAAATAGGATAGCCTGAGAATGGCAGTGACACAAACAAACAATAATACAAGTAAGCACTCAGGAGAAAAGAAGTACCATTGAGAATGGCAACAGTTACTTAAATAGAACACATAACTAATCTCATCAAGAATTAAAAGTCAACTAGTCTGCCCTGTTGAGTAAGATGAAACCTGAACCATTCACTGAAAACTATCAAAAGTTGTCAACTGCTCAGATTTTTATTTACCAATCATGAATTCAAGGTAAGCCCAGAATTCATGTAGGCCCATAGTTTTTGTAGCTTTATGACCTTACTAGCACAGATGAAAACTGATATTCCACATGTCTCTGTGTAAGGTTTTGAGTAAACGAGTTAAATCACGTGGAGGCATTTCTGAAAGCACAAATCATCGAAGTTCCTTGCTTATGTGTGATTTTCTCTAATAATTGTTTGCTTCAATATGCTGCTGTAGAACTTTCAAGAATCCATATTGGAAAACCAGAGCAAATTACTCATTCCAGATCCAATAAAAGTAGAAATCTAAACACTTAATTCCAACATATATCTAGTTGGAATTTGAAGGTATCTGTTGAGGAACAAGGACCGTATTCAGATCTTCTCACCGTAAGAGGTCCTTCAATCTCTGGCCATGTTGAAGGATCAGCTCTATCGCCCCTTCCCTTATATGCAGACTGCATGCAGATTGATTAGCTTACTTTATATGAACCTACAAGGTACATTGAAAGCATATTCTGCTTACTTTATCGTATCGTGGTATCTTCACCTTCATCCCTGAATATTTGAACATGGTTCAAGTTACATGTGATAAAAGTAAAAACACTAAAGAAGAAATAGCTATAGAAATAAAAGACGGGGGGGGGGGGCGCCGCAATTCTGCAACATAAGGAGGAGCTTATGAATGCAAAGATGGAATGGCTGAGTCAAGGCCAAGGCTATTTGTGCAAGCTGGAATGATTCCAAGTGCATGGGCCGGGGGGGGGGGGGAAAAAAACCCCCTCCAGCACACGCACACACACACACAATAGGTGAGTTTAAGCAAAGCAATACTGCACAACAGGGATTATCCAAGACTACCAGAGAAGCAACACCTTCTTTAGTCAACTTGCTCAATGCTGCAAGTGTCTCTGTGGAAAGAGATAGATCATGGGTTCCGGCATTTCCCCTGAACTGAAATTAGTCATTTGGCATCCTTTTTGAGTAATCATTCTGATATATAGCAGTTGCATTATACAAAAATGAACTAAGCATCGCTGGCCACTACCTCTAGAAGTTTATTCCCTGCATTTGCTTCTCTTACTCTGCCCTACAGATATAATGAAATTGCATCAGAAAAGGATGACATCATTACCGGCAGGATAAGTTGATATAAGCATCTTACTCTGAAGACACAAAATTAGATACCTGTTCTTCAGCTGTCAAATAGAAATCATCAATGGATATTGTGGCACATGTCCTGACAAAATTTTCATGTTATCACCCCAAACAAATATTTCACTTTTTTGCAGCAATTTTTTTTTTTTAGAGCTATAAGTACAATGTCATTTACAATTAAATTTCCAGTGTGAAGCAAACCACCTGCCACTGACGTTAAAAAGATAGCTCAGAGCAAATACAAGTGTTGTCTTTCCACAGCCCTGTGGAGCGCTAAATCCTATCTGCAAATCAAGGCCCAATGCCAAGTAACAGTTAAGGACAGACTTTGTAATTAAATGGCTTCTACCTGCTTGTGGATTGAACAAGCTACTTATTCAGCCAAATTAGCAACAAATAGTATACTAAGCAAAGCAAAAGCTTCCATACTTCGTATAAAAACCAGAAAAAAAAAGTACACAAAACACCCCCCCTCCGTCTCCCTCTGCTACACACACACACACACACACACAGGGGAACATAGTTATGTGTACCACTAAAGGAGGGACATCCTCTCCGTCTTTGAACATGGATGCATGGCGGGAGATCTGATCTTCACACCATAAGAAAACTGGTATATAGTAATGGTAAATTCTGACTTTCTGTGCCTCATTTAAGTAGAGTTCATTGAGCTGGAATAATCTACAAAGTTGCGACCCGCTCGTTAGCCACTTGTCAATGGAATTGGCCACTTCTTCAGGGGTCAAACCCACTTTATCTAAAAGGGGACCAGCACATATAAATTTAAAAAGGTTTTGGACAGAGGAAGTTTCAGCAGGTGTTGTTGGAGCCACATAATAAACATGGCTCTGTCTTCTTCCATTAGTAGACACGTTTATATGGCTGGTAGAACTCACTTCCATCCATGAGCACCTACAGCCTGCAAGACCAAATAAGAAAGCATAAGAAGTCTGAAATTACATTTAGACCACACTTAAACCTGTAACAACATTTCAGCATTCAGAATGCACAATTGAAGCCACCATCAAAAGATAAACTCCGCAAGAAGACTACTGTGACAATGGGACACATGACTCCTTTTGTGTCGGAACTTATCTGATGCCTATCTATATTTCTATTGTAAGAAAAGTTCTGCATCTTCATAAAGAGAGTTTTATATCATCATGCACATCATAGACGTCACCTTGAAGAGGGAGGGTGATAGTCTGATAGATCAAATCCATATAGCTGAGAAGTTGTATTGAGATTGATGCCAAACTTATATCAATGAAAAGGGTATCGAATTTGGCCAGTTGCCACAATTGGTCACTATAGACTGTATTCATTCCTGTTATTTGCAACATGTTATTCACAGCATTCTATAGCCTTCTTTCCCATGGCAAGACATCTACCCACCCCCTGTCCTCCCCCTCCATGTGGTTAACAAGCTTCCATTTCCAATAATTATCTCGTGCACCCTTACTGGCCTTATATGCTACGCCCCATATGTTGGGGCTTCTTCCTTAATGAATGCTACTAGGCTGTTAGCCTTTAAAATCAACAGTAGTCAGTAGTCAGTACTTGGTACACATGAACTATTTGACACTATTCCAAAATACTGTTATTCATGTCCAAAGAAAACATTCTTCTTTCCTGATAATTAGTGTAAATGCTTAAATTGTTGGATCCCATCAGACTAAATTCATCTCTGAGCACAGAGAATTATTCCACCAAATACAGAGGACACATAAGTCAGCCTCTCAATCACCCACATCAATTCATGTTCCAACAGGTAAGCCTATCCACTTGCCCTGCTTAAACCTCATCTTGTCCTCTTCCTCATACTGTCTAGTATTCAAGTCTTTTGCTAAACTAATAAACTTATGTCTACTCTATCCAATCAAATTCCATAAAAACATTTCTATCTGCAGTGGACAATTGTTCCAAATCCATCTTTGTGCATTACCCCTTCATACGTTAATATAAGTAAACCTTCACATTATTATGAGTCTCAAACAATAAAAAAGTCCTCTAATCTTTACATTTTATGATCCCGTAACTTCAAATTTAACCTATTATATTTTTATCTTTCCGAATATATTAAAATCACTAATCAGCATCTTTCACTTCATAAAACTAAATTGATAGGCTTGAAGCATATTCCATTCTCTATACCCACCAACTCCAGCAGCTAAGGCATCCTCCAAACTAATTCAAGGCAATTCTTCAGTTGTAGTGACGAGGGATGGCCAATAGCGTCCATAACATATTTGGGAAAGGGGGGGAGCGGGAGGAGATTGTGAAATCTTCACAAATTGCCAATTCGCTAACTGCCACAATGTTGGGTAATCAAATCACATCAATGTCCTTCGCATCATTGTGTCGCCATAATGATATCATCTTGATCTGAATCAAGTTCTCTATGGACATTAACCAATACAGAAATCTGCTGACAATCATACCTCAAGAGCAATCTGATTCCTCTTTTCAGATCAAATGATTTCAACTTTAAACATGTTAGGGTTGAAGCGAATCGCAATGCGATATCACAACGGAAGAAATTAGGATGAACAGATAAACAGAAATTCTAAAACAATAACAAGAACAATTCACACACCAAGAATTACGTGGAAAACCCCAATGTGGGTAAAAACCACGGACGGCGACTAGCCAGGAACAATTCACTATGAGAATCTGAAGTACAAAGATTGCAATCACAATACGTGATTCAATCTGGATTTCACAATCCCTCAATTTGCACTCAATCTCACCAATTGTGTTTGGGAATAGGATTAGGAACTCTCAGGATCGCCACTCGCAATATTTCGTCGCGGCGCACACCTGTTTTTTCCTCAACTGCTAAACCTAAATCGCGAAACCCGAGAAAACTCGGTTTCACTAAAGTGGCACGGTCGTGCCATGTGGCACGGTCAGACCGTGCCACATCTCTGCCTTCTGAAATCTGCGTCTCTCTTCGACCCAGCGCCAACTGGTGACCATGCCACCCAGCAACCCGACCGTGCCGCAGCCCATGCCGCCCAGATGACTCAGATTTTGGGTCACAAACCCAACAATCTCCACCTTGGGCCAAAATCTCCAACAACCCAAAAAACATCCAACAATTGAACCCAATGCAAAGCCGCCATCATACCCCCTCACACCGAGGGGAATGCCCCACAGGGCCATCAGTAAGAACCAACACCTACCAAGTTCAAGCAGAGCTCAAACTTGGCTACAGGAAGGGATTTGGTAAGCATATCAGCAGGATTTTCAGAAGTGTGTACCTTCTTGACTACAATATCCCCTGCTGCCACTGTGTCTCTCACATAATGATACTTGACACTAATATGCTTCGTCCTAGAATGATAAGCATCATTCTTAGTCATATGTATTGCACTCTGACTATCAGAATACACCACCGTGGTATCCTGATGAACTCCAAGCTCCATGACTAGCCCCCTCAACCAGGTGGCCTCCTTCACTACTTCTGATGCAGCTATGTACTCAGCCTCAGTTGTAGACAAGGCTGTGACCGACTGCAAGGATGCCCTCCAAGAGACGGCACCAGCACAAAGAGCAAAGATATACCCAGAAGTCGACCTCCTTCTATCGAGGTCCCCAGTATAGTCCGAGTCCACAAAGCCTACCACATTACAGGTAGCAGCTTTGGACTTGTCAAATACCAATCCCTTACCAACAGTTCCCTTCACATATCGAAGGATCCATTTCACTGCCTCCCAGTGATCCTTCCCAGGATTGTGCATGTACCTACTGACCACACTCACCGCATATGCCAGGTCAGGTCTAGTGCAGACCATAGCATACATCAGACTGCCAACTGCACTAGAGTAGGGTACATGAGACATACTCTCGATGTCCTCCTCACTTGTTGGGCAACAACCAGCAGACAATTTCCAATGTGCAGCAGAGGAAGTAGAGACTGACTTACAGTTTTGCATGTTGAAACGATCCAACACTTTCTCAAGATAGCGACCTTGAGATAGAAACAATCTACCTCCCTTTCGATCCCTCTGGATCTCCATCCCCAAGATCTTCTTAGCTGCACCAAGATCTTTCATCTCAAACTCCTCACAAAGTTGAGATTTCAATTTGCTGATCAAGGAACGATCCTTGGAGGTAATCAGCATATCATCCACATACAGTAATAAGTATATGCAAGACCCATTCTCATACTGTTTGTAATACACACAATTGTCAAATTTGCTACGTGTGTACCCATGCCCAACCATAAAGGTGTCAAACCTTTTATACCACTGCCTGGGAGCCTGTTTTAGTCCATATAATGATTTTTTCAACCGACACACCATGTATTCCTTCCCAGAAACCACAAACCCCTCAGGCTGTTTCATATATATCTCTTCCTCCAAATCCCCACAGAGGAAGGCAGTTTTAACATCCAACTGCTCAAGTTCCAAATCGTACATAGCCACAAAGGAAAGCAACACCCTAATAGATGTGTGTCTTACCACAGGAGAAAATACCTCATTGTAGTCAACTCCCTCCTTTTGGTTGCATCCTCGAACAACCAACCTCGCTTTCCATCTGGCAGCCTCTACGCCAGGAATACCTTTTTTCCTTTTGTAGATCCACTTGGCAGTTAAGGCCCTCCGGCCTTTAGGTAACTGACAAAGATCTCAGGTTTCGTTCTTGTGGAGACTATCCATCTCCTCTTGCATAGCACATTCCCAATGCTGGGAATTAGAACACGAGACAGCTTCTCTATAGGTGGAGGGATCTTCCCCTTCAGGCACCTCCTCAGCAACGGAGAGTGCATATGCTAGCAAGCTTTCCTCATCAGTGTATCGGGCCGGGCTCCGGATCTCCCTCCGAGGACGATCACGAGCAATGGAGTGATCGACCTCCTCCACCTGAGGCCGGTCCTCTCTAGCAGCAGTAGGCGCAGCAGTATCATTCTGCTGGGCTGGCTGATCATCAACTCCACCTTGAGCTGAAACACGCTCCACCTCAATCTCCACCTCCTTGTCGATGCTCGTCGAGTTTCGAGCACCAACCCCAGGCAATTCCGAGTCTGCTGTAGGTGACAGCATGGCAGACTCGTTGAAGGTCACATCGCGACTCTGGATGACCTTCTTCAATTCAGGACACCACATCCTGTATCCCTTGGACTCTGTAGCATACCCAAGGAACATACACTTGACTGCTCAAGGTGCCAACTTCCCATTAGTCACATGGGCATACACCGGGCACCCAAAAACTCTCAAAATGGAGTAGTCTACTGGATGACCCGACCACACCTCCTCTGGAATCTGGAAGTCCAGGGACGTGTGTGGCGACCGGTTCACCAGGTAGCATGCCGTGGAGATGGTCTCAGCCCAAAACCCCTTGCGGTCCCAAAGCCCCGCATTAGAAAGCATACACCTTACTTTCTCCAGAAGTGTCCGATTAATACGCTCTGCAACCCCATTCTGCTGGGGTTTCCCGACCAGAGTCTTGTGTCGTGCTATGCCATTGATGGCACAAAACTCATCGAACTCTGACTCGACAAACTCAAGCCCAGTATCCGTCCTGAGTTTCTTAATCTTTCGCCCAGTCTGATTTTCAACTAGGGTCCTGAAATTCTTGAACATAGAGAAGGTTTCATTTTTGTGCCTCAAGAAATATACCCATACCTTGCGTGAAAAATCATCCACGAAGGTAAGCATGTAGCGTTTGCCTCCCATTGAAGGCACTCGGGATGGACCCCAAAGGTCCGAGTGAATATAGTCAAGCACTCCTTGAGTGCGATGTTGTGCTGTAGAGAAGCTCACCCTTTTCTGCTTCCCTAGTACACAATGGTCACAGAAGCTCAACTTGCTGGTTCCAACGCTACCCAGACGACCCTTCTTGCTAAGGAGGGTCATCCCCTTCTCGCTCATGTGCCCCAGACGCATATGCCACAAGCGAGTCTCATCAGCATCAGGTGACACTGAACCAACTGCAGCCACCCCTGCAGCTGTCGTCCCATCCAGGATGTACAGGCTTCCCATGCGAAGCCCCTTCATTACTACCATGGCACCCTTCATTACCTTCAGTACGCCATGTTCCATGGTGATGCGACATCCATTCGTCTCCAACGTCCCCAAGGATATGAGGCAACGAGTCATATCCGGGACATGACGAACATTGGATAGCGACCGAACAATCCCATCATGAGTCCGTATCTGCACAGTACCTCTGCCTACAATGTTGCACCGTGTGTCATTGCCCATGAGAACCACTCCAGAGATCACTGGCTCATAGGAAGTAAACCACTCCCTATAGGGGCACATATGAAAGGTGTAGCCAGAATCAAGCACCCATTCATCGCCCAAACTCCTGCCTGTGGTGGTGGCTAAGGACATGCTGGTTGCCACCAACACATCTCCCTCGGACCCCGACTCGATCACACACTCAGCTGAAGCAGGCCTCTCAGATCCTTCCCTCTTCTCCTTATTCTTCAGCTTCCAGCAACTGGCCTGAATGTGGCCCAACTTGCCACAATAGCGACAGGTCTTGTTTGCGTGAGGATTGCGGGATTTAGAGCGACTCTTTTTCCCCTTGTCATTCCCCTTCTTCTCAGGTCTACCACGAACTATCAACCCCTCCGCGGAGTCTGTATGAGCATCATGGTCAAATTTCTCCTTGGAGAGTAAATTTGACTTCACATCCTCGAACGATATCGTGTCCGAGTTACTGTACATCATTATCTCCTTGAAATGCTTGTACGATGGTGGTAGAGACACAACTAATAGGATGGCCTTGTCCTCATCCTCGATCTTGACATCCAGGCTCTCAAGATCAACCAATATTGAATTGAAGTCGTTCAGGTGCCTCTGAACAGGAGTACCTTCAGCCATTCGAATGGTGTACAGTTTCTCCTTCAGGCGAATTTTGTTGGCAAGACTCTTCTGCATGTAGAGCTCTTCCAACCTCGACCACAGTTCCACCGCAGTCGTGCGATCAAGCACCTCCCTCAGTACATGAGGCGCTAAGCACAGTTGTATGGCAGAGACTGCCTTCAATTCCAATTCCTCCCAATCCTCATCCGTTAATTTTCCACGACGCTTCTTCTGATGTTCAGCCCATTGTTCATCAGTCATTGTTGAAGGTTTCGTGTGAGGCCCCTGCAGGACCTTCCACAACCCATGTTGAATTAGTACAGCTCTCATCTGTACTTTCCAGAGATTGAAACTCATCTCCCCATCGAATTTCTGGATATCAACCTTCATGATTGAAGACATCCTGACAACCCTAATTCGCTCTGATACCACTTGTTAGGGTTGAAACGAATCGCAATGCGATATCACAGCGGAAGAAATTAGGATGAACAGATAAACAGAAATTCTAAAACAATAACAAGAACAATTCACACACCAAGAATTACGTGGAAAACCCCAATGTGGGTAAAAACCACGGACGGCGACTAGTCAGGAACAATTCACTATGAGAATCTGAAGTACAAAGATTGCAATCACAATACGTGATTCAATCTGGATTTCACAATCCCTCAATTTGCACTCAATCTCACCAATTGTGTTTGAGAATAGGATTAGGAACTCTCAGGATCGCCACTCGCAATATTTCGTCGCGGCGCACACCTGTTTTTTCCTCAACTGCTAAACCTAAATCGCGAAACCCGAGAAAACTCGGTTTCACTAAAGTGGCACCGTCAGACCGTGCCACATCTCTGCCTTCTGAAATCTGCGTCTCTCTTCGACCCAGCGCCAACTGGTGACCATGCTACCCAGCAACCCGACCGTGTCTCAGCCCATGCCGCCCAAATAACTCAGATTTTGGGCCACAAACCCAACAAAACATAACACCCAATATGGATCCCGTCAATGGCTATAACTAAGGAAATCAAGATGTACATAGACTTAGCCTAGGCTATCACCAATATTGTTTCGGCAACAACCACAATAATAACAGTTTGACCCAACACGTTGCCAAAGCTCCTAATGAATTTCAACCATAGTTTATTAAATAAAAACCATTTTTACTTACAATTACATAAAAATAAATTTCAGAAGATAGTCTTCTAAAGTTAGTAAAATTTACACTTACGTTTGAGAGGTGCTGGATTTTGTGTTTGATTAAATAGTCTTCAAAAGTTAGATTCATTTACAAAATGCCACCGGCATTTAGGAATTTGATTTGATTAAAAAAGTACTCTCATTCTTTTTAACCATAAATGTCAAACCAAGATATCCAAAGTGATATGCAGGATATCATCCTTTGTTCTTGCCACTACCAATTAGAAATAGAAAATCGAAACAACAAAAGAACTCAAATCCTCAGTCACGGCAATAGAAATTTCAGAACTTCTCAACTATCAGAACCACGATCATTACTCATCTTCACATCATCGCATGTCATATCAGCGCCGCCTTTACAGAAGCGTATTAACTAAAAATCATCGTAAATTCGTACCAAAAACGCAACAAAATATGAATTAGTACCTATAAACCTTTAAAAATTTCCAGAAATGTTCCACATTCGATCAATCTCAATGAACTAACCATAGAATATGAAATTATAGCAGCAAAAGAGAGAACTTGAACAACAAATTAGCGGAGAAGAAAATTAGAATGGAAGAAGCAGTACCTGAAGCGGAAGTGGAGAGAGAAGGGGGCGATTGATGAAGCGGCTTAGAGGAGAGAGAAAACTTAAGCGTCGACGAATGGAGTGAAGTGGTAGCTGGCCATGGCGTCACTGCTGGAGATAACACATTCAGAGTGTTCGCCATTGCTTACCACCTCTCTCTCTCCGTGCTCGGGGCTGTGTACTCAGCAGCCACAAAATCAAAATGCAAGGAGAGGCTCCACCTGCCATGTTTAGCAAATTATCGTTAGCTGTTTGTTCTGGCTATTTGTATTAGCTGGTAGTTGTTAGTTGTCTGAATTAGTTATTTATATTAATTTTTTTAAATAAAATTATAAGACAAACAGCTAATTTTTCATAAAACTCTTCCAAAAAGCTAATCAAATTAGCTTTTTAAAATTAATTTTTTAAACCCAAAAAGCTCTTAAAAAAACAAAAATATAAAAAATAACAGACATGTACACATAAGTTATCTTTTAAGTTGAATTGGTAAAATCTCCAAAAAAGTAATTAGAGATCCGAATTTGATTTAGCCAAATTGATCATAGTCACGTTTATAAGAAAGCATTAGTAAATTATATAACAATGCCTATTTCGTACTTCTGAATCCACCTAAAATATGTACTTAATGTAACTATAACTCATCCTGCAAAGGTTCTTTAAATTCAAAATTAGACCTTTAAATTTAGCAATTTAAGGGTTGTCCTTTTTGCTGGTAAATCTCAATTTATCAATTTCAATCAATTTCAATAAAAAAAAAAATCAACTTCAACTCACTTAAATAAAAAAATATTGACTTCAACCCATCATATAACAAAAATATACTTTCTTCTAACGTTAACTTATTTTAACCCACTTCAATTCACTTCAACTCACTTTGACCCTGTTTGGCAAGCTGTTAGCTGTTTGTATTAGTTATTTGAATTAACTGTTCGTTGAAAAATTATTTTGGTAAAATTAACTATTTATGATAAAGTTGTGAGACACAAAACTAATTTTTCAAAAAAAAAATCCAAAAAAGCTCATGGATTGAGTTTTTTCAAATTATATTTTTGGACCCAAAAAAACTCTTCTAAAAAACTTTTTTATCAAATGCCCAAATTAGTTTTTTTACTAGGTCAAACAACTAAGTTTTGTCAAATAAGCTCTTTTTGGCCAAAAAGCTCTTCAAAAACTGTTTGCATTAGCTGTTAGTTGTTTGTATTAACTATTTGAATTAGCTGTTCACTGAAAAACGATTTGGTAAAATTAGTTATTTCTGATAAAGTTGTGCGATAAAAAACTAATTCTTCAAAAAAAATTTCCAAAAAGTTCATAGAATGAGCTTTCTCAAGTTATCTTTTTGGTCCTAAAAAGCTCTTCTAAAAAGTTTTTTTCATCAAATACCCCAATTAGCACTTTTACTTTGTCAAACAGCTAATCTTTATCAAAAATACTCTTTTTTACCAAAAAGCTTTTCGAAAAGTTATTTGTCAAACACCGATTAAACAAAAATATAAACTTTAACCAATTTTAATTAACTTTGCCTATTCTATATTTTTTAACGAAAATAATAGACCCTCCCTTTTAAAGTCCTACTTTGTATTGCAGACCAGGGAGCTGTGGCATAAAAATTTGTCTAGACGCACAAAATTTACACCAAACCAAACGCACCCCTAGGACACAGGGTATTGACATCCTCCTTCACTATACTACGGGTTTGTTTTATTTCGCAATAAGATACAATTATAAGTTATAAGAAAATGTAAAGAGTTGTAAGAGGCCGTAAGGTGTAGTAAGAAGATGTAAGAAGCTGGAAGGATAGATGTAAGGAGTTGGAAAGATAGATGTAATGAGTTATTGAATTATTAAAGAGTTGTATTGCATAATTTGTGACAATTATGATATATTGGTCATATTTACGACTAAAATTTGATACCATCAGTAAACAAAATATTTCTTAATATAATTGAAACGAAATATGTTTGTTTTATAAAGAACGTTTTGGATGAGAAACAATAATATTAAAATAATAAACTCATTGAAAATAAACCATTAACTAAATTAGTTACATAACAATAAAATATATTGAACCCCATAAATTTTATCAAGAAAATTTCATACACTTGAGGTGATTTTTTATATTTATATTAGTTTGATCCAATGAGCAAGGTATAATTTTTTTTTTGACAAAATTGAATACAACTCTTAAAATAAAATCCTATTTTAAGTAAACAATTTTAAATGTAAATGTATGGTCAGTATTGTTACTAATAAATTTTATAAATAAACCTTTAAAATATTATTCAACAATGCTTAAAATGCGAAAATTGTATTGTTATATTAAACAACCAAAAAATAAATATTACATTCCAAAATCAAACAAAAAATAGAAACAAAAGATGAGAACTTAAATGGGCAGACAGAGGCTGTAGAAATGTTAATCCCCAACACTACTTCTACCCAACTACTTTCTATTTTCTCTAAAAAAAACCTACCCACCTTTATATCAGGTGAACACCTCCCTCTGCCATACTCCTTTTCCCCCGACTATACTAATATATATTATTTATGTCGAAACTAAAATATAATTTACATCGTTATATTATATTTTTATGTTTATGTAAATGTTGTATTCATAAGATATTTATAAATTTTATATATTGGTAGCATAATTTAAAAATATACATATTTTTGTAATTAAAATAAATAAATGTTATAGAAAATCTATATGAAATATACGAAGATATAAGAAGAGGTAATGAGATATAAAAAATTGTAAACTTTTAACTAAATCTTTAAAAATACGAAATAGAATAAGATCTACAAAACTAAATCTATGCTCACTGCTGCGTTAATTTTCTACCTCATGTTTTTTTTTTCTCTTTTCCGCAGCTTCGTAGAAACTTCCTAATGATAGAAGAAAAAAAAGAAAAACTGAATGACTTTTACTTGCGTGACTCTTTCTGCTTCATGTTGAAGCAATTACATCCAGAAAGGATCGATGTAAGTATCTATATTCCATCATTCTATCTAAAAACTAGACGAGATGAAAGTCAGCCCGCAGTAGTCGAAATGGTGTCCTTCCAATCCATCAAAGAGTTGGAATACTTTATTTACTTGTACGATTCTTAGGAGGGGGGGGGGGGGGAGAAAAAAAAGAAGAAAGAGGGGATGCTTTCTAAAGGAAGCGTGAGATGACGAGGTATTTAGCACTTTCTGAGATTGTTCTATTATCCCCTATTGCTGGTCATCGCTCCGTCACAATTTGGTCTGAATTTGATAGATATTGGTCTAGTTTGACCAGTTGGGTCTTCGGAAATCTTATGTGGGTAGATGAAAATTCCAAGTTTCAACTTGTATAATTGTTGATTACTTTACAGGGAGGTGGGTTGAGTTCATTCTCAGAAAGAGAGCGAGGGAGGGAGAATGGGTTCGTTTGGGATGCCAGCATTAGCGAGGAGGGCCCTGGAGACTGAATCACCAATCATGGTTCAGGTAGTATGAAAGTTTTTGATTTTGTTTGTGTTTTAGAATCCCTAATGCTGGGAAATTGTTTGTTGGTTCACAATGGCCTCTATTAGAATGATTTGGGCTCCAGTTTTTGGGAAAGTAAGGTGGATCCTCTTTTTCTAACTTCTTGCAGATACAAGAATTGTGCAGGCGTACCAAAGATTCTGTCTCCCTGGCTCAGGTTTGTGTCTAGTCTTCCATCACATTGCACAGTGTATGAAGAAAATTATTCATTGTGGATGTTGGAGGTGGTTGGTGATCCAAACTGAACAGAAGTATTCATTTTTCTTCACGTTATTTTTTTGCCTTTTGAGCTGATGTGATCTTTAGTGCTGTCGATTTCTCAGAGACTTGTTCTATGCCCTTGTTGTCTATGTAGAATTAGTTCACATGTAACCAATTTTTTTCCTTGTCAAATTGCTTGCATTGGTAGATTGAGTCTTGTCGTTGAGTTGAACTTGGATAACAAGCTACTCTACTGTAGTACTGTGCAGAAGCTGTTTGACATTGACTTTGACTTGAACGATGGTTATTTCATTGTTACACCAATTTGTATAATAGGTTCTTCTTATAATCTCATGGGGTTCTGTAGGAACTGGAAGTTCGTTTTTAGTGTTGTAGTTGTACCCTTAAGATGACTGAAACCATATAGGGCTTGATCTTTTTGTTGATAAATATGGGTTGGTAAATTGGTAGGAATAGGACTGCGATAGATTGGGAATGGATTACTAAAAGTTGGGAAGGATTGGTTTTTTGTTTGTAAGAATTGGTAATGATTGAGAAAGATTGAGAAAAGTTGGTAAGAGTTGAGAAATTTGTGTTTGGAGGTGGAAATGAAAGGAATAAAATGGTAAGAAGTGATAAGGATTGAGAAGGATTGGTAAGGAGTGAGAAAGATTGGCAAGAATGGGGATTTTTGTGGAATGATCTGTTTAAACTGGTAATGATTGGTAAGAATTGGTAAAGATTGGGAAGATATAAATATTGATCTTTCCCACGGAAAAAATGGGGAGCGTTTGGGATTGTTGTACAATAGGGGGGTATGACCTCTTGTATTCTTTTGTTTAGAGGAAAGTTAGTGATTCCTCTAATCCTCTAGTCTGTTCGTTGATGATATTCGGTTCTTGGATTTATTAGGCACCTCGCCTAGATTCACTGGAGGACTGCTGTCCTCACTGCCCTTGCGTTGTCATTCTGTGTAGGGTGTAGTACACTGGCAACCACCAAAACAAGCATTAAATAAGGTAAAGCAACTTGTGTGCGAGCCCAAAATCAGCCGTTATGGTGCTGATGAAGGTATCCCTGAGCTCAGAGACGCTCTTATGTATAAGGTAACTGCTTCTTACATGTAATTGTTTCAAGGTTGCTGACGATATGCTAATCCTTTATTAATGTGCAGGGTTCCCGGGTTTTATGATGCTTTGCTAAGTTTCTTGCGTTGTAGTATGTTCGACAATTGAAGAGACATTTAAGAGTCTACTTATTTGTTAAGATCTCCATACATTCTGAACTCTGAAATTGATTGCATCACCCTGCTTCGTAAATGGAGAATTTTCTGCTTTAACTGATGAAAACTTGAATGATGTGGACCCGAGAGGTATCACTTGGGAATGTTCTAAAAACGTCCTTTTGCTGCTTTGCTCCAAAAACTTGATACTTTGAATGGCAGTGGTATTTGCAAGGTGTACGTCGTATGGTTGTATGAATCATCACTTGGTTAGGCTTCTTAAATGTTTAGCTTTGGGATGCATGCCAGTAGAGGATTTAGGGGTTCAGTATCACTGATGAGCATTCTTCTTGTGCATGTGTACACCATATTAAACTATGCCTCTTTTGACTCAATTACTTTTCTTTACTGCTCGATTTGTGTTAAGCTGTTGGTGACGACACTGTCTTGAAATTGTTTCCTTGCATTTATAATGCATGCACATCAATTCATGTTTTGCAGTTGTCTACTATGTTACCCGGAATTGGGTAAAAAGGGCAGGCATGAGTACATTTCGAACTTGGCTAACTTCAGATTTTTTTGGGGGGGGGGGTGTCTTATCTTTGAAGTGTCCTAGTTTCGTATTGACCATAAATATTGTACATTGCTGAACCTCTTAAACCAATCATATTATCTAAATCAAAATCCTTTACATGGTAAAACTAATCTGACCACCTCTGTTTTGCAGCTGCAAAAAGAAAACAAGTTGTACAAATCAAACATCATGGTAACTGCTGGTGCGAATCAGGTGACTGGAACTGGTTTTCTATTTTTCGCCTTTGAGAAAATGTACGTGAATTGCAATAGCTAATGGGTGCACTGCACTCTAGTCTGTAACTGATTTGTGCATATCTTTGCCTCCAGTTTCACCTGTTCCTCTCTCCTCCCTAAGTTAATTGTAGGTCAGCCTCTTGAAAACTTGTCTAGATGTTACAATGTTAGATGTTCTGTGTTCTTTCTGTCATGATTGTTTTCCACCCTGCGGATATTGGTATCAGCTAAGTACACCGTGATGTCGGTACAATTTTACATTCCTGCTTTATAATGTAAAGAGAAGAGTCATTTACAAAATTACTGATGGAAATTTTTGGCTTGATTCAGAATCTCTGCGATAATTGTTACGAGATTATATCATGGAATGGAGATCTTGCAGTGTTGTGGTTGAAATATAAAAATGGTTAAATCTTAAATTGTGTGAAAATAGGTCCTTTTTTTAAATTTAAAAAAGCTGAAACCTATACTATGGCAATATTTTCTGATTGTTGTATGAATTTCTTATATTAATCTTCCCAGCCCCTTGATGGCACTCCTTACTTCCTCTGATATCAGGCATTTGTGAATCTCGTTCTTGCACTATGTGATGCTGGGGACTCTGTAATCATGTTTGCACCGTATTACTTCAACGCATACATGTCATTTCAAATGACTGGTGTTACTAACATACTGGTTGGCCCGGGTGATCCAAAGACTCTGTACCCAGATGCAGGTGAGAAGTCTTACGAGTTCTTGCACAGCCATGCAGCTCATACTACAGATATGTATTGAAATTGCAGTTATAATATTGTGTGTCCTCTACCTGTGAGAACTTCAACTTTGCACCAATCTTGCAGAATTCCATTGTGGATGGGGGGATGCAGTTTCTAGGTCCATACTTATGATATTTATACTGCCGTAAGTCCCTGGAGTTAGGTGCTTGAGTTTTGTAACTAGGGTTAAGAATTAAGATCTCTTTAAGCTGATGTCAAACTCTGCAAATGGCGTCCGTCTCATGTTTGCTCGGAATGGCTGCTTCTGTATAATTTATAACCTCTTGGATTGTTTCTGTCTCTCAGATTTGTCACGAAAACAGCCGCC
>JACYFF010031955.1:5755923-5792912 GCA_017589665.1 Selenicereus undatus | reverse complement strand
TGTGTGTGTGTGTGTGTGTGTGTGTGTGTGTGTGTGTGTATGTGTGTGTGTGTGTGTATGTATTGCCCCCTGATCAGCCATATATACTATTGGATGATGATGATTAAGGAAATGCCAAAGCACATTGACATTGAAACCCTACTATAATTGGCTACCGGAATTGATGGTTGCCATGATCTTCTGAAATTGTCCAATCCATGCTATTTACAAATGATTTGTTGATACGCACACGTGGCTCAAAGAGAGAGAGAGAGAGAGGGCAAGCTGGTTCGTGGGTGGCTCAGGGCTGACGTGAGGTCATCGGAGGGCTGCCTGGGGTTCGCTGGACCTCGGGTCTCCGGGAGCCGCCGTCGTCTTTGCTCACCAGCGGCCGGTGCGTGTGAGTTGGCGTTCTTCCTCTTTTTTCTTCAGATTTTCTCTGGTCCTTCAGTTTCTCTCTTCGGTGCGGCCTCTGCGGTGGTTGCCGGTTGGCTTTGTGGCCGAAGGAGAGCCTTCCACTGGCAGTCTTGTTGCCGGCGAGCTTCCTAGGGCAGCGACAGTGCAACGGCCGACTTTTTCTCCAGTTTGGCTCTCTCCTCTTTGGTTTTCTTCCTTCTTGAGGCGTCCAGTGCGCCGACCGACTCTCTCTGTCGCCGCTGGGGAGGTTCTCGCCGGATACTGGTCACCGACGACTTTTCCGGTCACCGCAGGGTCGCCGGAGCTTCAGTTTCTTGTGCGTGTCTTTTCGGTAGTGTCGTCTGAAGAGTTCTTGGGCCAGGTCTGCTCTTGTTTCATTCTCTGGTTTGCTGGCTGGGGTTTTTTCTGGTCTTTTTCTGGTAAGTGCTCCCTGTCTGTTAGCTTGCTTGCTGAGAATAATAGTATGAGAGGAGGTTGCAAGAGCTTTGTGGCAATTGAGAGCAAATCCTTTGATTTTTCTATTGTTGGGACAGTAGAGGTTGTTTTGAAAATTTCTGAGAATGGAAGGGGGCGGAGAACTTCAATTTGGTTGCCTGAGAGTGTTGCTTTATGGTTATTGAAGGCCTGGGGCAGATTTTATAAATCCAAGTCCTCCAATTGGTGTAATCAAGTGCGCCATGGCGCTAGTATTTTTCTTTTAGAATATAAGAGAAATAGGGCAGGTAAGTTTCTACAGTGTTCGACTATAATCCAGGGCAAGAGGTCTTTTGTTATTTTCCCAGCAGGCTGGAATGAAAGAGGTTGGGCAAAAATCTTTGAAGCTATTACCGAGATTGTTAATCTCGCTTTTTCCGCCGCTCCAGGAGTAACGAGGAGGCCTCCACACCAACTGGCAAGGGCACATGGTGCTGCTTCCCCTTGTCCACCTTTAACTCCGCCGCCACCTCCGGGCTGTTGCCCAAAGTGTGGTTTTATTGGCGAACCAAAGCACTTCCTTCCTGCGTCCCCAGAAACTACGCCAGCGAGGTTTGGTAAGGAAGCTAATAAGGAGCTTTTGTTATCTAGGCACATGAAAGGGGATAGGGGAAAGCAAAAGGTCTTTAAAGAGCCTGGTTTGAGAGCTTCCGAAGCGGTCACCACACAATTTTACGTCCGGCGTAACAGTGTCGGGAATAGAAGCAACAGGTTGGGGTGTAGCTGTGAGGGTAGTAGCGGTTCAAATTGGCCTCCAGACTCTTTGCTGGTGTGGGATAAAAGCTCTTCCTTGCAAGATGAGGCTAAATGTGTTGATCCTGCGCTGTATGAAGCTAGCATTTATGGTCAGGTTGCGAGGAACTGGTTTGCCCCTTTGGCAAGGGATGCTGTACTTTCTCACCAAGTCCACAAGGGTTCTCTTGTTTTGGACTTTCATCTTATACCAGTCTCATTGAGCCATTCGAACGAGCTGGCTACATCATCTTCTACGAGCTTGCCGTGGTTATTTGAGGAGAAGGACCAGGCAACCTCCTTAGTGGTTAATGCCCCTTCTTCGGTGTTTTCTATGGGTAATCACGCATCACTTTCACCGTATAGTTGGGGGTTGGATTTATGTGGTAGTGTTCCTTGTGATTTGCCTCGGGAAGTGGTTCGTGATGCAATTGCAATGAGCGTGAGCCCTCGCAATAATGCTCCTAATTCCAGGTTTCGGGGACACACCTCAAGAGCTTGTCGGACATGAGTGGCCGGTGGTGCCAATGGGTAGTTACTCAAGAATAGACAATTCGGTAGCACCGCTTGCCATTGATTACTCTTGGTTTCAAGGCCATAGCAATTCCTATTCGGTGGAAGACTTATGGGATGGAATGAATGTTAATTCTGATAAGGTCTCCAAGTGGGTAGCTTCCAAACTTAGAAGCATCGCCGCCTGTATTGGGGTGGCTTTCTCGGGTTATGAGCATGAAGTGATTCATCTTCTAGCTAGAATCGAGAATAGTAATGTTACGCCCAAGCCAGCTGTGCAGAGGACACCACCTTCTTCTAGGAGGCAGAGGGAACTCAAGAGACTTGAGTTTGGAGTTAACTATGATAGGCCGAGCACTTCTACTAGTGGGTTGATGGTGCCTTATGTTTAAGTTTATCTATTGGAATGTGAAGGGCATTAATGACCGGGACAAGAGAGCCTTGCTTAAAAATTTTCTGAGGGATTGGAAGTGTGATCTCATCTGTATCCAAGAGATGAAACTTGAGGAAGTTGCGCTTCCTGATATTCGTAGCATTTGGGGAAGCCAAGCTGTTGGTTTTGCGGTTCTTAAGGCTATTGGGACAGCTGGAGGAATTTTAGTTATGTGGAATAAAAATCCTTTTCATTTGATTTCCTCGCATTGTGGGGAATTCTCAATTACGTGCTTCTTACAGATGAGGAGGGATGACAGCACCACTTGGGCCTTTACGGGTGTATATGGTCCGCATGTTAGAAGGGACAAATTGCGGATGTGGGACGAACTGCGTCGGGTTCGGGATGGTTGGTTAGGCCCTTGGTGCATAGGAGGGGACTTTAATGAAATTTTGCGCCCTCAAGAAAGAAGTTCGGGTGTTTGTCCTTCTAATGCAATGGTGGAATTCCGGGATTTCATCAATCACGCAGACTTGTTGGACCTACCCTTGAAGGGTGGAGATTTTACGTGGTCTAGGAGTGGAGATGAATCGGTTTGTTCAAGATTAAACCGTTTTCTCATGTCGGCAGACTGGGAAGAGCTCTTTCCAGACATGTTTCAAAAGAGGCTTCCAAGGCCAATGTCGGATCACTTCCCTATTTGTCTTGAGCAGACAAGGCTTGAAAGGGGAAGGACTCCCTTCAAATTTGAGAATATGTGGTTGGAATTTGAGGGATTCTCGGACCTTATCAAAGAGTGGTGGGGGGAGGCTCAAGTTGAAAGGTATGCCAGCTATATTGTTGCAACTAAGCTCAAGTTTATCAAAGAGAAGCTTAAGAATTGGAACAGGGATGTGTTTGGAGACATCAAGACGCAAAAGAATAACCTTTTGGGGCTTATAAATACCCTCGATTTAAAAAGGAGACTTCTGGCCTCACTACCCTTGAATGTCAGCAACGAAGGGACGCAAAAGAGGATTGGACTAAAATTACTTTGATGGAGGAGATCTCTTGGAGGCAAAAGTCGAGGGCTTTATGGCTTAAGGCCGACGATCGTAATACCAAATTCTTCCATAGGGTAGCAAATATGCGCAGGAAGGTTAACTCTATGTCAGCAACTATGAAGGCTGCAATCTACAACTTCTACAAATCTCTTTTTTCCGAGTCAGAACCGTGGAGGCCTAAAATCGATTCTTTAACTTTGCCCTTGTTACGAGATTCGGAAAAAGAGTTTATTGAGATGCCTTTCAGGGAAGAAGAAGTCACTAAAGCTCTTCTTAATTGCTGTGGAGATAAGGCCCCCGGATCGGACGGTATGACCATGGCATTCCTTCAAGGCAATTGGGACACTGTCAGTGGAGATGTGATGAGAATGTTTGCCGAGTTCTTCTCTTCAAGTAGATTCGTGGCCAGCCTTAATGCCACCTTTATTGGCCTTATTCCTAAGAAAATAAATGCTGAAGATATCAGAGACTTTTGACCAATTAGCATGGTTGGTTGCATTTATAAATTGCTCTCAAAGGTTTTAGCCCGAAGGTTAAGAAGCATCATTGGGAATCTCATTTCAGAGAACCAGAATGCCTTCGTTGGAGGCCGTCAGATCATTGATGCGGTGCTTATAGCAAATGGGCTTATTGATTCTAGGGTTAAGTCGGGGAAGCCATGTGTGGTCTGTAAGTTGGACATTGAGAAAGCATATGATCATGTGAATTGAGAATTTTTGCTATATGTAATGAGGAGAATGGGCTTTGGGGAAAAGTGGATCGGGTGGATCCATCAGTGCATATCCTCCACCTCCTTTGCAGTTCTTGTCAACGGTTCTCCATCGGAGTTCTTTTCAGCGTCTAGAGGTCTTCATCAGGGAGACCCCTTATCCCCCCTTTGGTTTCTGCTGGTTATGGAAGTATTTACAAGGATGATTGATGCGGCATCTAGTGCAGGGCTTATTTCTGGGTTTCAAGTGGGCTGCTCGAGTACGACATCTTTGAGTGTATCTCATCTTCTTTTTGCAGATGACACTATTGTTTTTTGTTATAATGATTGTGAGCAGATGGTGAATCTTCGGTGTGTACTCACTTGGTTTCAGGCAGTCTCGGGTCTTAGGGTTAATTTGTCTTAGGGTTAACTTGGCAAAGAGCTTTATCCTACCTATTGGGCACATGGACAATATTCAACTGCTTGCTGGTGTTTTAGGTTGCAAAGTTGATGCCTTTCCGTCGACCTACCTAGTTCTCCCTCTCGGTGCTAAATTTAAGGAGAAAGCCATTTGGGATCCAATTATCGAGAAGTTTGCGAAAAGACTGTCGGGATGGAAGTCTATGTACCTTTCAAAAGGGGGTAGATTAACTCTCGTCAAGAGCGTTCTCTCAAGCATCCCTACTTACTTCCTATCTCTGTTTCCCTTACCTTTTTCGGTGGTTGTTAAGTTAGAAGCAATCCAGAGGAATTTTCTTTGAGGTTCTTTTGGGAGTGACTTCAAGTTTCATCTTGTAAGGTGGAATATTGTGAAGCAACCACTGCTTTTAGGAGGGTTAGGTATAAGGGACTTGCGTCTGTTTAACGAGGCACTTCTTGGTAAGTGGCTTTGGAGATTTATGACTGAAAAGGGCAATCTATGGAGGAAGGTTGTTACCATCAAGTATGGGGACGGTGGTTTTGGTTGGTTCCCCTCTTCCGCGAGAGGCTTTTATGGGTATAGTCTTTGGAGATTTATCTCCAAAGGTTGGGGGAGATTCTATCCACACTGCTCTTTTGAGGTAGGAGATGGCTCCTCTATCTTTTTTTGGCATGATCGCCGGTGCGGCGAGGTTTCTCTCAAAGTCTTGTTCCCTAGGCTTTATGTTTTGGCAGTGGACAAAAATGCCCTTGTAGCTGATTACCGGGAGCAGGTTCATGGTAATAGTGTGTGGGCACCTGTGTTTATTCGAGAGGGATTCGTTGATGATGAGTCCTTGGTCAGCTTTTTCAATAAGCTTAATGAGGCCAAAGTAGGAGAATCTTCTGTTGATAGGGTGCAGTGGGATCTAACCAATCAGGGGTGCTTCACTGTTAGATCTTTTTATTTGAAACTTTTTGCGGGAAAGTTTCCACCACAGGAGATTCATTTTGAAAAAGATTTCCCTTGCAATCTCATTTGGAAGTCCTTAGCCCCCTTGAAGGTTTTGTTCTTTGTTTGGGAAGCTGCGCATGGAAACATACTAACGTGTGACAACCTACAAAAAAGGGGGAAAGTTTTGGTGAATAGATGCTTTATGTGCAAAAGGAGTTGTGAATCTACGGATCATATACTACTCCATTGCCAGGTTGCAAGCATGCTTTGGGGTCTTGCTTTCAGTTGCTTGTGCATGTCCTGGGTTGCTCCTGATTCTTTAGGAACCATCTTTTGGCTTGGGAAGGTTCCTTTGGTAGGAGGGTTAAGAAGAAGAAGAAGAAGGAGAAAGTCATGGTCCTACCTCATGTCATCGTTTGGATTATTTTGAGGGAGAGAAATCGAAGAGTTTTTGATAACATTGAAACTCCTCTTCGGCGTTTGAAAGAGAATTTCATCAAAATTCTCTTCTTTTGGAAGAATGGGAAGTTTAGCTCTTCCTTTTTTGATTTGGCAGATTGTGTAGATAGTCTATTATTCTTGGGTTGTAAATAGTTGTTTGTACAGTGCTCATTGTGCACCTCAGATTTGGTTCTTAATATTAATATATATATCCTTTTCCTTATCATAAAAAAAAACAAATGATTTGTTGATGGTCAGACTGGCTAGAGCAGATGCTGAAGAAATCAGATCCACCACCGAAGGTGGTCACAGTTGTCAATCCTGGTAACCCATCCGGGACTTACATACCTGAGCCTCTTCTCAAGGTACTACTTTTTCCCTCTGTGCCCCTGAATTCTTCTTGCTGTGTTACTCTGTTATAAACTTATAATCCATCTATTTCTAAAATCAGCTGATTATTGGTTTCCTGATCTCTTCCTCTTTTTTCCTTTTTCTTGAGCAGAGAATCTCGGATCTTTGTAGAGATGTTGGCTCTTGGCTTATTGTAGATAATACCTATGAGTAAGTGTTCTCTCTTGCATAGTTGCAGTGTTCTGATTGCTTGTTTCTCTAAAAATGATTTGGGGATTGAAAGCTAGTTTTTTCTTTAGTTTACACCCAAGTATGTGTTCCTGATATATAGTTAAAATGTTTCTCCACCCCAAGTCATCAAGAACATCATCCTAAGAGCACGTCGAACGACCTTATTTTATTGGCTTGCCCGTATGGGGACGCGAGCCGAGCCGCTCGCTCCCCTTCCAGCTATGCGAGCCTGCGAGCGGCTCGTGACCGTGAGCCGGCTCACGCCTTGTTTCTCTAGCTTTTTTAAATTTTTTATAATTTTAATTGGTTTTTACTCTTTTTTTTGGATATTAAAAAGAAGATTGTGTATTATAGAGTGAATCCATGAGTATTATTTTATTTGGTGAGCCAAAGTGGTGAGCCTTGCATTGAAGAGAGAGATAATTGTGAGCTAAAGAGTTGGCTCACAAGTTGATGTGACAGAGGTAGGCTCCCACTGATGAGCAAAAAAACTGACTCACGACTGGGAATGCTCTAAATCTTTTTTCGGAACATTATTCCCCACTCCTCTCACAAGCTAACAACAACAATTAACAACAACTCTCAATGTGAGTCATGCTTTTGTGGGGTATGGAAAGATCTAGATGTTTGCACTATGCAGTCTTACCCTACAAGCATTTGCACAAGCCAAGAGACCGATTCCAAGCTAATTGAAGAAAACAGTGTAGAGTGCTGTGGAAATTGAAACGTATGGAATTAACAGGCTTAAATAACAATGTGTCTTCGTGCCACTGCCTGTTGTGACCATCTCGGACTCACCTGTTCTGCATACAGTTGAGGTCCAGTTCCAGTTACGGTTCCAAGAGAATAATGTATCCTTTCAACGATGATTTTCACTTGCAGGCATTTTATGTATGATGGTCGGAAGCACTCGTGTGTAGAGGGAGATCATGTCGTCAACATTTTTTCTTTCTCAAAAGCCTATGGAATGATGGGATGGCGTGTTGGATATGTAAGTCAATTTTCTCAATATGGTCTACTTGTCTTGTGACAGTTGGTTTCTTGGGAATTGCATCTGTGCGTCTTTGGATCTATTGTTTGTTGAAAACTCATGGGTTCACTTCAAGTACCTGTGTTATGGACTCGAAATACCGTCATGGATATGAACTTTTGACCCCCTATTTTTTGGACAAGAACACACAATACTGTCATGGATATGGACTTTTGACCCCTATTTTTTTGGGCAAGAACACACAAAACAACATATAACTGTCAGAATAGATATTTTTCTTTTAGCTTTTTTTTTGTCCAATTGCTTGTCATTTCCGTACCTTTAGGGCTGGTAACTTTCTAGAGCTAACTCAATGCTATTCTTTGCACGTAGATAGCATACCCCTCAGAAGTAGATGGATTCTTGGCGCACTTGCTCAAGGTGCAAGACAACATCCCAATATGCGCGTCTATTATTTCTCAGTACTTGGCATTTTTCTCCCTTGAGGTTGGAACAGATTGGGTGAGAGACCAAGTTAATGATCTGGTGAAAAACCGGGATCTTGTCAGAGAGTCGCTTTCCCTCCTAGGCAACGACAATGTGAAGGGGGGAGAGGGTGCCATCTATTTGTGGGCAAGGCTTCCTGAGGGGATCAAGGATGACTTTGAGGTTGTGAGATGGCTCGCTCGGAGGCACCGGGTGGTCCTAATCCCGGGAAGCGCGTGCGGGTGCCCCGGGCACCTTAGGATCTCTTTTGGGGGTTTGCCTGGGGCCCAAACTGCTGTTGCTGCTGAGGGGCTTATGAAGGGCCTAGAGGAGTTGTTGAGGGATGGAATGGTGGAGGGCTAATTGGAGAAAATTACCCCCCCTTTCCCCTCTCTCCGGGGGGGGGGGTGTTTCAATTGATGTGAAGGGGTGCTAATTAGAGAAAACTGAAATCAATTTGAAAAAAATAATTGATGGAAGATGTTCCTACTACTACAGGGATTTTGCATGACAAAATTGATTTCATATTTATAGTTCCACACAATTGTGCATGACAAAATTAATTTCATATTGATGCTCCCACTTTGTCTGTTCGCTCTTTATCCCTTGGCCTATTTACTTCAGTGTTGAAGGCTTTTGAATACTGGGGCCTGGAGTTGTCCTAAAGGTAATGCATTGTCTCTGAAAGAATTAAAGTCCCTAAAGTTTCTACTGGTATAAATTTAAAGGCATTTCCTCTTTGTTCTTTTACTGTGTTTTTTAATGGCACTTAAAAAAAAAAAATCAGACTTGGGGTTTGTTAATGCACCAGTTAAGTTCAAAGAAATTTTGGGAAGTTTTACCAAGAATTTGGGTTCATGCGCATGTGTTTGCTCAAAAAAAAAAAAGGGTCAATGAATAAAATTGTGACAACTATAGAAAAGAGTTCAAAACTGATGACAACAGGTCTACTACATCATGAAGGTTTTAGAAATTATAACAGCATATTATTAAAAAAAAAAAGCAAATATTTTTTTTTTTGGATCACTAGAGTTATTATTTTTGTTGAACCAACCATTCCTCATTTTTTTAATTATTTATGAATTATTATTGAAATCACAATAGGTGCGCAAAATCATACAAATTTACTCTTCCATGAATCTTGGCCTCTTAAAAGTAGCTCAAAATTAACTAGAGCTTCCATGACTGTAGATGATTTTGAAGCTTGGTTGCACTATTTGTGTTCATGAATATGTAGTGTTTAGCAAAGTTCAGTGAATGGGGTTGATGTTTTGTTTCTTGCCAAAAAAAAATTTTAAAAAATCTTGGCCTCTTTTTCTTTTTCCTTTTGGAAATCTTAATTTATATAATATTATTATCGTAGATTGAAAATTGTAGATGTAAGAAATTAAAATCTGATACAATTATGTCATCCATTCTTAAAATAATGTTTCGACCAAGTGTTTTTTTGAAATAATATTTTATAAAAGTGGCTAAATTTGCTGATTATAAATTATGATTCCGTGATTAAAAATCATATATACATATATTCTTTAATATGTTTATCAAATTTGAACTGTTTCTCATTCTAATTGGCAAACCTAATCATTATGAATTATCATCATATGATTGATTATTATATTTCTACTAATATCTTTAGCGAATTTCAACTTTCTCAAAGCAAGAGAAAGAGAGAGAGAGGAACTCATTTGAAACCGTTGAGAATTCAAAAATTCAAAAAAACCCAAAAAAACGTGAATGGGCCCCCAAAAAAGCCCGATTGCAGTTGTTGTTTGGGCCACACCCTTTAAAAACAAAATAAAAGAAAGAAAGTCGACCCCTCTCCTTTGTTGCCAAATCTGTTGCCATCAACGTGTCCAAGGTAAATTCCTAAAAAGTGCGGGGTCAGTCTAGTAAATTCACTTCCTCCGATTGCCGTCGCTCAACTGTTTAAACGTCGCCGTCATTTTCTTCCTCCTGCGACAGTCTGAGTCTGTGACTGATCAATTCATTGCAATCGTGCTCCTGCATTCCCCAAACCCTAATTTCCGAAATTCAATCCCTAATTATTCTTACTGGGAAATCGCTCTGTTGAGAGTGTGGAATCCAATTCTTCGCACAGATTGAGGAACAGAAGGAGAGAAAATGGTGGAGACGACGCTGACTGGGTTGCAAGACCATCTGAAGTTGGCGAGGGAGTACGCCATTGAAGGACTCTATGACACCTCCGTTATCTTCTTCGATGGCGCCATTGCTCAGATCAATAAGTAATCTTCTTTTTTTCCCTCCAGATTTGATGAGTATGGTGCCATGTTTCGTATTTTCTAATTTAGGGGTTTAGTTAGTTGCTATGTTGCTATATTGAAAGCGAGTATTATTGAGTCTTTGGATAGCTAATGCTGTTATTTATTGTTGTGGTTGTATCATTTGTTTGAGCTTTGATTGGCAATTAGCTTTCTTTGGCCCTTATTGGATGAATTTTGTTGTGTCCGGAGAAATTACTTGCAATGTCTTTGGAATTTCCCCCGTATAGATTGTTAGGTACGGATCTTCCTAGTCATCTACCTCAGACTACTGGAGCAGTGTGTAGAAGTGCCCTTGTTCTCCTTGTAATGCAAGGTCTTCGAGATGTTGAGCTGTATTTTTGTAACCTTGACTGTGTTCCGTCACCCGGCTTTGGACTGTCCCATGCTAGATCATTCCTAAGCTTCCTTATTGGAAAAGAGAGTCTTGACTCTTGATCGAGTGCTTCACTAGCTAGCTCTTCTAGAAGAGAATTGATTTGGACATACTTACATTCTAAGGAGAATGTTGAACATGAACATGAGAGAATGATCTAAGAACATTATGTGACTACGTTTGCACTTTGTATGAAATGTACTAATTTTGAGGAAATTTGTGAAATATTAGAATAGGCTTGCTGACTGTATGATTGAAACATCAATTCCAAATTCAATTGCAGATCCATAAATTTTATACAAAGGTGTTGTAGTTCTGATTTCTTCAAAATTTGATAATATCCATTATTTTATATGGGTATCTACTTTGTTAATCTTAAGGATTTATATATTTTTCTACTAAGTGGTCAGGACCCAATAATCACGATGTGCGTCCGTCCCTGTTCAAATAGATTAGCTTGGTTGCGTAATATCTAATTTGCTTGCCATTGAGTGTTAAAGTATGAATCCTTTACCATTTCAATGAAATTCCCAATGCTGGATGGATGAGTTAATGGGATTCATCATTTCCCTTTTTTGGGACAATTCCAGGCACTTGAACACCCTGGATGATCCTCTAATCCGTTCCAAGTGGATGAATGTGAAGAAAGCTGTTACTGAGGAAATTGAAGTTGTAAAGCAACTGGATGCAGAGAGAAAGTCTTTCAAGGATACTCCTGTGGGTCGACGCCCTCCTTCACCACCGATTTCTTCCAAGTCATCATTTGTCTTTCAGCCATTGGATGAATACCCTACATCGTCTGCTTCTTCTATGGATGATCCTGATGTTTGGAGGCCCCCTAGTCGGGATACAAGTAGGAGGACTACAAGGTCTGGCCAAGTGGGCATGAGAAAGTCTTCTCAAGATGGGGCTTGGGCTCGTGGTCCTGCAAAACCTGGTGCATCTAGCCGCGGGACAAAAGCCAGTGGTTCTACAAAGTCTGGGCCTGGTGCTCGGACGCCTGCTAGTGGGAAAAAAGGAGCTGGATCAGGAAAATCAAACAAGGGAGATGCAACTGTAAGTATTTGTTGATATCATTTTGTTCCCTGTTGTTCCTGTTAATATGCAACTTTTGTATGTCTTACTTTCCTGATCCTATTCATTTCTGATTTCCAGTAAAATTTTCTTATGTTTTTGTTTCGGAGATATTCATATCATAACTGGTACATCCTTGAAGTTGGAGGAGTAATTATATGTATAAATTGGCATCTAATACTTTTTTGCCGGCAATTGCATTGGACAGAGATGCTGTATCTTTTGGTTATGCTGCTTCATCTTTTATCAGTCCTAATTGCCTCTCCTGCCTGTCTTCTTATACTTCCCCCCCCCCCTCTCTCTCTCTGGCGGTCACTTCATCCTTCTCTCTCTTTAAGACTCAATTTTGGAGAATGCAAACTGGATCTTCTCTAAGGATAACATTAAATGGTTCCATACTACTACAATGGAAGTCTAGATTGCTTCTATATTCGTCACTTGTAGAATCCCCCTCCCCCCTTCTCATTAGGACAACTTTTCTTGGGAGACTGGACGGGTCGTATGTGAAGCAAAACATCCTGTATAGATAATTGCTCCTAGAATTGAAAGTGATTAGCATTTAGCAATTGATATCCAAAGTTACAATTAAATTGACATGTAGTGTGCAGGCCTTTTATATCTACACCCCTTTGTTATAAGTCTGGGATGCGAGAAAACCATAAGTGAATCTATGTGAACTCCGACAGCAGTTCTGTGAAATTATTGCTGGAACTCAGCTCTGAGATTTGTTCCATATATGTACCTGGATGTAGATGTTTTTCCCCCATCCATGTCATGGTTCAGAGTTTTATTTCTACGTGCTTTTTGTTTATGAGAGATTGACAGATCCATTGAAGTCCTTTCATTATTGGCCTGAAATTCACATCTGGATACAACGGGTTGATTTAGTTGTCTTATTGTCTGACCATGCCATCTTTGAATCTGGAAATCCTGGTTTAATCATATTAGTCACACAGTGATGTGAGATGTATGTCATTTCACATATTGAGCAAACATAATATGAACTTCTAATGTTTTGGCTTCTGTTTTGGCTTCTGACTTCAGCTGAAGGAGCTTGTGTTTAACTATATAAAGAATGATAAAGTTTAAGCATCTTAATGCATGAATCCCCTTTATTTACATACTGTACTTTGATCAGCGCACAATATGTTCTATGCCAGATTTACCTTACAATTTGTTCGACCATTGTACTGTGCCCGAGGTTTATTTCCCTTTATTACTGTACATGTATCAATTTACTATTAGGTTGACACTTCATGATGCTTTATTCACTTCTTTGAGAAACTGCTAGAGTGGTGATTCCGAAGATGGAAAATCGAAACGGGGACAGTATGAGGGCCCTGACGCAGACTTGGCTGCAATGCTGGAAAGGGATGTCTTGGATTCTACCCCTGGTGTGAGGTGGGATGATGTAGCGGGGCTGACTGAGGCGAAGAGGCTACTTGAGGAAGCTGTTGTTCTTCCCTTGTGGATGCCTGAGTATTTCCAGGTACATTTCTTTTGGTGGCACAATGCATCTACGAACAGAAATGGGAGATCCCAAACTCATACCAAAAAAAAAAAAAGGGAGAGAGAGAAGAAAAGAGATGGAAGATCCCATAAGATCTTTTTTTCAAGTAAACATAGTTTTTAATTTCCTGGCTGTTGAATTTATGGTAATATATGCAGTGCTGTTGATTGTGAAAGTTTCGAAGCTTTGGGGCCCCAATGTTGAATCTCATTCTCACGTGTAATGTGTCTGCTTTAGGTGCCACTGCTAGTGACTGTAGTTAATGTTCTTTGTGTAAGGGTTACATGATGTGGCTCATTATGGATGAGAGCAAAACCTTCTGCTCAACCTTACACCTGCAAAAATGAAATCTAGATTGTTTAAAGGCCATCAAAGAAATTCTGAGCATGTCTAGTGATCATCAGGTGACCCAGGGTGGGTCCAACTTCTAATACTTTTGTATAATAATGTCCCAATTTTTAGCTTTTTAGTATTTGATATTAATTTTTATGGGTGTCCCCTATTTTCATACAAAATCTGGGATGCTTTTTCCAGCTAACAGTTGCCCGGGACGTTGTAGTGGAATGAGTGGTTCCACTCTTGGTGTGAGCTTAGCAACAACTTGAGTTGCTGAGAAGCAACTTATACTCTATAAATTCTAAGAATGCTACTCGTTAGACCTGGAGATTAGTTTGTTTTCCTACATTTTTATCATGTTGCTGTTGCTACAATAGACCAATGGAAATCAGCATCAATGTGCACGCATATGAACACGTGCAGGTGTTCACAGATAAAGTTGCGGACTATGAGCTTATGTCTGCCATCTGTATGCTATCCTTTTTATTGGGAAAGTGTGGCAGACCTCCCCCTCTCCCTCGTGTGTATAATCTCCAAGGTCCTATCTAAGTGGTTAATGAGAGTGGTCAAAAGGTTTATATTACTATGCAGAACTCTTTATATAAATATTTGCTTAATCTGTTAGTTGATTGTTGCCTTCTGTGATAGATTGAGGAAAGATAGTGTAATCGTTGATGAACTGCATGTTGAACCTAAACTCTGGAGAAGGTAAACTGTGGTGCTTGTGCCGTATTGAATATGAAAAATTATGGAATTACTTCACCAGGTTATTAGGTGGTTTGAGTTTTCTTGCGGGTTGTGAAGTTTGTGTTGGGCTAATGTTAAGCCACTTACAGAAATGTGTACAAAGATGATTTCTTGCTGAAGCATGAACTTCTGTTGCACTCTACAGGGAATCAGGAGACCGTGGAAAGGGGTACTGATGTTTGGACCTCCTGGTACTGGAAAGACACTTTTGGCAAAGGCTGTTGCCACTGAGTGTGGGACGACTTTCTTCAATGTGTCCTCTGCTACATTGGCTTCAAAATGGCGTGGAGAGAGTGAGCGGATGGTTCGATGTTTGTTTGATCTTGCTAGAGCTTATGCTCCTAGTACAATATTCATTGATGAGATTGATTCTCTCTGCAATGCTCGAGGGTAAGTATAAATATTTTTCCCCATAATGCTCTCAACTGAGTTTGAACCAACAGTAATTATTTTTATTCGTGACATGTGTCAAAATAAGTTCTCGTACAGCTCACCTCATTAGCAGGCAGCAGCCAGACACATGGGCTTTTATTAACCTCTCTTACTCCCCCTTGTCCTCCCGTAGCTGCGCAAATGTGCATGTGCATGCACTGTTTTAAGTTTTATTTGCTTGTTTACTGTTCATGTGGGCGGGGGGATTGTGCATGTACATGCACTGTTTTAAATTCTAGGACTAGATTGCTGCTTTCAATTTGGTATTGTGCCAGACAAGTGTTTTGTACAATATTTACTGTTGTCCCTTTCCGTGGTCCTGTTCAGGGCTTCGGGAGAGCATGAGTCATCTAGGAGGGTTAAATCTGAGCTGCTTGTCCAAGTTGATGGTGTAAATGTCAGTTCTTCTGCGGAAGATCGCAAGATTGTAATGGTTCTGGCAGCGACAAATTTCCCCTGGGACATAGATGAGGCACTCAGGTTTCCCTAAACTTCATCATTTGCTCTCAATTCTCAAATTCTTTTTAGTTGAGAAAAGCTTGAATTTGGACAAAAAAGGGCAGCCCGGTGCACAAGCATCCCGCATTCACGCAGGGTCTTTGACAGTTCTTTGTGATGACTGTTGATGCAATGCAGGAGAAGATTGGAAAAGCGTATTTACATTCCCCTTCCAAATTTTGAGAGTCGAAAGGAGCTGATAAAGATCAATTTGAGAACCGTTGAGGTGAGCAATTGTCCTTACTGTTGCCTTATGGCTTACACCCCCATCGCCCCAAAAAACGAAAAACCCAAACCGAAAAACCTTCGGTAAGTACCTATCAGTCAGTTGATGTTTATTCTTGGAGAGACTGACTGAAATGTCATTGCAATCATTGTGCTAATATAGTTGATTGATTTGTTTTTAATGCTTGTGCATCTGTTGAAAAGGATGCTCCCCTGGTTGGAAGAAGTGGCTAAGTATGGTAGTAAAGAGCATCTCAGGAAAAAGAGAAGGGAGATAATTGATTATGTTTCATAAAAAGGCAACCATCAATCCATCGGAGAAGAGATTCATGTTTTGTATGGAAAAGTAACCATTAATCTATCTGGGAAGAAATTCATATTTTAGCTTGAAATAGCTTCCTTGTATCTCCTCGTATTGTTCCTGTATTACAGTTTCACTGTATTCTTAGCCCACAGTACCATTTGATATCGATTGAAGTGTTGGATTTGTCTTATGTCAATGCGTGGCAGGTGGCTTCTGATGTAAATATCGATGAAGTAGCTCGCCGGACAGAGGGGTACAGTGGAGATGATTTGACCAATGTCTGCAGGGATGCTTCGATGAATGGCATGAGACGTAAAATAGCAGGCAAGACTCGAGATGAGATCAAGAACATGTCCAAGGATGAGATTTCTAAGGATCCGGTTGCAATGTGTGACTTTGAAGAAGCACTGAGAAAAGTTCAACCTAGCGTCTCTGCTGCTGATATCGAGCGCCATGAGAAGTGGTTTGCAGAATTTGGATCAGCTTAAGAGCGAACATTTCCCCCCCTGCCCTCTCTTACTGTCAATGTGTTTTGTTCTGGGTCGTTTCCCACTCCTTTCTCGTGCCCAGGTGTTGAAAAGTGTTGTGTTCCTTGTATGTGTGATTCTTTATGTGAGGTATCATTGAATTGTATTTCTATTGACCTTAACTCTGTAAAATTTTGATCATCTGATCAGTTAAGTGGAAACGGACATTGCCATTGGTATAAAGGTGCCAGCAATTTACCGGAGTTCTTGAGTTTGAGGGGCGCTCTAGTGCTCTGCAGATACTTGATATCTCAGATTGCTTGTTTCGTTAGTGATCGTCTAGACCTAGCGAATGGGTAGAATTTGAGATGCTTTTGAGTGAGGTCAAAATGGGTTATAAAAATACTTCACTTCATTTTGGTTCAGTTTTGGTTCAGCACTTCAGCTCACGTTCTTATTGGGAACAACAATTACTACTTTCAATGGTCAGTGTAGGTCTCGCTATCCCGGAGTTGGAAGTAAAGTCTTATTTTGGCGGGTGATCAATATACCTGCAGGCTGCAAAATATGCCTCCAAAATAAGAACTCCTGACTGATTAGATGAGTTTCGAGTTGTTAGGTTTTAGTGGATTTGACTCCAATGTGGATGTGTACAGTTTATATTCTGAGCCAAGTTTAGTTCAGGTATGGGTTTTCAACTGTACAAATGTGGCAATTACCATTTCTCCATAAAGAATAGGTTATTACTAGACCCATTTTATTCTAGTTCAAATGAGACATTTTTATATAAGACGATTGTTTTTGTTTATCGGACTATTCACACATCAAAATGAACTTTGTTTTACTTTAATAATGAGATAGTTTCAATTCATATTAAAGGCGCTTCTAATTATCTTTGATTATTTGGTTCAAAAAGAAATTATCTTTGGTTACTATAGAGCACGCTCAAGGGCATTAGCTTCTAGCAACAGGCAAAAGTTCAGGACTTTTTTTGGGTTTTTGGGGGGGCGTCGGGGGGGTCGTTCATTCTTTTTTTTTTTTTGGGTTAGAGTACGTAAAATTTTGAGGGCTTTCCTTGAATATCTAGCATAAATTTGAGCCTTACACTAAAAATGTGTATACTGAGACGCCCTCAAGATTGGACAAATAAAGGAATATGATCCACATAAGATAATTTTTATAAGAAAATACTCTAGAATAGTATCTAAAATATTATCTTTTAAAAATTATTAGGCACATGTGCACTTGATCTTATTCTCAAAAAAATATACATTTGACTCGAGATTAAATACTAATTTATTATTTCATATATATTTTTTCACCATTTTAAGATCAATGCAAATAAAAATACGAATGTTTAGCATATGCAAAGTGTTGAAGTATTTATATAAATAAAGCCCATATGCAAAGTACTAAAAAATTTATGTATTAGTTGACTCAACGAGCAAAATGTTTATAGAAATTGTTATTAGATATTTAAACTCGAATTCTGCCAATATTAATCTTCACACCTCATTAAAAAACAGTGTTACAAATATATAGATACACACCTTTTTCTTTTAAGGGTGGAACCCCCCCCCCCCCCCCTCTTTGATTGTAACAATCCATTCTTTGTTTTGGGGGGGGGGGGGTGCTCGATCCTTGTAGCTTAAAATCTTATTATGATTAGATTAACAGGGTGCCACTGTATATTTGTCCGCTTGTTTTTTTCTAGAACAATGTAATCAATGTTTGGACCGCCAATCAGACAAAGAAAGAGGTGTTGAGAGAGAGAGAGAAGAATGTGAATTAAGCTGAGTGGCTGGCAGTCACATACTGACAGCATCCTAGGGTATTGAACCCCTATTATCATATCCTAAAAACAGTCTGCAATAATTCAACAAGAGAAAAACTAGGTGAATTATGGCCCTATTTAATAAATAATTATTAATTATTAGTGGTTTATATTAGCTGTTAGTTATTAGTTATTTGAGTTAGCTATTTATTGAAAAATTATTTGATAAAATTAGATGTTTCTAATAAAATTGTGAGACAAAAAGTTAATTCTTCAAAAAGCTCTTTCAAAAAGCTCATGAAATTAGTTTTTTGGACCCAAAAAGCTATTTTAAAAAACTCTTTCACCAAACACCCAAATTAATTTTTTTACTTGATCAAAAAGTCAATTTTGGTCAAAAAAGCTTTTTTTGACCAAAAAAACTCTTCAAAAAGCTGTTTGCCAAACAAGACCTATATACTGTAATTTTTATTAAAAAAAATAGTATTGAAGCATAACCTTCTAGTTTTTAAACTTGAGTGTGATCTTCGTGCGAAGTTCTTATAATGTCTTGTGAGAAGTTTTCTTCATTGAAATTGTCGTGTTAATGGACCCTACAACAACAACAACAACTCTAAATGTAGATCCTACTTTCGCGGGGTCTGGAGAGATCCAGCTGTAAGCAATCTTGCCTCTACCGGCATTACTACCCGTAGAGAGGCTGATTCCAAGAGACCCACAAAAAAATGATTTTGTGAAAATATTTTGTAGAGAAAAGATTTTGAGAAAATACTAACTGGGAAAACATTTAATAGAAGCGAGATTCTATAGCAAGAGGGAAATATAAAAGATCGGCAGCTGAATCTATGAAATATAACGACAAAAGAATGGAGGAAGGTAATATACCTGAATACCAACGACAAGCACACAAGAACTCATCTCAGAACAAACTAGAACCCACAGATCAGACGACATGAGGACTTGCATACACACAGAACAAACTAGAACCCACAGATAACTCTACCTGCTCTATGCCACCGCGACCCACAGGTAACTACGGGGTCGACTATCAGTAATCTGAGATCTTAATCCTATCTCGCTACAACTTTCTGTCCTGAGCGAGGTCCTCCGTCAAGCCGACAACCTTCAAGTCCTCTCTAATCACCTCGTCCAAGCTCTTCTTTGGTCGTTCCCTCCCTCTTTTGCCTTCGGGGATGTTGATCCTCACACATCTCCTCACTGGAGCGTCTTCACCCCTCCTTTTCACATGAGAGAATCTAGACCCAGTTACATCGTCTTATAGACCCTATTTAGCAAAATTAGCAGTTCAAATAGCAGATGGCGGTTCAAATAGCGGATAGCTGTTAAGGTAGCAAATAGCGTTTCTAATTTAGCTGTTAGCGGATAGCTGTTTGGATGACCAGTTGAAATAAATGTGTTCTACAAAACGTTAATACCATTAGCTTTTCAGAAACGCTGCTTAAAACTCTAAACGCCACTTTAAATGTAAGTCAAAACACAATATTACCGAACACAAAAAATTACTTAATGAGTGTATTGACTTAATCAAAAGGCCAAAAACTACCAAAATGTTGTTGCCGAATACGCCCATAGATAGATAGAATGTTGAAAATATGATAGTATGAAATAAGTTTTTTTTTTTAATGTAGAGATTACAAAAATAATATTTTAATATTTGCATTGAATGTTGTTAATTTATTAAAATAAAATATATTTAGTATTTTTACATTGATAAATGTAGTTAAATATAGTTAGAATAAAAAAACGAGATCAAGTTATACATACCATTCCCCCCTCCCCCAAAAAAAAGTTTAAAAAAAAGAAAAGGAAAGAAATCAAATGGAGGAATCCAATGCAATATTTATAGAAATCAAAGAAAGAGACAAAGAAAGATAAAAAAAAATAAAAATAGGGAGATATTTGTTGCTGGCGAGATGTTTGGAATCCTAGTGGTGGGAATACACGACAAATTATTATATACACCTGAGAATTTGTACTCCTATTGTTATATGGATATATATTTTTCAACGTTTATCTGACATATGAATGGTCATTAGTATATATCTTATTTACGTGACTTCCGAAAGTACATACTCTCAGATGTATGATATCGGCTTCGAGAATATACTATTAGACAAAAAAAGGGATGAAATTTCTTGTTTCTATAAGGATATATACAAAGCTCACTTTTCCCACTATCGAAAAGTATATTAAGGAAATGCCCCCACAATTCCAAATTAAAGATGATAAGCTCATCCCACCCTCATCCATCAATATGATTTTTGTGCTGATGATTTCTCTCTATGTCTATTTTATTATATTCTCCCATTAAACCATATTCTTATATTGCTGGTGTCCACATTCACGTTATGTGATTGCACTGTCTAAGAATGATGTGAAAGCCAAGGCCCCCTCACGTAGCCTTAATCATGCAAAACTTCAATCTTATGCTTCTTGTTTTTCTTTTTACCTTTTTAAGATAGGGTCACTTCTTTGTGGAATTAATTCTGTGCTGGCAAGTTCAGTGAACTCTGTACTTAAGAAGAGTTCATGGCTGGGTTAGGTTACATCTGGCTAGTTCTCCTTTTCAAGATAAATGGTCCTCTTGAGATTCATTCCTTGGCTGCCTATGGCATGCATGTAGGTGTCACTCCCTCTGCTTTCCGATGGTGTTAGCTTTCAACCCAAATCTCAGTTGATACAACTCGGCTAGTTTCACCAATTTGGCATGCCAACGCATTCGGTTTGGATAATTAGCACATACATATTCGTTTCATCGGTGGCGTAGTCAGTGTGGGATCAGTGGGGTCAGCTGACACCCCTCTAAAAAAAATAAATTAATTAATATACGTTTGAGAATTAAAAAAAAAAATAGAAGTTAACTATATATATCAGATGTGTTGAAGAGATACATAAAATTTGCCTTGCTTTGGCGGTCCATGCACATGATTTGTGAGTTGGCTTGTCTCTGAAGTCGCAGGTTTGAGTCCTCTATCCATCCCTTTTTTCGTTTTATTTTTTTCATTTTTTTTAAACCTCAGGTACTTTGCCTCTGTTTGTTTGACAAGTCGAGTCCTCAACTCTCTCTTCCGACACCCCTATCCGAAATTTCTGACTTTGCCACTGTGTTTCATTGCTTCTCCCCCACCGCCTGATCTTGACTACTATAGCAAAGAAACATAAAATAAAATTTGCAAAAATGCTTAGATTATACCAATTCAAGCAATAAGTTGGCTTGCTCATAATTAAGATTAAAACCAAGTTGACCCAATTTAAATACAATTAATTGTTATTTACGAGACTAAAATCATCAAGTTATAGGTGAAATAAAATCGTAAGCTCTATGTAAAATTTTAAATTTGTCATATTCAGATCATTAACGTGATAGTATTCCAAATTAAACGATAGTATAACACAATCATTTGGCATGCCTCAATGCAAATTGTCTTATGCAATAACAATCATAGGAATTCAAGCAATACACCTCACCATTTAACAAAGAAGAGGCTAGCTAGTCTTACAATAAAATTGCCTTGTGATATGAACTTCACAAGGAAAAAAACAAAGAAAGAAAAGCAAGTGTGTGGATGGCACATTGGGTAGCACAAGTAGGGCTACTTGTGATATAGCCTAATAGGTGTTTTATTGTCTTTTAAGGGCAAAATCAAGGGAGAAGAGGCAGTTTTCTAGGGGTCTACTTTGTTGGGGTTAACTAAAACCAATCCATTTTGTTGTCTTCACTCTCCCTCGTTGTTCTTTGTTCTTTTTTAGGGCCCTTTCCTTTCTGGGTGGGTTGTCTTTTAGTCCGTTGCATGTTTCTAGAACAGCCACAATTGTTGTTTCCAAGTGTCCAAGTTTCACTTGCCATGATAATGCATTCACACACAAATAACAAATTTAATGAAACTTTATTTTAAAATACTGATTGATATTCAGGATTTGCTTGTTTTGGAGGTTAGGTTGAAGTTAATTAATTAATTAGTAAGGAGCAGTAGAAAATTGTTAAAAAAAAAAATGTGGTAAAAAAGCTGTAGGAACTAATAACTAGAGGTAAGAGTTAGTAATAACAAGTGACAATAAATGTTACATATGTTAATGGTGGAACGAATGTGCCTTAGAATTGATTTCATAAGAGAGTACCCTGTTTAACTCTCATCATTTCAGATAATCATTTGAAGATTTTCATACAAAGTTTATTGTCAGGAGAAGTTACTGCATAGGGCATATCTCAACTAAGATCCCCAGAAAGAAAACACTCATAATTTATTACGAATTATTACATAATACATACACTCAAAAATGCATGCTTTTAAATATCATATTATCATGTGTGTGTATATATATATATACGTATATATATAGTTTTTAACATAAATTTGTCAATAGGATTTATGAGAGCAAGCATATATCTGCAGGAACATGTAAGAAGACAACAACCACATCACCATTTTCTAGTGTAGGTCATGCTTTTACACAGTTTGAGGAAATGTAGATATAAACAATCTTATCTCTACAGGTAGAAATATTCTGCCCGTAAAGAGGTAGGAATATGTTATAGGCTGTGCATGATTTATACATCAAACATTAATGGGCAATTCCACATGAGTCCCCCCCACCCAAAAAACAATGATAATAATAAAGAAGGCGATGATGAAGAAGAAACTGAAGACAAAGGGAAATAAAGAGGAAATTCGGCCTACCATCATGAATTCATGTTTTGTGGCTGTCTCAGAAAATGGGCCTTACTGACTTCGCGACAATGTCCAGTTCCCTACCTCCTTTGCTAAAAGAAAGTATTATCTTATCTTTTTTTTTCTTTTCCTTAAAGTATCTGTTACAATCAAAACTTAGCGATGGCTTGAATTTGTCCAATCTGAATATTTTTGTCCGATTCGGAAAAAAAGGGTAGGTTACAAATTTTCGTCTGGAATTTTAAAGTTGTACGCAATCTTTTTTATAATTCTATTGTCTGAATTTGATTTTGACCCGAATTTAACTTTATTTGATTTGTCCGACCCGAAAAAGCGGATATTGCCCATTAATTTTTGGTCCACATTTTGATATTGTCCAATTTATCCGACTTGTATCTGCGCTAACAACAATATAGGGAGTATTTACTTCTGAACCTTGGGGTGAGGTTATGGCTACTTCCATCTCAAAAGGAAAAAAAAAAAAAGCTACCAAAATTGTTTGTTTTGAAATAAATAAGCAATTTGTTTTTCTTAACAAAAAGTTTAAAAAATATAAGGCTGCAGTAGAAGTTCTGTTTGTAGCCTGGCTATATATCAAAAGAACTGTAAGGAAAATTTTGAAATAGAGTTATAATTAAAAAAGTATATATATCTTGAGTCGTATACAAAAATTTGTTCAGTTCTATGAATCATCTTTGTTCAGTTTTATAAAGCATATTGTAAGAATAAGGGGGTGTTTAATAATTAGTTTTTTTTGAGAGTTTTTTGGTAAAAAAAAAGGATTTAAATTAGTTGTTTAATTTAGTAAAAAAAAAAATTAATTTGGATACTTGGTAAGTGGGCTTATTAGACGAATTTTTTCGTCCAAAACCTTCATCAGAAAAATGCTAAAATTATGAGCTTTTTGGATAGTTTTTTTTTTTGGTTTTTTTGAGAATTAATTTTTTGTCTCATCACTTTGTTATAAGCAATTAATATTCTACTAAATATTTTTTTTTTGAAACAGATAAATGTAAACAATTAATATAAATAGCTAATGTAAATTATTAATAGTTAATAATTAATGCAAACAGTTAACAACTAACAAAATTAATCGACCAGTTCGCTTATAGTGTAATTTGTATATGTAACAGTGCAGGTATGATTCTCCATAATTGCATAAAGATATAATGGGACAAATTAATACCAAACTATTATCCTTGAAAAAGATCTTCTTTTTTTTTTTTCAGTCAAACTTTTCAGCTGTGGCTCAGATTCTAGGAAGCATAGGAAAAATTAGGTTTGCATGCATGCATATATAATCCTGTCTTAATGGGTACAAAACACAGTATTTTCATATGAATAGTAATATATGTCTTACTGCAAGACATTCTTAAATGTCTTACCTTATCATAAATGAACATATTTTACGATTTAAAACCATACATTTTTCAATGATTACACTTAATTATGAATTGCTAACCTTAAATATTCGTCGGCTATGCCGACAAAGTATTAAACGATACCCTAATTACATTAACCCTATCCATGAGCACATATGATACGCCTATTTTAAAAATGTGACAAATTATGAATAAAAAGATAATTTTACACAATTTATAAGTTGTAATATACTTTCATGATTCAATCCTGCCATTTTTTTCAATTTAAAAATATAATAGTATGATTTTTTGGTCAAAATAAAACACTTATGAATTATCTTGCAGTACGACACTTATCATTTTGCTTTCCGTACGTAATTACAACTTATATTGAAGAATTTTCTTCAACTGGCCAAACCGCTGTAACTTTCAAGAATAAGTGCCTTTAATTGGTACCCGACAAGAAAACTGCAAACAATACCATTCCAAAATGTTCTTTTGTCACCACATGTTAATATCCTTGTCAATTACATGGTGATAAAATCACAAATGTAATGGAAATTACATGGTCGCAGACATTCATTTGTTATATCGGGTTATTATATATGGTATTAGAGTAAATTCAGATTAAGTAGTTATAATTTTTTCTATGTCATAAACAAAATATTACGAGTTATATTCATTCAGTATCTCACAAACGCGAAACTATGGATTATATATAATCTAAACAAACAATGGAACAGATATCAGCACAGCAAGGGATAATTATTTCTTGGTTTGGATGAGGATGAGATGTAACTTAATTACTTCAATTGGCGGAAATTTTAACGTGCCTCCTATATTAAAGGAGGGTTTCTTTTTGTTTGGGGTTTTGGATTCTACATTTCAATTGAGTCGAGCTACTGATGGTCCCATAAGAGGTAGAGCTATTTCATCACAGATTTTCTCCTTCATAAGACTCAAACTTGAGACCATACTTAAGGAAAACAAGTGTCAAACCAGTTGAACCAACCTGTATTGGTATTAAGAATATTTTATTTAATAAGTGAAAATTAAATGCAAAATTGTTAAAAAAACAAACGCTCTTTCACTTTCAAATTTAAAAGAGGACAATAAGGTTCGAGGAGCCACCTTTTGGACCACAGGTCCATATAGTGAAGATAATGGTATAAAGATCAACTAAATTTATTTTTATAGAAATAGTTGTCTGTCTAATGAAGTACCAATATATATATGAGGTGTGGACCAATATATATATTAATAGTATAATGGAGAGAAGAAGAATGAAATTTGAGATCTAATTTACTTAGGCTCTTAATGTTAATCACTTTACCAAAATTTCAATAGTATAAATACAGTGACTGATATCATGAACTTATTTTATTATAATTCACTAAAATTACGACTGACATAATCATATATATTGTGTTAAATTTGATCTTCAAAAAACAACAACGTTCGGGCTACTACGGTCCTGTTTGGCAAACAGCTGTTAGCTGTTAGATGTTAGTTGTTTGTATTAGCTGTTAGCTATTAGCTGTTTGAGTTAACTGTTTGTATTAGCTATTTGAATTAATTGTTTGTTGAAAAACTGTTTGGTAAAATTAGCTGTTTCTGACAAAGTTGTGAGACAAAAAGCTAATTCTTCAAAAAGTTCTTCCAAAAAACTCATGGAATTAGCTTTTTCAAATTAGCTTTTTGGACCCAAAAAGCTCTTTAAAATTTTTTTTTCACCAAACACCCAAATTAGTTTTTACTTGGTCAAAAAGCTAATTTTGGTCAAAAAAGCTTTTTTTGACCAAAAAGCTCTTTACCAAACAGGGCCTACATATAGTTGATTGACGATGGTCAAGAACTCAAGTTCAGCATTAAATTTTTCTTTTCCGTGTATATTCATAAATTGAATATTATTAATTGTCTTTTCATCCTTGTTGATTATGAGTAATTTAAATAAAATTCTTTTGGAAAAGTTGTCATATATCTTGCATCTAATAACAAAAATGAATTCTCTGTTAAAACATTGAAGACCTAAACAATTTTGGTTGAGAACAGCTAGATTCTATGTTAGGACAAAATAGGATCTATATCTGTGTGAAAACCACTCTATATTTACAAAACCTCACAATGGTTCATAGAATTGCTTAAGAAGTTCAAACACAACATGCCACAATTCCACAAAATGTTGAATGACCTCTAAATATATCATGTGCATGTTTGTGTATATATAGTAGATATCTATAAGTTATTGTTAATTGAAATATCCAGCATGATAGATATAAGAAATTATAAGTTAGTTGAAATTGATAAAAATAAATTGTAAAGTACTAAATTTAGATCACATTTGCACTCTTTTTATAATGAGAGGATAGGGATCACCGGATCAGTCCCGAATTTTGCGCATATACCTACTGATATGTGCTTGTGGGGGCGTAATCAGGTCCTTTGGCCCGAGCCCTGCTTCCTTCTAATAAGATTAATTAACTATTTTACTATAGAATTTTATGACAATAATACTATAGAATTGTTTACCTATTTTGCGATTTTGTTTTAGTTGAAGAATTAAGACAAGTCTTAACATAGGCCTCCTCAAGATGCAGAGTCCATGCATATATGTATCGTTGAAAAAGGAAAAATTGAATTAGTTCCAACCATTCCAGAGGAGTATACAAGGGAGATTTGGTGATATTCAGATGATAGAGGCTGGCTATTTTGTCGTAGTGTTCAAGTTCAAGGGCAATTAGAAAGGACCAAGTTTTGCGTGATGATACAGATGTTTGGCTGCTCAAGGACAACAGAAAATCACATGAACAGGTGAGAGAGACCTACAGACAGTGATTGAACCAGGGAGATCAGAATCTACATATGCATGTATTTATATACGAGCACATCTAAATATACATGTACTTACATTCGTAATTTACGAGACCAACTTGCTTCTATTGCTTACATGTGTCGGTGCTTCTTCTTCCTATCATAATAACAACAACAGCAACTCTCAATATCGATTCTACTTTCGTGAAATTTATTTGTGCATGTATTTATGTACGTGCTTATCCTTGCTTACTTGTTTCTATTTTATGCTTGATATTAGGCTAAATTAAAAGGGTTCATATTTCTCATTGTATACACGAGGATAAATTAAGGCCAATATGACATAACTATATATGAATCTTGTGAGGGAGGAGGGTATTAAATAGCAACCGGTCTAAAGACAATCCTAATCAAAATGTTTAAAACTTGACCAATTTGTTAGCAGAATATATGTAATATGGATATAGAGTTTAAATAGATAAACTACAGCGAGGATCCATGCGATGCAGGGGTTCTAAATTTGTATTTATTCATTTTTATAATTATAATAAAATCTTATAGCCCTTGTGATGTTACCAGAAATAATTTTGTATAATAAACAAACTCAAAATCATTTAGCATTTTATTTTTGGTATCATATATATTTGTTTGTATGTCTTTCCTACCAAAAAAATATCCATAAATGTAGAGCTGTAAAACGGGTCGGGTCGGGTTGACCCATTTAATAAACGGGTTAATTTCGTGTTGGCCTTGAAAATAGCTTAGATTTGCTCAAAACTGAAAAATAACAAGTTTTCACACTAAACGGTCAAATCGTGTTGACTTCAGGTCGAAATCGGTTCAGTTCGAGTCGGGTTCGTGTTTCTCTCAATAAATTCGGGTCGGGTTAGACTTTTATAACCGTACATAAATGCACCTAATAATAGCTTTTGTATTATCAGCAGTGGCCAAATTTTGGTAATATTGAACATCAAGATATTCGATTATGTATGTTATCTTTTAAATTGGCAAGGAAAATTTAACAATATTAGAGGCACCAAAAAAAATCAAAATAATATTTCAAGATTATTCTAAGAATTGGAGTGAAAAACTTTTTAAAAATAAATAATGTGAGAGGGACATATATGTGACAAAGTTAAAAAATTGAGACTCAGCTATTATTATTACTATTATTATTATTCTTATTCTTATTATTATTATTATTATTATTATTATTATTATTATTATTACTATTATTATTATTATTATTATTTATTTTAAGATTGAGGCTCATCAGGTACACCAAAGACAACAGTATCCTTAGTCCTTCCAATTGAAGCTAGGAGGGGAAAAATCCAAAGCTCATATCCACCAAAACAAGAACTCATGAGAAGGACAATTATTGCTAGCATATGCTTTTATTTTAGACATTCATTATTATGCGAAGGAATCCCACTTCTTTTTTTTTTTTTTTCATTTGTTTGATAAGAACTAAGAAATCTTGATTGAGGACAGCTTGGTCCTTTGGCACTTTAGTATTTTCTATTGTCTCTATTCAAATTGCCCTCTCCCTTTCACTTCTTGTCCTCTTCGAAGTCTCATAACAACATCACCTTGCCTCCAAAAATGAACCATCACCTCCCAACTCAAAGTACTCTCTCTCCTCACCCACCACTTGCTCTTAGATCATAGAATTACAAGTTCTAATCCATGGATCAAATTATATGCTACTACATACACAGATTTCAACTGTAGTACTTATCTGTTGATTTTTCCCTCCTTAAGGATAAGTAGGTTTATTCTGTCTAAACTTATGAGCCAAATCATATAGAGGCACTGTGGGTCATTCGAGGAGGATTATAATTATTGGTCTAAAGTAAATTCAACATAGACTGTGTCTGTTAACCACATCTTCCACATAAAGAAAACATATTACTTTCCAGATATTATTATAGAAATTCTGATCTAAAAAGAGGTAACCTTGATTACCATCTAGACATATACTTCATCATTAATTAATGTTTATCGATAGGGTGAAACTTTGTTAACTGTCCCCGTACTTTCTCTATATATACTCGACTAGAATCCGCCTCAGTTTTAGGTCCCCATATATCCCGCTTCACTTAGTACACACCCTACTAGCTACTACCACCCCCACTCCATACATCCTGCCAATACTACTCTCTCTCTCTCTCTCTCTCTCTCTCTCCACATTCCACATTCCTTTAACTATTTTCCCCACACTATGCCCTCTAGGTTGTTGGATGCCTCAAAATCCCACCCATTAGACTTCTACTCCTTGAAGGAGTTACCCGAATCGTATAAATGGGGCCCGCTAGATCACTCAAACGGGTCAACGGAGCCAGTGCCCATCATCGACCTTGATGACCCGAATGCCCGGGAACTAATTGGTCATGCATGCAAGTCATGGGGGGTGTTCCAAATAACCAATCATGGGATACCAAAGAGGGTCTTGGATGACATGGAGGGTACTGTCAAGAGCCTTTTCGGGCTTCCGGCCAGACAAAAGCTCAAGGCAGCCCGCCCGCAGGACGGTGTGTCGGGCTACGGTCCGGCCCGTATATCGGCCTTCTTCCCTAAGAGGATGTGGAGTGAGGGGTTCACCATTCTTGGTTCTCCCCTTCAACATGCTCGACAACTTTGGCCTAATGACTATAGGAAGTTTTGGTATGTCACCCTCTGTTTTTTTCTCATGCAAATACATGTAATTATAAATTATTCAATCATTTCTTCTTTTAGTTCAAATATCAATAGAACCTTCCATGTTGATTCCCTTATATACGTATGATCTAATATGATGAAAGAACAATCAACCTGATTAATTCTTCCACATTTGATCACGATTAACAACACCACCATCTCTCAGTCTAGGTCTTGTTTTTACGAGATATGAGAGAGATTCATATGTAAGCAGTCTTACCTCTACAAATATCTTTGCTCACAGAGAGACTGATTCTAGGAGACATTTGATCAAGATCAATGACATCTACTTTTTGATGACATCATTCAACATCAAAAAGTACTTGTTAAGTTGACTGATAAATTCTAACAAAAAGTGGAACAAAAGATTATTAATCTAAAAAAATTGCCTCATCTATCTATTTTTCATTTTTGATATTTGAATATCTGTTTACCAGAGTCAAACTATTATTAATCCACAAAAATATAGGATTCTTCATAATAAATATTCTTTCATTTATAAGACTCATTTTAAGATCTTACTTAAAAAAAAATATTAAACTACTTATATCAACCTATATTAATATCTATCTTTATGACTCCTCAAAATTAGAGAGAAAATCCCTTTTCAAACATCTAGCTTCGAATTCCGCCTATTTTTTCGTTGCACTCCTTTTTAAACCAAAAAAGTAATTGCTATTAAATTATTTAAGACTAAAAAGTGCCACTATTAGCCGCCCACCAAGGTCCATATACAAGATAAGAACATGTGTTATTTCCCTATTAGCCTTTTTCCTAGACTAGATTTGATATCATGTGATGTGGACATCATTAATACCTCATGTTGTTTCGAACATTTAATGTTATATCCTTTTAATATTTCTCAGTGACATTATTGAGGAGTATCAGAAGGAGATGAACATGCTAGCTGGGAAGCTTACGTGGCTAATCTTGGATTCGTTAGGGGTATCAAACCAAGATGTGAAGCGGGCTACTTCTCAAAAAAGACCCGGCCCATTCGAAGGATCCAGTGGAGCCATCCAACTAAACTCCTACCCGGCCTGTCCGGATCCGGGTCGGGCAATGGGCTTGGCAGCTCACACGGATTCAACCCTCCTTACAATACTCCACCAAAGCACCGGCACGAGCGGGCTCCAAGTCCACCATGACCGGGCCGGGTGGGTCATGGTTCCACCACTCCCGGGCGGGCTCGTCGTCAATGTGGGTGACCTCTTGCAAATCCTCTCAAATGGGCAATACCCGAGTGTGTACCACCGCGCCGTAGTCAACCGGACCCAACACCGCCTCTCGATTGCATACCTTTATGGGCCGGGTTCCGGGGTCCAAGTCCGGCCCATTTCGAAACTCGTTAATAACGACCATCCTCCTTTGTATAGACCAGTGACTTGGAGTGAGTATTTGGAAATCAAGGCTAAATATTTCGACAAGGCCCTCTCATTAATCCGTCCCAATAATGATAAGAATAATAATAATAACGAAAATAATAATCACAATATCACGATAAATGGGCCAATTATGGTCGCTAAGCCCAAAAGTGTCAACGTTGACTCTGAGGCTAAGATCCTTGCTGCCCGTGCTTGATTATATCTTCTTTTTGAATCCTACTCCTACCTAGGGTTGATCTTAGGGGGTTTTTTTATTTTTATTTTTTTGGTTGAGGTAAATTGATGATCAGAAAAAGACCTTGGTTCGAATGTTATGATTAATGAAGTAATTGTACAATTTTGGCTTATTTATCACTGTGAGAATATCATAAAGTGATGAAGATTTATTTGGTGTCTTCGACTATTTTTGGAGCAAAGATAAGATTTATGTACTTTTCTTATGGTGGAAACAACGGAAAAAAGCGGACATAACTAAACACAAGATCTATCAATCTAAAAGCGCTCATACAATTTTTTATCAAAAAAAGATTGGATTATTGAAAACTTACACATAAGTAAAGAAATACAAGATCATTAGTTCTCTACCTTGTCTTGGGACAATATCGATTATTCGGAGAATAAAAGAGAACCCCCACAAAAGTAGCTGAACAAAGATGCATGCCCATGATGATGGAATTTCCTATGAGATTTCAGCATATTTTCATAGAAAAATACATTGTCGACTGAAATTCCCACAAATTTATGCCCATTGGAAAAGTATTCGTCGAAAATTCTGTTATTAATATTGGCGGCGGTAGAAAATAGAAGACGATGAATTTCTCCTCAACGTATTCTATTCTTAACAAAATTTCGTTTTGAATTGCCTTTCGCCAAATCGAGTATTGATTGATAATGTAATAATAACTTTATCCCTTTCCATCAAACTGGAGCATTAATTTGACTAGAAGATTTTGTCTCTTCGAACACATCCGATAAAATTTGACTAACAGGCTTCAAAGTTCGGAATAACGCTAGCGTGGGTTTTACGCTGAGGTACGGTTGTATACAAGTGTGTGAACGTGAACATGTAGAAAAGTAAGCAAGCAGTACCCCCCCCCCCCCCCCCCCAAAAGAGAAAAGTTATGGAAACAAAGGAAGACATGCAAGTGTGACTGTGAAACTGATAATCCAGATGGAATAGAAAGAGAAAAGACAGAGAGAGTTATGAGAACGCAAGTAGGATTTAGAAAGAGAATGCAAGCTAAGATCCTCACTAGTAGCCCACAAAGAAGACAATTTCTGTTTGCTTCAGATTAAAAGCTCACCCTTGCGATCCCATTCATGTTCAAGACTAAATATCAACGGATGCAATCTCTCTCATATGAATGCCCATTGAACTTAAAGCGTAGATGCTGTAAAAACTCTTCTTACCTTGCAGAATAAATCAAGATAATAATTGAAGTCTCAGAAATAGACTTATAACAAATATGAATAGAAAAAAAGAACGGATTAAAAAAGATTGATAAGAGTTTAGAACAATTGGTAGGAGTTCGAATTCTTTTGGGAGGATGGTAAGGAGATATGGAACTCAGGATTGAAAAAAGTTGGTATTTTTTTTTTTTTGAGTGAAAACTAATGAAAAAAAGGGTAAAGATTGGTAAGAATTAATTTTTTTTTGGAATACCTGGTAAGGATTGGTACATATTAGGACAATTAGGAATGATTGGAAAGAGTTAATAAATACTTTTTTTACCAACGAAAAGAACAAGCCCCTATGATAATTTTGGGACTATTAGACTATAGACCTAAAATTAATACTTATCATATGTTACTTCCATGCTATGGACAGACTTTCTCCAAAGTCAAATTATTAAAAGTATGTAAAGTCATTAATAGTATTTTTCGAAGTTAAAATCACTAAAAATATGTGAAGTCACAATGCTATTGCTGGTTTCAACAAAATATCAATATCATGTTGAAGATTTTTTAGCTATACCAATAATTAAAAATGACACCTCAAACAATAATCTTGTTCGTAATAAATCATATGATTAAGTGAACCCACATACCATTACAATGCTCATAATGCTATCTAAATTATTTCCATTTTAAAAATGTCTCATCCTATAATTTTCTTTGGTATGCTACATGTGATGACAGATAAACTACTACAAGAACAACAACAACATCTAGTGTGCAGAACCTGCACTTGAAGTTGTTGTTGTCGTCGTCTATGATCCTACCTATTAAGAAACTTCACAATTTAAAACATTACGCATGACAAAAGTAGTGAATGGGAAGGTGGAATATGTGACACTGCACCAACACCTGATTCCTAAAACATACATTCAGCAATAATCAGACTATCAGAGATTACCCATTTGAGAGGAAAAACCCTGACCTGTTTACCTTTGACAAGATTCTCAGTCCTACATATGAAGAGGTCAGGAAACAAATAATTGTGCTCTGAAGCCATGTGAGGTGTCAAACTCGCGCATCATCTTCCACAGGCGGCCCTCCCTCTCTCTGAGGAAGAGGTTGTCTTTCATGTTCACGTATTTGTTTCTGAGTTACTTGTCACTGATGGTGGCTTCCTTCATTCAAGCAATAAATCATTCTGTCATCTGTCCATTGAACTTGCTGTCAATAAACAACAGACATTTTCAGGCTGATATACAGCACATACAATCTGAATTCTGAAATCTAGATTCAATTTGGTATTACATATCATTCTTTTGTTTTTGACATCTTCTGATTATTGGGTCATTGCACATTTGCATCAGGGTGAATGATCTCTATTTTGTGCCTAGATCGTAGTCATTAGGAGTATTGCCTGCTGTGTAAATTGTTGTCAGTTCATAGGGATAGGTCTCGAAACAAATCCTGCTTGGATTTGGATACATTGCAAACTTATTGTCTGATGTGTGAATTGTTGTCAGTGGATAGTGGGGACAGATGGACCTCGAAGCAAATCTCGCTTGGATTTGGATATATGCATTGCAATCTTATCCAGACATAACCTGTAGCGATACTCATTCTTTAACTTTTTCCTCTTCCACATAACCCAACTTAAATCAACGCAACAATAAAATCTGGACATACATGCTTCCAAATTATGTTTGTGTAAATTTTTGTACGCATAGCATTCATGATAGCAGGGCATTGGATGCTAGTTTGTTTCCCTTTTGTGATGGGGGAAAGGAAGGGCTTTCGTCAAGCTCTCTCTTCATTCAGACCAGCCAATACTGCCTTAATGTTGGATTCGATCAAAGTTATGACCCTTTTTGTTGGCCCACAAAAGACATGAGAGGGGAGCTGTCAAATGAAAGGAAAGGACCTAGCCTTCATTTCACAATATGCTCACTAATTTTGCCCTAATAGCTGCAAAATTGCAGGGATGAATGAAGAAAATTGCGAACTAAACTCACCAGGAAATAGTGAGCGACACAAATCAGCACCCAATTATGCATGAAAAGTGAAAAGCAGGGTAAGTTTCCCACTCACTTGACAAAGTCGCAGGCAAACTTACAGTACTGAGTACAGCTTGAAATGACCAAGAGTTATTGCTGCTGTTAGCACTCCAGTTCTTACATAGACCAGCCATACAGTACCATTTTCACAATAGACAAGACAATCAGTAGATAACATATTCGAATCTATTTGCCCAGATGACTTTCACCGAGCCATGCATGTGACCCTCACTTCATGCACCAGTGCTTGCTACAGGCTGCTTATTCATTTCTTAATGCATTTTCTGAACTTGAGTGCTAATCGATTATCCTATGTAAAAGAAAGGGATAATATGAGCCAGAAATCGCTTAAATGATTGTGCCGATGTTTCATGTATGCATATGTGCCTCACAACTTTGGCTGTAAACCAATAATGTACTTCCACTCTCATTCCCTTTTGTCTATGCTAGTGGAGAGCATCTGGAGGCACTCTGAGATATCGGTTTGGTTGGTCTAGCTTTAGCAGCTGTGCAACATGTTGAATAATCGCCACATAATTACTTACCATTAGAAATTTCAAGAACAATTGAGTATGCTGCTATGAATAAATCTTTCATTGGGTCAAGACATACAAAGACTTGAATTAGACAAAATTATATCTAAAGCCTGGCAGATTGGACATAATCACACAGCATTCTCACATCCAGGGTAGTCCATGCATGCATCACTCAGATATCATAATCCAAGTTTATTTTATAGTAAAAGTTCACTTCCTGTAGAAACAAAGGAGGTAAACGCCATAACCATGAAACCCATCCACTTAAAAGTGTGCTCTGTGTTTAAAAAAGCACACTTCGGGTGCACCTAAGGCTCACAAAAGCCCAAAGTCTAACCTGTTTTGCCTTGCAGAGGTCAAGCTCAGCTCATTCTTTAAGCCCCAAAAGCTCGCGCTTTTATGCACTTTTAAAACTGAGGCTCAAAACGATCCAAACCCAGGGGAGAGAAAGAAAAAGGAGCACACACCATAGAAAAACAGAAATACCTTTAGATTGACACTTACCTTTGCTATATTATTCAATTTTGGGTAAAAATCCTCATCTAATTGTATGTAATTGCTTTCAGTAAAGACTAAATTGAAGAAACCTACTTTTAGAAACCCCAAATTTTGGATGGAGGGTTGGACTGTAGTTGAAGACTTATATAGTATTCTAATAAAGACAGAGTTGACTGATTGTTTCCCATACTTTTCCAACGGCCGATAATATGGAAAGAAAGATTAAAGAATACACTTTCCTTCCGTCCTAATTTGCTGTCAAATATTGTTTCCTCCCCTTTTTTTTTCCTCCTTTCTAAAATACCTACAGAAATGATGAACCCAATATAAGGTACTATATTATGATCCGCTGTGATATCTAATAACTTATTTAATGCTATCATCTAAATTATTAGCCAAGATATGGTTGAGTGAAAATGAGCCTCGTGTCCAAAAAGCCCCGCTTTCGCCTCGAAAGCCACGCCTTGAGCCCCAGAACTCTTTGTGCTTTTGTACACCTCAAGCTTTTTTAATCTAAGCATGCGTTACAGAAGATTACCAAATGCTTGATGAATGAATCTAGGAAGGCAAAAGGCCAAGAATGCCACAAACCAAAGCCTTACCCAATGAACAGAGCACAATTCTTGAGTCAATTTCTCTATTCAAAACTGAAATTCCTAAGTAAAAATCAAAGATGAAACATTACTTTCTTCATCATCAACATCACCATTTCCCCTTTTCTGGCATAAGCAATCAAATACACACCCTTGAAAATCCAAAAGCTTAATTATATATATATATATATATATATATATATATTGTTAGGGAAAAACCACACAGTTTTAATATTTATAAACCCCAAGTGCAAGGTGTATCGTTGAGTATTTGGGGTGTCGTCTGCAGGGAGTTGTGTTTCCAACTACTGATGCTAACTAAAGCGTCTCAATCTAGGCCAGAGAGAGAGTGAAGGAAGAAGGACTAAACTACTAAAACAAATAAACAAAAAGGGACTTGGGTTTATGATTTCACCAAGTGATGAACCAACTAATCAAGACAAGTCATAACCTACCCAAACCACACTATGAACAAGAGATGGTCGGTTGCACCATCAAAGACCACCCAAACCCTCTCTCAAGGGTCATGAGCTAGTCTAATTCGCGTAACCACCTACTTTCGAGGGGTTAGTCGAATTAGACCACAAAACTAGCAACCCCGGACCTAACTCGATTCGGATACTATCTTCATGTCCCGAACTCGGTTATTTCCTCTCTCACACTAGCTAATTGACTTCACCTCTCAGCATAAGTCAATTGCCCAAAAATATGGATGAAAGCTCTCTCAAGCATTTCATCGAACACTTGGTGGGCATAAGGAAAAACTCTAGGTTCTAAGCATAGATTGGGTATAGTTAGGCCTAGTACAAGATCAATTAGCCATCAAGAGACTAATTACAACCCAAGTCCACACAATCTACCAACTAAACATCGCAAACACATCAA
>JACYFF010031955.1:5716928-5745923 GCA_017589665.1 Selenicereus undatus | reverse complement strand
AAAAATGCGTTTACATAAGGAACTAAGAGTCTTCCCAGAGGAGGAGCAAAAATTGTCGGAAGCATTCCTTTCATTGATTGAAGAGAGGAAGGGAGAAGGACAAGAAGAAGAAGAGCTAAAACAGCAGTCAAATCAGCCACTAAGACTAGCTTACTTTAGTTCGAGAGACTTCTGAAGATCATGTTGAAGATGCCAATGAAGATGAAGGAACAAGCCAATTGCAAAGGATTCAGAGATGAAGTTTCCATTTGCTCGAGAATCAGAAATACAAGAAGACGAGGAATCAAGAAAAGAGAAAGGAAAAGGCAATGTAGAGAAATGGCTCCAAATCCTACCGGAAAATACAGGAAAAAATGACTTGAGCCCTCCAAAGACAGTTCAGGAAACTGAACTCAGCAAAACTGACGAGATCATCAAGATGCGCAATGAAACATGCCCACAAAAGGAGATAGAAGTGCTCAGAGTTCCAATTTCTGGGCAGAGAAACCAAGAAGCATACCATGAAAAGAAGAAAGAAGATACTGTAGAGAGTAGAGAATGAAGCCAGAAAGCCTGAAACTAGCAGGGTAAGGTACCCATCAAAATACTCGAAGAAAAGAACCCAAAAAAGGAAAAACTAGATCCCAGTAAAAAGAATGAAGAAGTTGTGAAGACTAGCTGAAGGCAATAAACCGAGGTCAGTGAGCACTCCAAGGAGATCCACAACATCTAGGGCCGGTGTCATTGGCAAAGGAGAAGAAATGAGGAAAAGCTTTGGTGGAGGGAAGGAAAAATGGGGAGTGAGAGTGCTAGATCTTTGAGACGCATCCCTTCTTCCCCATCGATCATACTGAATATGAGAAACGGAGTTGATTGCATTGATGGAAGAAACTCATCAATCATACTGAACATGAGAAAGGGAGTTGATTGCATGAAGAAACCTTCAGTTAGCAATGATGATGAGGGTTATGAAAATGTAAATCATCATACCAGCTATTACCTCTTCAAATCATCAACCAAATCCATCAAGAAGATAGTGAAGATACGATGTGTACGGTCTGCATTTTTTTAATTATATTTTTTGGAGTTGTTTTCACCCTGTATTCTTTGTATTTGTTATTTGTTGAAGGCTGATATTCTCTTTGAAGTTCTGAATGATTGTGAGTGTTCGCTTGATTTTGATCATTGTAGATTGATATGTAAATAACAGCCCATTGTTAATTAAAGTACATGCAATGTAAAGTTAATATGGTTGGCTTATGTTTGGTTATAGACAACTATATGCTTTTCACATTCAGAGACAATCTCATCAGATCCAAAAGATTAGACGACTGTATCTCTAAAGGTGCACCCTCCTTTCCGGGAGTCAATTCACCGGGAAAGTTCCCAAACCTGGACTTGGTCAAGAGAAGTATTATGACCGATGCCCTGTAGAAAGTTTCTCATAGAGTATGAGATTGAAGATTGGAGAATGTCTAATAACGAATCACATATTCAAATCTTCTGGTGATTTGTGAGGGTAGTGATCAATTTAGAAAGCAGCACTGAGCAAACCACTCGCAATGGAGAAGGTGACTAATAATCCCTTTGCTCATACTACTAAAACCAAACAAGAACATATAATTCTCAAATATACTCAACACTTTATTCGACTCAAGTACAACAACCAACATACTGAAATCATACTTCTCCTATACACAAAAAAGACTTCGAGTGAAACACCCCAAATTATTCATCAAATCATCAAACCAAAAAACTTGTGCATACAAAAATTAATCAAGGCATAGATGATCTTCTCCATTTACCACCCTTAAGAAGGTTAGTTTTGACATGATCCCCTTGAGTAGGGGTATACCTTCCAAACCCGATTTCCCATAAGTCTTTCTGTCCAATTCCTTCACTTCTTCCACTCTCATTTCCACCCCTAAAACCAGACATCAATGTGAACTTACCCCACCTAAAGAACCCCGGCTTCTTCTCAACCAGCCTCTCGAGCTGATTCTGCAGGGCAGTGATCTGTTTCTGAAGATTCACAACATCTTCTTTTAGCCTCTTTAGCTCCCCCTGTTGGGCTGACATATCTCTTTTCGAGAGGCACGGGGCTGGGAGGTCAAGCCCGGATGTGTTTGGGTTTTTTAGTAGGCCGCTCCAGTCCAACTGTCGTTTGATCTTGCTCTGCTCCGAGAAGAGTACTTGGATGACTGCTCGTACAGGCAGCTGCTCATTCTGAGTAACATGTATAGCTGCTTCTGTGGACAGTTTTATGGGGTTGATTAATTTCCACAGGAGATTCTTTTCTTGCTTTGTTATACCAGGGTGTGCCTGTAATTAATAATAGTTCCCAAAACACATTTTCAACCATTGGCAGATCCAGACATTAAGAGCAGGGGGTGTCTATCCATTAACATTAATTATCACTAGCATACACTACCAAATAAAGGAGGTTATATGCTACATTCTATGGTTATCTATTTTGTACAGACACTCCATCTTGTATTTTTTTTTTTTTCAAACTTTCTGTCTTGTATTTCCGCACTAGTCGAACTTGATATGCCATAATATTGTGCCCCACTTTTTTACTCAAAAAAAAAAATTATGGTAGTCTACTACTATGTTTGTTCTCTACGGTTCTTCATATGTTACAGTTGATAACTTGATACATACATTGTATCAAAATCATAAAATGTTACTAGTAAGTGTCATTTACTAAAGCTATTGGTTACGAAGCACAAATCATTAGCATCAAGTAATAAAACGAAAAAAATGTTAAGCCATATTGAAGTGAACATGTCAAATATGAAATAAAATTACAAATAAGTAACTTTTTCCACCATGTAGTTGCACCAATAGGAATTTTAAAAAAATCAGCATCAAGCTCAAATCAGTAATTAGTGTCCAATTAAAGAAAATTATGCACCAAAAACATATTGCAACTTAAAAATCGAAAAAATCAATTATAATAGTAAAAGATTATCAAAGACACCAACATTAGATTAAATTAAAAGCCTAAAATCCACATAAGAGAGAGAGGGGGGAGGTAGACCGATAAAAGAAATTTGAGAAAGTGGAATATATTTTTGTATGAGAAGATGAGAGAAAAAGAGAGAGAGATTTGGGTTTGGGAGCATTTTATTTTATTTTATTTTGCTATCAAATTTCAACTTTATAACTATAGTTTTTATGTTTTAAAAAAAAAGTTAGTATGTGGAATAGGTGTACATGGATGGTGTCCATAACTTTTTGGGCTAATTTTCGAATATTCATATGTACCAATCTGACCATCTTTGAAATAGCTCATTAGAATTTTTTTGGAGCCGGGTTAAAGGTAACCACACAATACACATAGATCCGCCCAGATTTTCAACTGAATTAAGAAAATTTAACACCAATGACTTATCGCTTGCGGAAACTAAGACGGGTTTTTCCAGAGGCTGAGATGCATGCACCCAAAAAAAATCTCAAAAGATAGACATTGGTCCTAAGAAAGCTAAGAGCACAACGAGAGGCCACAACCATTAAAATTTTGCCCGTATTTTTGGACAGTATTTGAATTGGCATGCTCTTCAGCAGAAAAGATTCTGCTCAAATATGGACCATTCTGGTGTGGGACTGCGCATCCTCGGCTCTTCTTGCCACTTCCCATTAATTACCACGGCACTTTCACTTGTAGGGTGTCCTACAGATTTGTTTCATAATGCTGCACCAGAAGATGCCGTATTTTGCCATTTTGTGCTGCAATGCTATTTTGCCTATGACTCTCAAGCAACATCGATCTCCGTGCTTTAATTTGTTCACATTATCATTGCATTCATGTCCTAGATATCTAATTCCTTTCATAATTATGACGTGCTTTTGAGGGAGAAATAAATCTGAAACGACAATGTCAACGCATGTATAAACATGTATATTTCATTGTTGTAAGCTAAGTTACTTAGAGCGTGTTGTGATTATCTGCATATATCGGTTTACATGCTCAAGTATCGAACGCTATTGTGTTCCACCCTAAATGATCAATTCCCTCATTGGAAGTGGCAAGGAAAGTTCTTATCACAAACTTCAAAAGTGGCAAGGAAAGACACCTAACCCAAAGCTAAGTGAAAGAGGAAGTACCATAAAGAATCAAAACATTATAAATAGTACCAATTAAATACAAATGATATCGATAATGTGAGTATGTGGACATGTACATTACCTTGAGGTAAGTGTCGACTGCATGGTATAGTGCATCATCCATGGCGCGAGCATGGGGAGGAAGGGCACTGGCAAGCTCAACAAACTCCCCCGAGCTCAAATTTGAGTCCATGGCCGCCTCAGCTAGGTAAGAATCTACAAGCTTAGCCACCTTAAGAAGGGCCACCCCACTTCTAATACCCTCATCTAGCCCCATAAATTTCTTGACTAATCTCTTGACAAGCCCTACATCAAGCAATGTAGCACAAGTGTGGCTAAAGGAAGGTATCATTAACTCCTTCAGGGAAGCCTGGTGTAGTTGCCACACAACTCTCTTCTCTAGCTCCTCCCTGTATGTTGGCTCAACCCCTACCATATTGGCCACACTTAATAGCCTCAATAGAAAGTTGCATGGGACAGCATCATTCTCCGAGGGAAGAACACCAACTAATGTTTCGACAAAGAATCTCTTCTTCTTCCATGCAGCGGTGGCACTTTCTTTGGCGATTGAACCCCCCTGGTGAGACTCCAAAGCATCCCTACTCTCGGATAGCTCAGGGACCCACTTAGAGGCATAGTGAGCAATGATCGAGCCTATTACATCAGGGCGAACCCCTTTAGCCTTAATGCCTGAAAGGTTCTTAACGAAGTAGTCCATGTCGAGAATGTAGGCATCACTGAGCCAATTCTTGGCTGCATCACAGGTTGCAGCGGGCTCAGACAAGGTAACCTTCTTCATGGTTTTTGGATAACTGGTGCTAACCATGCTTTTCTACAAGAGATCATTTATAGTGAGGAATAGGAAGGGCAACTTCATCAATTTATCATCCTCAACGGGTGAAATGACCGAAATGCCTTGCAGAAGGTGCCTATGAGTGGAATATTGCCCAAGAGTAAAGCTGGACAAAGTTGACCTAACACGATTATCGATCCGAAAAAGACACGATGTTAAATAGATTTGCGTACAAATTTTCAACTCGTTTAATTAAATAGGATGACACATTCAATTCATTTAACTAAATTGGTTAGGTTCAGATCGAGATTCTCGGCACCAAAAAAATACCTATTTAACCAGTTTATTTAAATGGATTAAACAGATGAACCATTTACCCATTTATCATTTACCCCTGTTTTAATAATTAACAACACAAAAATTAAAAATGAATATGAAAGTGTGAATGATGATGAATTGGATGAGCTTTGGTCAGTAATTGTGAAACGTGGTAGCCTGGTAGGTTAACTTATTTTTAATGTTATGTAATTATGTATTATTTGAAAACTTTAACTGGATAAGTGGATAATTAGGTTATTGAACTCAATTTGTTTATTTTAAATGAGTCGAACAGACTGATCAGTTTAAAAATTAAATTGATACAGGTCAAGATTCAACCCGTTTAATAAACATGTTAGTTTTAGATCGAAAAATTCTCAACCTGTTTAAATTTGACACAAACACGAATCTAACTTTACCTGATCTATTTTCCAACTCTACCGTACAGAAATATGGGATGAGAGTGTGGATTGATTGGAAGGATGGGTGATACAGAAGAGCCCAACAAGGATAACAAAGGACACAAGCCAGGGTGCCCTATTTGCGGTCATTTCATGTACTAAGGTTTGTTTATAATTGAGACCTGATTGATGGCGATAAACGTGGATCAGTGGATGATGATATTTCTCTCAAAATTCCAAGCTTTTTGATAACGAAATATAATGGGAATTCTGCCATAATGCCAAAGTCTGTGTGCTGTGAATTGTACCATCCATGTGAATTTCACTGTCAAATAATCTTTTACAGGGGATTTGGCAATATTCCAGAGAAATTGTGGTTTGGGGATTTTTCAACTATAACAGTATTAATCTTCTGTTAAATATGGGTTAAAGAAACACATAACTTAAACCATCTTCTAAGGAAAATTTGTATATTAAACACGATAATTTTTTTCTTGTTGATAAACTTTTTTTTTCTGAAAAGCTCTACAATCGAGAGACACGATCTTACTCATAGCTCTCTTCTTGGCCTTTCAGGAATGACAGCAAATATAACTTGATTTTTCGAATTACATTATATCTGAATGTAACGTTACTTGCCATTACCTTTACTATTATTATTATATGTTATTCCTACTCTCGAATTTTTGTCTACTATACTTTGTGCTCAATTGTAATATTTGGATCTGACTTTATCAGTAAAAGTTCTACTGATCAAATTAATGGATCTTTTTGAAATAATCTCTTACAATTGTATGTAATAAGGTTACAAACTTCCTAATGTTTGCCATCCCACCCAATGCACGAGCTTACTAAGAAGAGTACGGAGATAGTTGTCTGCCTCCTGCCCACTGTCTTTGGTATAATCTTCTTCCACTCCCACAGCATATACAGCCACCACACATCACGAGATGAGTAGGATTTTCAACCATAGAGAAAACATAATTTGTGACATCAATGCTCGCTCTTAACGCTCTTGTCCTATCTCAATATATTGACACTTCTTGTCCTCTGCCAATAATATTACCATAGATTTTTGATTCTTATTTTGCATGGCTTGTTGTTAGTTTCACCCTAGAGTAGGCAACAGGTCAGGTATCTATTAGGTCGAGTAAATTGGCTCATTTAAAATAGGATTGATAACAGGTCGAGTCAATAATGAACTGGGTCAATAGTGGGTTAGTCCATTAAAACATATTAACGGGCCAGATCGATATGCTCATTAACGGCCCGTTTAGTGATCTGTTATTTTTTTAACCTACTTATCATTCTAATTTACACATGCTATAATTAAACTTATATACCAATACTTTATACATAACAATAATTATTATACACGATTTTTTGTGCAAGTTTATTCCACTTTAGAACGGGTCAAAAACAGATTGCTCGTGGCCAACTCAACCGACCCATTTATTTACATAAAAGATGCGACCCAACCCACATCGTTGTCGGGCCAGCTATGATTCGATCCAGACACTTTGTAAACAAGCCAATCATACAGCTTTTTTTAACCTCTTAAACAATATTTTTTTTAAAAAGGAAAAACAAAAGAAAATAACAAAAGGACAAAAAAATGTGAAAGGCAAGTATGAAAGGCAGGAAGTTCCTACACGCGGGGCAAGTTATAGCATTCCGTCCCAGCCAGCATTTCATATTTTGGAACTCTATTCTGCCACGTTAGCAAAAATTTTAACTTTTTGGAACTCATGTTCCTTCACTTCTCCAACCCATGAAACTCCAACTTAAATCAATTAATAAAATATTTGTAGTGGACCCACCTTATAATACACAATCTTTTTTTTAATAACCCAAATAATAGTTTTTAGAAGGAAAAAAAATAAAAAATAAAAAAATGCACTAAATGACAAAAAAAAGAAGAGAGAAACAGAAGGCATAATGCATGTCCGTTTCTCCAAGCGTGGAAGTTGCAAATCCAACAAAAACAGATGACGACATGTGGCCGTGGACCCCAAGCCATGGAACGCGTTTGCTAATGCTCTTAGAGCATTCCCAGCAGAGTTCCAATTTTTGGAACTCTAGCCTGCCACGTCAACAAAAATTCTACAATTTTGGAACTTGCATGTCATCACTTCTCCAACAAATGGAACTCAATTTTAATCATCTAATAAAAATATTTGTCATGGACCCACTTTATAACACAAAATTTATTTTTTTAATCATATAAAAATTATATATTACTTCAAAAAAACAAAAAAACAAAAAAAAATATTTTTAAAATGTAAACAGCGACAAGCGGGCAGACACGCACAGGCGTGTTGCCCCACGTGTCACACGCATTTTCACGTTGCTGCCAGAGCAAATTTGGCATGAGAAAGACACGCGGGCCCCACCAATGTCTCGTGTGTCAACCATTGTCAGTGCTCTTAGGGAAAAGCAAATGTAAAATTGACAAATGGCATTGGGTCCCACCAGATGGGACGCTAGTGAGAAGTGGTCTGAGTACTAGGTTATGAGTAAATGAAATGCAATGAATCTTCTACGTCATTCAACAATTCAACCAAGATGAACTCAAAAATATGCATGAGCAAAAAATAGAAATCGAACGTGAAGATAGGAAGTAGAATATGAATACATTATATATGTAATAATAATATAATGAATGTTTTGCATCGTTCATACCCCATCATCAAGGGACAAGGGAACTTGAATTCTCACCTATCAATCTATTCTGATCTATCTAACACAGCAAACGAGAACACCTCTGAGGCAATCTCAGCATTCCAGCTGGTAAGGATTATTCTCACATCCAAATTCTACATACAATTAATTCCTTTCTTTTACTTTTGTTTCTCTGGATTCATGCAACGCTAGCTAAGCAAAGTTATTGTAATTCTTACTGGGATTTGAGCTTGTCTGATGAGCTGCTTGATGAATCACCACTGGCTGGATTCAAGGCTGAACCAGCTGGGAGGGGGGAGCTCTTGTCCCCCTCGGTGTTGTTCTCAGCAACAACTGGGATCTTAAAAGAGGCTCTCTCCATCTCTTTCTCGAGCTCTTCCTCCTTGCGCAACTGAGTGAACTGTTTGTCAAGGGATCGAGCCGCTGCTACCCATGCACTTACGATTACGAGGAGAACCCCTCCGAGGTAAGGCGTCGAGTTGGCAAGTGATCCAAAGGTCAAGATCATAAACTGTTGGATCAAAGCACCTCCGGATTTTCCGAGCGGGTTGCAAACCACATCGATGGCTGCCTTCCCCTTGACCTGCAGTCAAGAAGAAATGAGGGGAAAACGTTGGGTGATGTGCAACATACAGAATCTGTACAGAACACCCCCCCCCCCCAAAAAAAAACCAAAAGAAAAGGACGACTCCACATTGAAAGCTTACAGTTTGACTAGAAATTAGGTCCTTTTCTGGAACCCATCAAGTTGGGGGGGTCCCAAAGGTCCAAGTTTCGGATTATCCATTTCAGTTTGTGGAGACAGCCCAAGGGGTCCAGAATAAGACCAAAGAAACTCGGGAAGCAAATTGGAACACAATGTCCCAAGAGCTTATTGATCAGAGACGTGAACAAGAAACGGGCCACAAATTTACACTTTGCAAATCGCAACATTAAGCATAGTTAAAGATGGCATCATCTTCAAGCAGATTATTCAATGAGCAATTCATAACTGGCCCTTCATTGGACAAAGCTTTCTCCTATTCATTTTTTTTTTTTGCCAGAATTGATAAATGTAGGGTGAGATATGTTGGCCACGGCAAAACTGAGCCAATATCCAATTACCTAGCATGGATTACATGAAACCAAAATCAAATAAAGCAACCAACTTTTGACCGGAGCCTCAGTTCAACCAAGCCCAAACCAATGAGCTAATCAAAGCATTCTATCAACCTATGCTCAACCAACCTGAAATGATCAATTTTCTAACTCGAATGCACAGAACTCTCAAACTCTCTTGAAACTAAAGCACTGAAGTGAATATTATGAAATCAGATACTCATCCATTTATTGTCCCCAACAATCCCCACCATGCCACCTCTCTCTCCCCTTGAAAATCAGTCCAAATGAGTTATAAAACTCATTTTGTCTTTCTTTTCGGTTCTCTTTCCCCTGGGTGATCTGGATGCAATGACTATTCCTTTCGGCTCTCTTTTCACAAATTTTACAATCAATATGATGTCAAGAACAGAAAATTTTGCTAGAAAAAGGAGGCTCAGAAGCTATATACTCCAACAGCACAAACCTTAGTTTCCTCATCGAGTGGAATGTACGCCATTTCTTTGCAAGGATCGAACAAACTGTACTTCGCACTCTTACTGAAAATGTTCTGCAGAGCTCCCACGTAAACTGCTGCTAGAAGAGGAGTCATCCCAAACTTCGCAAGCACTGGTGCAAGCGGTCCTCCAAATAAGATCAATGAAAAGAAACCCGCTCCAGTAAGGAGAAGAACTGTTGGTGTAATAGCAGCTGCAACTCCCCATCCAAACTTCTGGAATATGAACTGGCTGACTAGCATCATTGTGAAGGTTGCTATGCCAGTTGCTGTTGAGAAGTCACCCATGAAAGAAGAGTACTCGTTCGGGCTTGGGAACTGCATCATTGAGATGTTTAGCCTCAGCTACTAATGATCAACAAATAAGCAGGATCATAAAGATTATGTTTTACCTGAGCTTTCAGCTTCGATTTCCATGTGACTTCAACAAGGTTAATACTGATACCATATGCAACCACCACTGTGGCAAGATCCCTAATGTACCTCTGAGATACTAAGAATTTCAAGCTCTCCATTGTCCCCATCTTGACCTTCTCCTGTTGAGAGATTACAACAGACGAGACTTCAGAATCACAATCGAAAGAGTCATTTGCGATTCTTGGATACAGGTTAGCAAAAGTGTAACATTAGTGACTTTTAAGGTTGATCACGCTATTGGCAACACGAACATGAGGACATGTGTCCCAAATCCTTCGTATCACCCGAAGTACTTGTGACAGACAATTGACACTCTGTTACGGGAAAGGGCAGCTGACCCCTTTATTTTAGGCTAAAAGCACAAAACTTTCAGAAGATGGCCATTCAGGTCACTCATCAGTCTGACAAGGGTATCAGGAATCCAAGTGACACTCGTGTTTGCAAGCACAAATGCCTTGCTTAAAGAAGGGATACTAACAAAACCAGCCCTAACATTTTCATGGAACTACTATCAACATTTCTTACCTTCTTCTTCCTGCTGCTGCTGCGGGTTGGAAGTGGAACATATGTGTTGACCCACCAGTAAAAAAAACAGATAGCAAGGCCCATAAGTACTACAATGCTCATCATTCCCTTAAGAGAGATGGCCCAACCATCCACACCAGGTGGTAAGTTTTGTCTTAGTTTGGAGAAGTATTTCACTGTACGTCCCGAGAAAATGAGAGCAACATTGGCTCCTAACCCAAACAAGGGATAGAACCGTTTAGCTTCCTCAACCGTAGTGATCTGCAAGTGACAGAGTCACATAAATCAGTTGCAAACAACAAGCTTTGAAGACTGCAACAGATATAGCCCAACCCAACCTTTTATCAGTTTTACTTGATAGAAAAATAAATAAATAATCAGCTGCTAAGCAGGCATACAATTAGCATGAGACTTCTACAGTAGCATTTGAGATTACTAACACATCATTTGCTACTCTCTTGCAGTGTTGTCTCTTCGCATCTTTGTACTGGTATTTACACCACCAATCTGTTTGAAGCTTCTTATTAGTTACACAACAAAATATTCCCCCAGGAGAAGACGGCAAAATTGACCCTAAAAGTACAAGAATGGGCCACATCCAGTGTTTATCACAATAATAGAAAAAAAAAATCCTACGAGTGCAATTTGCAAGAATTCTTGTTCCATCTTATTCATATTATGTGTTAACGTCAATACAACACCACCACCACCACCTAACGTAAGTCCCACTTTCATGGGGCAGAGGGTATGTGTTGAGATCGACAACAAGTAATAACGATTTAGCAAGAAAGATGTTATCCGCTATCAGGAGCATAAGATCTCCTAAAGAAAAAGGAAAACAGTAAACATTTTTCTTCGTAATCCGAAATTTTTTTCCCCCTAGATCCATGCTCCCCAGGCCATCTAATCCTTAACTAATGATTGAAAAACAAAAACATAGAACATTGTTTTCTTAATTTCCTTGTTTACGACCCCCCCCCCCCGGGCGGGGGGTTGCATCAGTGGAGCTGGTATTTTGAAATCAATTCCATAGCCTCGCTGAAGGGACAAACTGATTTGGCCAGGCAGTCTAAAAACCAAGCCCATAGCTTAGCTGAAAATTGGGCCAGACGAGCCAACTTAGCTTCATTTATTTTTATCTTTAAAAGAAATCAGCTGGAGAGTGGAAACAGCCATAACACTGCAAATTTGCCAGGTTCAGTTACGGCCTGAACCAACCTAACCTAGCCAGGTAGCCACCTCTACCAGGGACTTTGTCGGCTAAGCTAGCTAGCAGGAAAATGTTATAAAGCTTAAAAAACAACATAATCCTTTGAAGAAACAAATGAGATTTGATTTGAAATGTTGTGATAAGAAGATTTTCAGGAAGGGTCCAGAGATTATCCACGCAGAAGCATACGAAAAAAACATCACAAATCAAAAAAAGATGCAGGACAAGTGCAAAATTCATACTCATCTACGTGAAAGTACTGAAATTCATAACACCACAGCAATTCATAAACAACTTTGACCCAGCAGCTAAGAAACACTTGACATTATCCTGAACCTTGTGTCTCAATATCTGATAAGCGTTCAGCAGACCCTCTTTGAATATACTGTGTTTCTGACCACCATTATTTTCATCATCTGACATGTTAAAAAAACACATAATACCAGCAACTTGGGGTTGCTCAAATTGGCACCCAATCTTCTCTAACTAGTCATATATAGAGCGTGTTCGGCAACAGCGTTTTGGGTAGCATTTGGCGCTTTGACTAAGTCAATACGCTCATTAGGTAATTTTTATCGTCCGGTAACATAGTGTTTTGACTAGCATTTCAAGTAGCGCTTAGCATTTTAAGCAGCGTTTCTGAAAAGCTAATAGTATTAACGTTTGGCATTTAAAAGTAGCGTTTCATATTTTTTGGTGAAAAAATATCATTTGGAAGTTTTATCTTTGGAAATTATCTATACCCTTTTACGTCAATTTATATTAATCAGCTAACCCAACTGCTAAATTTACCGAACATATTTATTTCAATTGCTCATCTAAACAGCTATATGCTAACAACTAAATTAGAAACGCTATCCGCTACTTAAACAACTATCCGCTACCTGAACCGCTATCTATTATTTGAACCACTAATTTTGCCGAACAGGGGCATAGTATGGATAATACGCCCACAAAAATAAATAATTTTATAATAAAAGTTTTCCTCCAAACATATCATATCCTTGTTTCATGAAAAATTGCGTACCAATGTGTCAGCATCATGTCACATCGGTATCTCATGTCAAGAATGACTGACAGAGAACCACAACCCTAGAAGAACTAGTTTCTACATAACACCCAAACATTCCTCAAATAGGCAGCAGAACCTTCCCAACAAACTAATCAACCTAATAATGAAGGCAATGAAAAAGCTGATACAGAATTTCTATCCCCGAAACAAAAAAAGGCTGCCGTGAAATGGAACAAAGTCATAAAGAAGAAGTACCATTGCACAATGACATATAAATCAGCCCTAGTGATAGATGAAACAAGTCAAGCAAGACCAAAATAACAGATCATAAATCAGCCACCCTTAACCTACATCAAAGACTTGAGCTTGATGAACCTCAACCTATTATACTTATGAGATATCAAGAACCATTAGGCTTTGTTTGCTCACAATGTTTTCACTCTATAATAAAGAATAAACAAATCACGCCAAGGAATATAAGCTGCTGAACAGTGATCCGAGATTCATAATCTATGCTCACAACATGTTAAGAAAGAGACCAGTAGGCAGGAAACAAATAACAGGACATATACTTCAAACAAAGTAAAATTATCACCTGATTGGCAAAACCCCAAAAGAGCACAGAAATAACAACACTTCCCCAAAGTTCAGCCATGACATAAAACAAACAGAAACTCCAAATCCTGAGGATTGCAATTGGGCCAAGGAACCTCGGTCCGAGCATCTCAAGAAGCTTATCTGCAAGTGCTGTGGGGTGGAAATAATCACTCAGGGGATACAGAACAAACCCAAAAGCCCCAAAGAAGGCAATGAATGGTATAATGACAGAGTAAAACAGAGCGTCCCTAGGCAAAATATCAGCCAATTTGGTATACAACACCATGAACCCAACAGCCATAGGCAAATTAACCCATGTTTTCAGAAATGGTATAATCTCAGCGCTAGACCCTTTTGCTGTCACCACTAACACATCCTTTGTATCCCTTAGAATTGTGTAATTGAAAAGGATACAAAAGAACATCAACCCAAGTGGGATAATCTTCTTAAGTGTGGTAATCTCAATACCCAAGAACTTAGGGGAGCCAACTTCCCCATATAATGGCTGCCCATCTGCTGCTGCAGCAGCCTCAGCCCTGCAAATGGGGAAGTTCCTCAATTTTTGCACAAACCCTTGGGTATTTGAGGCAACCCCATGAAATTTTTCGAACCCATTTGAGGATAGAGAAAACCCTTGAAGGGGGTTAGGTTTGAGGGCTGTGAGGCTGGTGACCCTGGGCCTAAGGCTACTCTGCGGTGATTTGAAGACCCTTAATTTGGGGTTTGAAGGAAGAGAGAGAAGACCCTTTGATTGTAGAATAGCCTCCATTTCTCCCTCCCACTTTCCTCTAAAGAACGACCCCCAAAGAGATACAGCAAAAGCTTGAATCTTTCAATATAAGAACATGTGAATTTTACAGAATCAATGAACCCCAATTCTTGGGATTTCAAAACGAGCAACGAAAATGAGGTGGGGGGGGGGGGGGGGGGTAAAACCCAGGTCAAAATTTCAAAGAGATAAACACAGATGGAAGGTATTCGTATTATGAAGAAAACGTGGGTGAGTAGAATTTAGCCTGCCCAGGGAAAGATGGGTTGTTGAATGAATTCGAATTGAAACTTTTATACTAACAGTGACGGAGGTAAACCCCCAGCTGAAAAGCGTTCAGGCCCAAACAAAAATGCAAATACAGAGAATCGGGAGATTGAAGAGGGAGAAAGAGGAGACAAGGCGGGCAGCCGGGCATCAGCTTTGCAGAAATTTAATTGGATTGTACTTAGAAAGGCTAAATGATTTAGCTAAGTTGCATTAGGGAGTATTTTTAAGCGGGTAATGTACAATCAACAACACATGTTGATGGAAAGTGAAGGAACTAGTGACGGAGAGAGAAAAATGGCAAGTTCACAGGAAAGGGTCAAAGCAAGGATGAAGGATCCTTTGAGACACCTCCTCTGCTTGTCTAAATATTTTAGATTTTCTTTTTTGGTCATTTCCAACAAAAGCCATGATCATAACATCATGTGGCTTGATTGTGTACTAAAATGCCCATAGATTTTTCCGAAGTTTACATCAGAAAGATTGATCCGACATAATAATACAATCTAAATATGATCTAAAAAAAGTATTGAAAGAAACACAGACGGATCCGATTTAGAACTAAAGTCTACACGAATTAATCGCTCAGTGTGAGAACGGATTATTTTCCTAATTTTTCATGATTCCAAACTATTTTCAAGATCAATGTAAAGTTGACCCAACTATTAAATGGATTATCTTAATTGATTTATTTGTAAGCTCCACTTAATATGTGTGTTCCTTAGAGCTTAATTTTTGTTGGTTTTGTAAAGAATCTTTTGTGTTTTTGCTTCTTAATTTGTTACTTCTGGTGCGTGTCTTGTTATGAAAATTGCTTGTGGGATGGTGAAAGCAATTGGCAAGTTGTGTGACCTTTTGATGGATTCCATGATTTTCTCTTGTATTCAAAGATGAATAACAGGTAGCACCAGAGCATATCAGTTCATTTTAAGAGGCCGAGAAAATACAAAAATAGTAGAAAATGGATTTTTTCTAAACCAAAACCTCTTGTAACAAAAAGCGTTAAGGAAATAAAGAAAAGCTTTCTTGTTTAGTAGTAGTTTGATGTTCATTTTGCCAATTTTCGTTTGCACCTTTTTCATTTCTTTCATTGTCTAGTTACTTTATCTGTTTATATGAAATTATATTCGAATCTCCCATATAACATCAATCAATTAATGTATAAAACTCAATCAATTTCCAATGAAGGATGGGATGTAAACGTGTACTTAATATAAAACATATGTAAGTTAGTGTAACGAATTACTCCATATACATGTCTATACTCTTAATTATATTACATAATTACTTGCAAGATGTTGAAAATGAGTTGATATATGATCTACAAAAACTTCTTAGTTATGTAAATCGATTAGCATATTAATAAATTACCAATAATAATTAAAGCTATGTGTATACGCTATGTATAGCATCCAAACTTATGAAACCACCGTGAAGGGGGCACAACATCATGCGGAGTTTAAGGAAAGGTGAACAAGTAATCATAATTAATAATTAGTCATAATTAAAAATGAGCGTGGGCAGTTAATCAGCCCGTCTCTTCAAACTTGTGCGCAGAACAGATTCACAAGCCACAGCTAAGATTCTGAAGTGGCTCCACAAAGTACACAGCAATGTGGTAAACACTTGACCATTTGGCCTTTTCAGTTTCCTCAACTTTGCCATTTGCTAAAATACCACATACGCTAAGGGAGTATTTAATAGATGATTTTTTGGATAATTTTTTGCTTAAAAATAACTTTTTAAAGTTGTTTTGACTGTTGTTATTTGGATTGTTATCATTGTTTAGTGAATGATTTTTTGAAATAGTTTTTTCATACCAAAAAATTATTTTTTAAAAAGTTAACATTTGTAACTTTGTCAGATTGACTATTTGGGAATTTAATACGGAAGACCAAATTACTCTTGATTAAATATCATAAATAAAATTAATATATTTTCTTGCACTCCCTATTCTAAGCCTTTACTTGCTTCTTCAAATTCAAATTAAATAATGATCAAAGTAGCCATACTTGCATAATTTATTTTAGTGGTTAATAAAAATATAAAATGATTAATGTTTTGCTAATTTTATATAGTAATACTAAATGCAATGCAAATTTTAATTTTCTATTTATCCCCGCTTCAAAAAATCAATTCATATTGAAAGAAAGTTAAGCTAATAACAAATATAAATTTTTCTAAGTGAACAACAAAACAAGGCTGTGTTATGGGCCTTAAACATGACATAACTTTTAATTTAGATTGAAAATAAAATTAGATTAAAAAATAAGTCATGTATAAATCAATAAGAAGATTTAATAACTAGTAATAAAATAGGATTATATGAGTGAAGGTAATTTGCACATATCAAGTAAATTTAATTCATATTAAAAAAGAAATAAGTGACCAACTAATTAAAAAAAATCATCTTCGTTTTTAAATAAGAGATATGGGCATAAATGAAATTTTATCATAAAATGTTCAGAAACAACTAATTTTCTCAAATATTTTTTAAAAAAAATAGTGTATTGAAATTACCAATATAAACAGATAATTAAAACAAGTAACAACAAATAGGTAATACTTATTTGTCAAATAGGGGCTGAAGCTAGGGTTGATTTTACACATCATGAATTGTGAGCAATGTTGCTTAAGAATACCTTTTTCAGGTCAAAGTGCTCAAAGTTGAGACTGGGATAACCAGAATGTTATGCATTCCTTTAAAAAAAGGAAATAATGAAGAACTCAAATACTTGGGCAATTGAGCAAACACTTGAATTATGACACGAATATAAAATGCTACTTCAAATATAGGATTGGTTTTATATACTCTTAAGCGTGGACTGGTAAGCATCAATCTAACAAAGAGTTTCTTTTATAAAAAAAAAAAAAATGGACTAGTAAGTATCAATCTAATGATATGATACAACAACAACACCTTCCAGTGTGGATCTCGCTTTCGCGGGGTCTGGGGAGATCCAGATGTAGCAACCTTACCTCAATCGGCATGACTGTCCGTTGAGAGGTTGATTCTAAGAGACTCACAAAACGAGATTTTGTGAAAACATTTTATAAGAAAAGGATTTTGTGGAAACATTTTTTATAAGAAAAGTTTTGTGAACCCATTTTATGGGGCAAAACTAAGGATAAGCATCACGAAAATGAATAAATGAGTACTAATAAATCAAGGGCAGTAACTATGCAAACATTAGTACAATAAAGCAAAGGAAGATACCATACCTTAGCCAACAGATATAGACACTCAATGAATAATCCCGTATACAAGTACTACCTGCATTCAAACACAACAACCGAAAACAACAACCAAACCTACCCTACCGCAAAAGAAAGACAACTACGAAGTCACCTCTCTGCGATCTAAGATCTTGATCCTATCTCACCATAGTCTCCTATCTTGAGCCATGTCCTCTGTCAGCCCAACAACTTTCAAGTCTGCTCTAATCACCCCGTCCAAACTCTTCTTTGATCGCCCCCGCCCTTTTTTTCCTTTCGGGGATGTTAACCCTCTCACATATCCTCACTGAAGCGTCCCTACTCCCTCTTTTCACATGGTCGAACCATATGAGTCTTGTTTCTCTCATCTTATCTTCGATAGGAGCTACTTTGAGTAAGTCTCTAATAAATATATTACTAATTTTATTCATTCTCGTATAACCACACATCTGTCTAATCATCCTCATCTCCACTACTATTGATCTTTGGACCTGCGTCTTTTTTATAGACCAACATTTCGCACCATACAACACAGCAGGTCTAACTACCATACGATGGACTTTGCCTTTTAGACCTACAGACATTATCTTATCACACAGCACACCTGACACATACTTCCATTTAATCCAACCCGCTTTTATGCGCTGGTTAATATATTCGTCAATATCTCATTCCTGTTGAATCACCGAGCCTATATATTTAAACTTCTCGACCTTTAGTATCGCCACTCCCTCAATGGTGACTACTCTCCTCCCATCTTCCCTACCACTGAAACAGCAGTGCAAGTATTCCGTTTTCGATCTACTTACTCTAAAACCTCTAGACTCCAGTGTATGTCTCAATCGCTCCAACTTGTCGTTAACTCCCTCTCTAGTTACATCAATAAGAACAATGTCATCTGCAAACAACATACACCATGGTAACCCATCTTGAATTCCTTTTGTAAGTTCATCCATAACTAGAGCGAAAAGAAACGGGCTTAGAGCGGAACCCTGATGCAGGCTCATACCAACGAATAAGTCATTGGTAACCCCTCCTGGCGTCCTAACATTCGTCATACCTCCCCCGTACATATCCTTAATAAGTCGAATATACAAATGAGACACTCTTTTCTCTTCCAAGCATTCCCATAACACTTCACGCGGAACTCTATCATATGCTTTTTTCAGATCAATGAACACCATATGAAGATCTACCTTTCTATCTCTGTACAAATCCATGAGTCTTCTAAGGAGGTAAATCACCTATATGGTTGATCTGCCCGACATAAAACCAAATTGGTTCTCAGATATCAAAATATCCTGCCGCAATTTTCTCTCAATCACCATTTCCCACAACTTCACAGTGTGACTAAGCAACTTTATACCCCTTATAATTATTACAATCTTGAATATCCCCTTTGTTCTTATGCAATAGGATGATTGTACTAAACCTCCATTCTTTGGGCATCTTAGTTGTCATAAAAATAACATTGAAAAGCTCTGCTAGCCATTTCAATCCCTCTTCACCCAAACTCTTCCACACTTCCACTGGTAGTTGATCTGGTCCCTCTCCTTCTCCATTGGGCATCTTCTTCAGGATCTCTTTAATCTCATCCTTACTAATAGGTTCATCCAATTAGGGGTCAAGTAGACTCTCACTACCTTTTCTTTCCCTACTTCGAAAATCTAATGACATGATAACTTATTTTAAAAGTTTCCTTTGTCTTTTTTGCTGTATTCATGGGTGTATAAAGGTTAACATATACTTATTGTATAGAAAGCTACAGAGAGATTAACATGAGTGAAATTTGACTTAGGTTTGTTATACTAATTTCAAGGACTTTATTGACTAACCTTATACTTATCGTAGGTGTATGCAACGGGTAGGATGTTCATTAAGAGCATTTTCTTTTCGTTGGTAAATATAGGTTGATAAATAGGTAAATTAGTAAAAATTAGTAAAAGTTGATAAGAGTTGGAGAAAATTAGTATTTTTTTTTTTAGAATGATTGGTAAGAGTAGGTTAAGATTGGAAAAACTTAGAAGAACTTGGTAGAAATTAGTATAAGTTGTTAGTAGGAGTTGGAAGTTGTTGCTGAAAAATGAAAATAAGTAGAGATTTTTTTCTGAGAAGTTGGTAAGAGTTGGAATACGTTGGTAGAAGTTTGGTTAGAGTTGAAAAAGATTGATTAGAGTTGGGAAGAGTTGGTATTTTTTTTGTAAGAGTGGAGAGAAGTTGCGGTAGGAGTTGGTTAGAGTTGGTAAAAATTCATAGAAATTGGTAAAAGTAGATTTACCAACAAAAAGAACATACCCTAAATTAAGCAAGTTATGCCATTTAATTAGGGTCAATAAAGGATTAGGTTTAAGACCAAATTGACACAATCACCCATTAATAATTCACAAAGAATCTTTACTCGAGGCACTTTATTAATTGATCACTCCAATAAATTGATTGTCCACCCTAATTTGTTTTTCTCGCATCTTACAAGCAAACAATTTTATTTTTTTTTGTGCACAAATAAGGTAAAAGAATGATGTGGATGAAATTACAACTCAGATCTCTAATAATAACTCACGTAAACTTTACCAATTGAACTAGTTAGCACCCACGAACAAAATCAAGTCGAAGTCTTATCATTGAAATGTTGTAATCGTTATCATCTAGAACCCACATATTTTGAGCTCTTACAATTGCAAGCAATTTTTTGTCCCCTTTTCAAAGAATTACAAATATGTCATAATTATCCGGAGTTTTCTTTTTCATTCCAGAATATTTACACAACATCATCGCTCTCTAATCATTTGATAATGAAAACCTAAATGTGACATTTTTTCCTAACAAAAGTATAAATTCTAGAAATGTCTTGTGGTATAAAATTATCTATGTATATATTACTTAACTAAAATAAAATAGGCAGAATATATGAGAAAAATGTGAAGCCAAACAAAAGCAAAGTGGCCCCAAAAATAATGTGAGTCCAGAAATACTTGATTGAGCGCCCGGGAATCCGGGCAATTTAAAAGCGCACATATTCCCCGCTAAAAACAAAAAAAATTACTAAAAAAAAGCTGTCTTTTTTACTGAATAGGTGGTGTTTGGGACGCACAGATGTACGACGCATGGTTTGCCACGTGTCAAGCAAACCGAGGCCGTCTGTCCATTTAGTGGGAGGTATCATGCCTAGCACGTGACCTTCTTGGGGGGGGGGGGGAATATCTACCATCACTTAAATAAAAAATATAAAAAGAATTGGATGCTATATATGTTGTAGTTTTCTCGTATCAAAATTCAAGATTGGATAATTTTACCCGTAAAAATAAATATAATAATTAGTGACTAAAAATAGGATTGAACGATGTTGGTTATTAAACCTAAGTTTTAAATTGTTGTTATGCATTTTAGGCATCTCGTATGAGTTGAATAATGGTTAAATATTTAACAATTAGTTATTAACTATTAATTGATTGTATCGATTAATTTGTACTAATTGTTTACTTTAAATTGATTGCGTTGATTAATTTATACCAGTTGTTTACTTTATTTAGTTTTAAAAATAGTGTTTGAAAAAAAGTCATTCAAACAATTATTTATCAAATTCCTCCAAACATATAGTGAAGTGACTCATGAAACTAATAATCTGTCAAAATTCAAAATAATGAAGTATACTTTTTTTAGCAAAAATCTAAAATAACTATCAATCATTAAAAATGTGAAGTTTTATTATTCAAACCAGAAATAATTAGCAATTATTAAGAATTTGTAATTTTATGATTCCCAAAATTCAACAAAAATCTAAAATAACCATCAATAATTATTAGGAATGTGAAGTGTTATGATTCAAACCAGAAATAATCAGCCATTGCTAAGAATTTGTAACTTTATGATTCCCAAATTCAACCTAACTAATCCTACCTTCCCACGCTTATTTTCTCTATGTAGGAATTCTCCGAGCACTTTAAAAATTTAGGATTTTTACACAATATTTTAAACCTTTTCTTCCTTTACATGGTGACCATAATCACAATGTAGGTCCACCATAGACACGTATGCCACGGAGCTAAAAGGGCGTGGCCATTGGACAAATCCAGTGTAGCTTTGTAAGGGTTTAGATCGATTTGGTGGATCATTGAGCTTGGGCCTGGTTTAATGAGTTGTTCGATGCAGGCCCAATTAACTGAGTACTTGCGAGTTTGAATTTGAATTATCTAAACGTAAAACTTATAACCTACGAATATATATTGTCGGAAGTCATGTAGGCGAAATATATGTTAATAATCATTCATGTTACAAATATACGTTTGAAATATATATATATATATATATATATATATATATATATATATATATGCGACAATGGGAGTAAATGCTCCTAAAAGTGAGTAATAAGTTGTGGTTTAAATGTACCTACATTAATTTTTATATCTCCCTTTACACTAAAAAGAAAAAAGAAAAAGTAAGCTACTGAGATATACCAATCAAGGATTGTGTATTTTCATTTTTTTCAAAAAAGAATTGAGGGCTCTCTTAATCTCTAGGCACCCTCCTTCAACCGTAGTTCCTCGAGCTTGGGGCTCGATTTTCAAGCAACGTATTAATGTTGTGCATCTTCATTTGTTTTGTCACTAATTTTTAACAGCATCTGTAATGCATGATCCGATTTTTGGAATTTAATGTGGAGATTTGCCCTACTTCGTATAATCGCAAGTTCGAACTTTTAGAACTCATTTTCTTCATCTCCAGATTTAATGGAGTTTCAACTTGGCGCATCAAATAAAATATTTGTCATAAACCCACTTCATAATACACGATTTCTTCTTAAAAAAAAAAACAAAAAACTGCCTAAACACAATTTTTTTAGGGGGAAAAAAGGAAAAACTAAAAAAAAATACTAAAGACAAATAAAGTTAAGAGTGCAGGGTGGACCACTGGGATGTTCCAACATGCAAATGTATGTGCAATTCTTACGTGTGGATCATTGTGAGACCAATAGAACGAGTGTCAACGTACCACAATTGCTCTAAAATATGACACAATGCAAAGTCAGGTGAAGAGGGCTCATCTGAACATCTACAAAAAAAAGTAATGGCATTCACTTGCTTTGCTCTAGACATTTTTAATTGCGAGTAGGGCAATTAAATGTTTAACTCGCATACTGTTGTGACATATGAATAAATTTATTAATAACTTATGTTCTCTACGAAAACTATGTGAAATGACAATAAGCATTATACCTGACAGACTGGAAGATTGGTTTTGTTTATGTCCCTGAATCTATAGCAAACTTGTAATGCTAATTCCAGGCTTGTAAAATGAGAGGCCACATTACCAAGCTGAAGAAAAAAGTACAAGGGAAAAAATCATATATCTCAATGCATGAAACACTTAACACATAATTGGCTTGCATAATATTCAGCTTTTGTACTGTGGTCTTGGAGCCTATAGATTTAGGACAGGCCATAAATAGAGGGGAGATATGGGCAATAAGCAAAAGGCAAAACATAAATGTTGTCCTAAGGGCAACGTTTAAGCAGTATTAATGACAACAGTTATATAATTTTTAATGTACAACCATTAATTGAAAGAGTAAAATTAAATATATTACAACATAATTTTTGTTTTTTCTAAAAAAAAAAAACCTTCCTTAAGTAATACACCATAATTTGAATTTCCCTGAATTGACCCCATTTCCTAATTTTCTCACTCTCGTTCCCACCCCTCACAATGTCTCTTTCATCAAGCCCCAGTTCACTCCCTCAGTAGTGAGCACCTCTCAAACTCTTATCCTCCTTCAACATTTGCTACTTACCAATCCACCACCACAACGTGTGAAGGTCGTTGCGTGGCTCGCCCTACACGAAAGGATAATGACCAATGTCAATAGAGTCAAAAGGGGCCTAACGAGCCACCCTTAAGTGCACGGTGTGCGACCGTGACCATGAAAGTGTGCTTCATGTCCTTTGAGACTGCCTGGCGGCAAAAACAGTATGGCAGAGGTTGACCACCATGGGATTGGGCTGCATGGATTCACCTCCCACTTTCAAAGAATGGTTCCTCATGAATCTTCATGTCAAAAACAAGGGCGCTGCATGGCCCATGCATGAAGTTTTTGACCATCTAATGGTATATCTAGAAATGGAGAAATCCAGTCCTTCTTGCATTGCAGTAATCCAGTCCGAATCTGCAAGAGCTTCATTAATATTTTTTGGCTCAATGTAAGAAAGGAAAGCATAGAAAGCACAAAAATTCTTAAGCTTGGATCTGGTTTGCACTCCCTTATTTAAATCTGATAATATCTGGTCAAGAGGGTGTGAACTCTGATGCTTCCAAGGTCTTGGGGTCAGAGGATCCGTTGTCAAACTTTCTACTCTCGCTTGGATGCTTGGTGACGCTGGGTCAGGAACTGTTCCTGAGCAAGCTCCTGGAACTGTTCCTGAGCAAGCTCCTGGAACTGTTTCCAAACCAGTTCTCAAATCTGTTCGTGGAGAGTTTGGCTCAGTAGCTTGACTCTGCTCCAGATTAGGTTGGGAATTACTTCCCCCTGTCTGATCATTCTCCATACCATCGTTTCTGCCCGTCTTACCTTCATGTATTACGACATTTTGTTCTTTTCTGGTAAGACCAAGCTCATATTCCTCATCCTGAATATCTTTCTCAAGTAAAGAGTTAGTTTCATCAAACAATACATGAACACTTTCTTCAACACGTAAGGTTCTTTTGTTGAACACTTTATAAGCCTTACTGTGTGAAGAGTACCCTAAAAATATGGCTTCATCACTTCTTGGGTCAAACTTTCCCAAGGCATCTTTCCCATTATTATGCACATAACATTTGCAACCAAATACTCTCAAGTGCATAATGTTGGGTTTTCTACCTTTGAAAAGTTCATAGGGTGTCTTATTGAGAATAGGTCGAATCATGCATCTGTTAATAATGTAACATGACGTGTTCAAAGCCTCTGCCCAAAAGCTTCTAGAGAGACTACTAGCAATCAACATGGTTCTAGTCATGTCTTCTAGAGTACGGTTCTTACGTTCAACCACCCCATTTTGTTGGGGTGTTCTAGGGGCAGAAAAATTATGCTCAATACCATGCATATTACAGTAATCCATAAAACTAGAGTTCTCAAACTCTGTCCCATGATCAGACCTTAGACATACCAAAGAGTGTCCTACTCTTGTTTCAACCTTTTTAAGAAACACAATAAATTTTTCAAATGACTCATCTTTGGTAGCTAAAAACAAGGTCCATGTGAAACGAGAGTAATCATCCACTATTACTAGCACATACCTCTTTCCACCTCTGCTCATGACCCTCATGGGTCCACACAGATCAACATGCAATATTTCTAGAGGACGAGTAGTGCTAACTTTATTTTTTAATTTAAAAGAGGTCCTGACTTGCTTGCCTCTGGCACAGGCATCACATACCTTATCATCATTGAATTTGATGGAAGGTAGGCCAATCACTAGATCTTTTGAAACCAACTTGTTCAAAAGAGAAAGGCTTGCATGACCTAGTCTTTTGTGCCAGAGTAAGACATCTTCACTTATAGCACTTAGGCAAGTCAGGTTACTTTGGGGAAGGGAAAGAATAGAGACTTTATAAACGTTTTTGTGACGCTTCCCCCTCAACACAACATCTCCAGTATTGATATTGACTACCAAGCAATATTTAGCAGAAAATACTACTAAATTATCTTTATCGCATAATTGAGAAACACTTAGCAAGTTATGCTGTAGACCATCAACCAAATACACATTTTCAATTGAGTGGGAAGGTGACTCACCAATCTTGCCTATGCCGGTAATGGTCCCTGACTTACCGTTTCCAAAGGCCACGCTTCCCCCTTCAGAGGCTGTGAGTGAGAGGAAGTTTGATTTTTCACCGGTCATGTGCCTTGAACAACCACTGTCTACATACCACATCTGCTTGTTCCCAAGCTTGTTTCCTAGGTTGTTCCCTCTCACTATAGCCTACAAAACAGATTACGGGTTAGTTTTGGGAACCCAGATCCACTTGGGTCCCATTCTTTTTGACGAGTAAATCTCATTTTTCTTAACCCATATCTGTTTTACATAAATCATACTTTTTTCTATGGCATTCTTTCTTGACGGGCAAGTATAACGATAGTGACCGGTTTTACCACAGTGATAACAAACAATGTATTCTGGTAAACTTACATACTTCCTATTCACTGGGTAATCAGTATGCTTAGCCATAAAGCCTAGACCATTTTTATTCCTATTATGGTGTGTGTTCAGCCACTTGAGTGCCGTTGAGGAACTGTTCCATTGCTTGTTCCTGGCAAGGTCTGACTCGGTCTCATTGAGTTTTTCAAGAAGCTGAGCATTCTCTATGGTCAAGTTCTCTATCCTTTGTTTCAGCTGAAGACACTCTCCTTCCAGATCCTTCATTTTGTTGTTCACTACGTCAAGGTCATGGAATACAATTGCGGTCTGTTCCTCTAGCTCGACTTTTTCCTTTTTAAGGATGTCATTAGCAAACTCAACTACGCTAATGTCTCTTTTTAGCTCAGAACATGTGTCTTTTAGCATGACATTTTCAGTATTTAAGGCATCATATTCATCCATTAGCGTAGTAAGTAATTCCTCAAGCTTAAACTTACTCAGTCCACGTACCTTTCCTTTAAGTTCAGCAAGGCTGTCCATAGGTTCATCCTCAGATTCTGAGTCGCTTCTGGCCATCAGTGCCAGTTCAGCCTCTTCTTCATCTGAGTTCTCATCCTCTTCAGTTGTCTCTCCCCATGCTGCTAACATTGCACGTGAGAACCGCTTGGCAGCCTTGTTTGGGAACTGTTTCCTGCCTTGATGTCGGAACTGTTCCTGAGGTTGTTCCTCTTTTAGCAGGGGACAGTTCTTGACAAAGTGATCACGCTTACCACATTTGAAACATCCCGGGACCTGTTCCTTGTCACTGTTCTTGGTTTTGACAGGATTTTTCTTTTTTGACAGCTCCTTGGATTTTCTGAAGAATTTTTTGAATTTCCGAGTTATTAGGGCCATATCTTCTTCATCCATGTCTGAGCTGTCTCCTTCTAAGGCTTTTAAAGCCAGCCCTCTATCTCTCTTGTTTTCTTCCTTTTGCTGCGAGCTCCTTCTGAGTTCATAGGTTTGAAGATTCCCTATGAGCTCATCAAGAGAGATACTTTTCATATCTTTGGCTTCCTGTATTGCGGTCACTTTAGCTTCCCAAGTCTGAGGTAGGAATCTCAGAATCTTCCTTACAAGCTCCTCAGTAGTGAAAGCTTTGCCCAAGGATTTGAGCTCATTGGTAATATGGGTGAATCTGGTGTACATCTCCATAATTGATTCTTTGTCACCCATTTCAAACAACTCATACTTCCGCATGAGTAGCTCAATCCTCGATTGCTTCACTTGGCTTGTTCCTTCATGCGCTATCTCCAATGCGTCCCAAATTTGCTTGGCAGTTTCACACTCACAGATGCGTGAGTATTCATCAGGTCCAAGGCCAAAGTACAACAGTTTTTTGGCCTTGGCATTTTTCTCCATTTTCTTGAAGTCTTCAGCATTGAACTCTTCAGGTGTTTTGGGAACAGTTTCTCCTCTTTCATTAGCCTTTGTGGGAACAAGCGCACCTCCTTTGATAATCAACCACAACTCATAGTCATCCGCTTGGATATAATTTTCCATGCGGTTTTTCCACCAGCTGTAGTGTTGCCCATTGAAATACGGAGTTCGAGTCACTGATTGTCCTTCAAGCATGCCTTGTGGAGTACTCATTTTTCGGATCTCTCAAGAGGTTAGTCTTTGTGATTGAGAACCTGCTCTGATACCACTTGTTGTATTTATGAGGTTACTCACACAAGAGGGGGGGTGAATTGTGTGTGACAAATTTTCGCACTTTAAGAACACTCGTGGGGAACTGTTTCTGAACAACGTATGGATAGCAGGGAACTGTTCCTGCCAAGCTATCGCAATGTGTTCGGGAAAAAAATGAATGCAAAAATAAGAATGAAGACACAAGATTTTTACGTGGAAAACCACCTCTAGCCCATCTGAGGTGGGAAAACCACGACCTACCTCTGTAGGATTTTCACAAAAATTCTACTAACGGGCTAAACACGTTACAAAAGTAACCCTACGTTACAACTTGCAACAACACGTAATTGTCTACCCTAGACAATCACCCCACGTCCTTTGTCACCTTAGACTGAGGACAACTCTATTCTGTTACAATAATAAGAAGAACACACCTTACTTAACAACTTCTAATAAAGCAAGTGTAAGGTACAATGATGCGCCTAGTATGCCAATGAGGAAGACTCAATTTTTGCTCTTTTTTCCAGATATTTCACTCTGAATATTTGCTCAGTAAAGGACTCACACAATCTGGAAAAAACCCATGCTCAAAACGTTGGCAAAAACTCCTTTTTATAGCTTGAAATAAAACGGCTACTTGAGAGAATCTGCGGCTGCGCTTCTTTCACTACTAACGTGAAATAAGAGCCATATATTCTAGCAGCCAATTCTTAGGACTTTGCTAAAAATAGGAGAAAGAAGATAAGATAGCCTTTGCTAAAAATAGCCTTATCCAAATCTTATCCAAAAATAGAGGTTTTTAAGATTGAAAATCTGTTGGGCTGCAGTTAAAAAAAAACTTTATCAAGTAGCAAAAATTATCAGCCCAAAAATAGGAAAGAATCGTAAATTCTTTTGCCAGACGATTGCTGAGAACACTCAGGGTGCTTTACCAGGAACTGTTCCCTAGTCAGGTCCAGGACCTGTTCCCAGAGTATCTCAAAAAGATTTGTCAAAAACAAACATGAAATTGAGATCCTCTCACTGGCATATTAACAGAAGTCTAAAAAAAATATAATACTACCAAACTCATGACTTCTTGTTGGTGTAGCAAATGCCTTGTAATTTCAGCAACCTCGATACGGCTAGGAACTGTTCCTGAAGATTGTTCCTGAAAGCTCTTTGAGTTGAAGCATTTGCTGTTTAGAAACTGTTTCTGGATCTTCAGCTGATCGTACAAGCTCTGTTCGTAATCACTGTTCTCAACCAACTTTATTAACCAATCATAGCACAGATTCAAGTACTATTAAAAGGACTAATACACTTGGACTAACATATTTG
>JACYFF010031955.1:5684872-5701928 GCA_017589665.1 Selenicereus undatus | reverse complement strand
GGAGAGGGATGTTCTCGAATTATGCAAAAGTTTAGCCTTGAGTATTGATGTTTTCTAGGTGACAGTTATCTCTTACCCTAGTCCTTGAGAAGCAATTGGTTATGACTTATGTTGTGGAGAAATGCGGGACTGTGGTATTGTTAATAATTCAAGTTCACTTCTATGGTCGATTAATAGGAGTTCCACCTAGTCCCAAATTATCCATATGGTATAGGATGCAATGAACGAGCATTGTCACCCATCAATCATCTATTTTTCTTTCTGGTGCGCATAGATGCTCTGGTTTGGTTTGGTTGGCTGTTTTCATGGATGCTGATGACTTTAGTGTTGAAGTTGGGTATGAGACTATGAGCACCCTTTTCTAGCATGCATACTAACGTCTCACGATAGGGTTGGATTTGGACCAATTGGTTATTATGATCTCAGCCTAGTTCATAGTTGTCAGAGGGCCTTGTGGTCATTTGCTGCTAGTACATTGACGTGGAACAAAGAGTACAAGACAATTTAAGTTTTAATTTGTCGATTACCTAATTTTTGATTACATATGGGTTATTGCATATTTGCAGGTGTATATTCACTATGCGATGGCCCTGCTCTATCTCATGGACCATATCTTGGGAGTGTGACGTTGTGTTCTATTTCTTCAATTATTCTACTATCTGTTAAGGCATGCCTTTTCTCTGTCAATTCTCAAATTGAATCTGAAGCTTCTCATTCTATCTCAAGGCGTATTCTCCATTTGAAGAAGTCTTGGGGAATGCCTGTCTTATTTCTGTCATCGGTAGTTTTTGCTCTTGGTCATATGGTCATTGCTTATCGAACTAGCTGCAAAGCAAGGAGGAAGCTTCTATTCCATCGTGCTGAATCTGAGACAGTAGGTCATCAAATGGTTCTTTCTCTGTCCTCGCTTTTGTTTTTTAGTTATTATATTGTATTTCTGTCCATATCATGCAATTGTTAAGGCTATTTCATATCTTCCATCCCCATTGCTCAACATGATTAGTGTTAAATATTTGAAACATCACCCTAAAATGTTACTGTCCTCCTGACAGGTTATCCTTTGCAAAAGTTTGCTATCTGTGTACCAAAAGTTTCCACGATCTCCCATTCCTTCCACAGCAAAGACCCTGAAAAGTGACAGTGAGTTGAAGAAGAAACTGTCTCCTCTGCCCAGTTATGAAGGCATGTTGCCTGTGAGATTACTTGCTGATGTTGACAGTTTATTCACGACTTGTCAGGGTTTTACCCTTCATTACAAGATTAGTATGCCTAGCTCTCCTCCACGTTCTCTGTCATCCACAACCTTGGTTGAACCCAGTAGAAGCTGCACCCCTCAGCTGGGCATTGGGAGGGTGCCACTAGGTGCTATATCGAAGACTCAACACCACCTGCATAGAAGCTATAGTAATCAATTTCATTCTTCTTCGCTATATGATCCATTATTAAACAGTTGCGCAAGTTCTACTGTTCTAGTTGATGAAATTCCTCCTTTGAGCCTTGATGCTACGGATGAGAAGGATGAAGTCCGACATATAAATGTTTTTAATCTGGACCTGGATTTAGAGGTGAATGCACACTCTGGTATTGTGTTAGTGCATGGATTTGGAGGGGGAGTCTTTTCATGGAGGCACGTAATGGGGACACTGGCACGCCAAGTAGGTTGCCCAGTTGCAGCCTTTGATCGGCCTGGGTGGGGTTTAACTCCTAGGCTACAAAGGAAGGATTGGGAAGAAAAGCAATTGCCAAACCCTTACAAACTTGAGACTCAGGTATCAGTTTCGGTTGCTGTCATCTTGGCATTATTTCCTCCCAATGCAGAATAGTGTGTTGCTTGTTCTTTCATTCTCTCTCCACTCAATTGTAATTGACAGAAATGGATGCATTGGTATTTACTCCCCATGTTGCATGCTGATGTAGTAGCTAAATGGATTGTTGAACTTCTTAGTGAAAGCCAATTGACAGATATAATGCTAGTTTCTTCCTCTTTGAACGGATGGATTCATCGAATAGAAGGTGCATGGACTTGCCGTTGTTATTCCTCTGGGTCTTTCCCATTCTACATTTCTAACTTTTTCAATATGTGGTTGTCAGCAATGTGTTCATTGGAATTCTTATGCAATTCTATTGCATGATCAAGGCTGCTTACACTTGACTCTCCCAAGTGCTCCACCCTAGATGAGTCTTGGTTGCATTGTTTGGTTTGATTTTGTTGGCAAATTGCTGCATTCTAGAACTTGGTATATCTGAACTTTGGCTAATGAAGAAGCTTATCTTGGAACTGTTTCCTCGTATTCCTGGAGAAATCTTTGTTCTTTTAAAACCTCAAAGATGTAAGAATTATTCTCTTAAATTTAAGTTTGCTATGGATATGTGGAGACAAAAGTGTACTTTTACAGGGATTTTTCTGATAACAGTAAACTTCAATACAAAGATACTCTTTCACATGTTCTATCTTATGTTTTCATTGGATTTTGTGATCGTTTATGCAATATTCTTTGCAGAGAAAGAGCTTTTTTTTCCCCCCCCAGGTTCCATATCTTGTAGAGTTCTCTAAGTTTGTCCTGTCATCTTTTTCAGTCACTCTTATATCCTCCTCCAGTTGAAGGCTTTATTTCTTCATTGATTTATGTTTCAGGTCGACCTACTTCTTTCATTTTGTTCAGATGTAGGATTTTCTTCAGTCATACTTGTTGGGCATGACGATGGCGGCTTGCTTGCTCTAAAGGCAGCAGAGAGAGCACGAACATCAGGGAATTCCAAAAATGTGAGTAGAATGCTTTGCTTTTTGTCCTGTTTGATGGGTTTGGTCTGTTTGAGGCTTTGCTGTATGGTTGTTATACATAATAAGTATAACTGGTCATGATTTGCTGGAGCATAGGCCTTGGATTAACCTGGGCTTCTTTTTAAAAAAAAAATTCAAACGCTATACTGTATAATTTCAGGAAGGGGAAAAAAATGTGATGCCAGATATGTTCTTTAGTATTTGATGGCCAATATTGCTGTACACAGGTTAGAATTTTATAGTATAGCAGATTCACTAGTCTCTAATTTGGAGGAGCTTTCATTCAAGATTGGTAATTATTGTACAAGATGACCTAAACATGTACGATGGGATGGATGAATGTATTGTGATTCGCTGATCCTGGAGTTATGGTGCATCACGTTGATAAATGTTGCGTAGAGTTCTGAAACAATAGATCCTTTAGCAATTGCGTTTAGTGGCTTCAATACAATATTTGGTGAAAATAGTGCTTCCATATGATTACCTGTATAAAGAATAACGACTGAGGATGTCCCTTTGAACTGCCTTGTTTTTAAGTCAGCAAAATGGAGTGGATGTAATATCTTCAAAGATATTAGGACGTCCTTAATCTTTCAACAGGCCATGCTAATAGGTCACCTTTGTCAAACAAATTCTGAGTTTAAATTGATCTTGTATGTGTTTTACTCCTTTTTTTTTTTAGTTTAAATAGTTCTGTCAGGAAATTTTTTAAAAACTTGGGAAATATTTCGAGGGCCAGGAAAGTAGTTAGAAGATATAGTTGATTATCTTTTAGGAAAACTGATCACATGCTGTGTCTGCTTAAACTGATGAAATGCAGGCACCCCCCCTCCCCCCAGTGGTTAAAATGATCCAGGGAGCTTTCAAGAGACATTTTTTAAAATTATTTTTGTGGCGTATTATCCAGGTTGAAATCAAAGCAGTTGTCTTGATGAGTGTAGATATATCCAGAGATGTAGTCCCTGCCTTTGCTAGGATTCTTCTTCGCACTTCACTGGGGAAGAAACACTTGGTTCGACCTCTATTGCGAACGGAAATTACACAAGTGGTCAATCGACGTGCATGGTACGATGCGACCAAGCTCACAGCAGATGTCCTAAACCTATACAAGGTATTCTGTTCAGGTCCAAGGTCTAGGTGTTTATGGGCTCTAAGACAGTCTTTCTTTGAATATGCCATTTTGAATCTGCTTATCAAGCATGCTTTAATGGCCTTGATATGAATGAAATTATTCAATCAGGCCCCTCTTTGTGTGGAAGGGTGGGATGATGCGCTTCATGAGATTGGAAAACTGTCTTGTGAGATAGTTCTTTCACCCCAAAATGCAATGTCATTGCTAACAGCAGTACAGAACTTGCCTGTCTTGGTCATCACTGGTGCTGAAGATGCTCTTGTCTCTTTAAGATCAGCTCAAACTGTGGCTTCTAAATTTGTAGATTCTGTAAGTATTTTAGTCCCTTATATATGTGTGGAAATTTTCTGGTTTCAGGACTCTTCCATTGTCAGATGGTTTACTAGAGCGGTAATTTATCACTTTGTCACCCACCCATCTGGAGAGGGAGGAAGTCTAAAGTAGAACCATCGTCTTATTGTTATTTCATTTGGGGTTTTGTGTCAAGGTTTTAGCAAACCGCACTGCCAACTACCCATCATGTTGCTGCTTTCCCTCTCCCAAGTCTATCTGGTCAGACTCACTGTTGTCTGGGGTGAAGGGAAGGGAGGGTTTTTTCGCCCCTTTTTTTTGGGGGGGGGGGGGGGGCAACAGGAGCATCAACTCCTAGAAATTGTTAGTGTTGTAGATGCTTGGTGGTTGGAGGGTGAAAAGTAGTATTTCGAACCCCTCCTGCCCTCATTGTGTAGGCAAGACTCTGGGTGTTGCTTTCGTTGTAGTCTGGTTTATCTTATTCCAAGGTATGTAAGGATACTGCGTTCAGCATTTGCATATGAAGATTTTAACACAAAAAGTGGTGGGTATTGTGCAGAGATTGGTGGCTATATCAGGGTGTGGCCATCTCCCACACGAGGAGTGCCCCAAGGCTATGCTTGCGGCCATGTCCCCCTTCATCAATAGAATTCTATCCAATTCGGAATTGGGGGACTAGCACACAGCTAATTCGATCACATAGGCAGCTGTTCCTGGGCTAGTTTCCCGAGCCTTTTGCTCCCCTTGGCTTGGGTTCTTCATTGAATCCTTTTCTCGAAGAGATAGGTTCAAGTATTTATGCGAGTTCGATGTCAATTTTTTCTCTTCAAATTCTTCATTTTTATATTCTTTACGTGAGAAGGTAGCTTGAAGTCTTGTTATTGACCACCGAAGGGGTGGACTATGACATAATTGGTATCCATCACTCTTTTATTAGTTATTAGGACTCGCATAGTACTCTGTTTGGCTAGCAATCTACTAGTTGAGCGTTTTCTTTGCAAGTTGCAATTATCTGAGGTTTTGACTTTGAATATTGCCTTCAATTTTTGAATTTAGTCATAATTCGCATTTTTTTGGTGTTATTTCATCCGGAGGCTAAAATAAATTTTGCTGAGCCAATTTGTTGCCAAAAATATCACTTTTGGATTGATATCCTCTGTATTTGGAGTGAGCATTGCAATCTTGCAATCTATCCATCCAACATTTGAGAATTTTTTCAGCATTTTATCTTTTTTAATCCTGGTGGTACTATTGGTAAATAGTTAACTTGTTAAAATCTTTGTCGTTGGATGAGTGGACTTAGAAGATTGTAGTCCCCTTAGACTAAAACTTCATTGCATTATGGACACTAGTGGTTAAGAACAAATTATAAGGTAGACCCAATTCTATGGACCCGAGTTACCAAAAATGGTAATTTCTTTTATTTTTCAAAACCCACCCCTTATTTTCAGGTCTCCAACTCCTTTTCCAAAAAAAATAAGATTCATATAGTCCAGATTACGCAACCTCAGTGAGTATATAGACGGGGATCCACTATATATGCGTGGGTGGTTAAGTTCCTCCAACTGTAGAGATCCTTCTCCATTGCTTTATTTAGTGCAAGTGATCAAGGTTAGTGTATAGATAGAGATTGGTATGGCGAACAAACATTCCTGGCCGAGGGGTGGGGTGGGGGGAGGACACAAAGAGTGTACAGAGCAGGAAAACAGAACCCTTATCCTGGGTGCTTCCCACGGTGCTTAGGTTGGGCACCTTAAATAACTGGGATAAGCAGAACACTCGGAAGGGCTAAGCAGGAAGTACACATCTTGCTCTTAATGTTCCTTCATAGTCATGGTGGGGATGCGGTAGCTATTTCAATTGCTACAGCAATCCTAAGGAAGCCCGATGGATCAATCATATGGCAGGTTTTGTTTCTAGATGTCCAAAAGGGCTTAATTCCTAACCAAATTCGGGTCAAAATCAAGTCGAATCAGGTGATTCAATATGTTAAACTGAGCTCCAGATTAGATCAATTTCAGCATACACAGAAACCCCCTAGTGACATATAAGAAGCAAAGAAACAATCAATTGACTAAGGAAAAACAGCGTTCTGCAATTATGTATGAACATGGTAAATACTTTAACTACTAAACAGATGATGCAATCTCGGTCACCTAAAGCACACCTAAAAACACCACCTTAGCAACACATCACCGTTCCATCCTGTGGCCAATTTAATCGGAAAAGAGACATCGCTAACTCAACCTAAAACTGCAACTGTCAGCATTTGGTTTTCTCCCGGGTTACATTCTTCCAAGATGCTCCACGAAAGTGCAAAAACAAGGAACGCATAGACAACTGAGTAGAGGTGTAATCTAATCTAGTCCTTAGATGACTTGTTGATAAGAGACTTGTGGATGTGAGGAATAACTCCACCACCGGCAATGGTTCCTTTGATGAGGGTGTCGAGCTCTTCATCTCCGCGGATGGCCAGCTGAAGATGCCTGGGGGTGATACGCTTCACCTTGAGATCCTTACTGGCATTTCCTGCAAGCTCCAACACTTCCGCCGTCAAGTACTCCAATATAGCTGCTGTGTAAACAGCGGCTGTTGCACCCACCCTCCCATTCGCGGTAACCCTAGTTTTCAGCAGACGGTGGACACGACCAACTGGAAACTGGACATAAACAGAGGGATTGCAATTGTTGTCAGAACTCAAATATCAACAAACAAAAGAAAGCCCAGAAGTGTCACCTAAGTCGCTTGCTAAGACCCTGGCAACTTTTGGCTCACAGACCCCATGGAGGGCAATGATTAGTTTCATATGCAAGACCTTCTTAGACGCAGAACTCTACCCCCCCCCCCCGGCTCTTTCTTTTTTTCCCCAGGAAAGGTGGCCCATCTATAGGCCCTATATCTCACAGGAATACCGTACTGGGAGAAGGCATAGAAGTGGGAGAGCAGGCACTACTAGGGTGAAAAGAGAAAATCCAGCTCCATTGTCTGGAAAGTGACGTCCTCCCACTAGGCTGCCCCTTACTGGCTCCTGGACCTAAGCAACATAGGTACAATGCAGCGAGCATTGGAAGGTTACAGACGCATAAAAAGCCAGTACGGTACAACTCATCCCAATTCACAACCCTTAGCAATGCTGGCCAGAAGGCAACACCACCATTGTAAAATCACTTTCCAGAGGGAACAGATCCAGCTAAAGATATAAAAGTTGGCGAAGTTGTCGTTGCTAAAAACTATGTAGATTCTGCTTTCCTAAATGTCGATTATTTATTATGCCAATCATGATTCACCGTTTATTAACAATCATTATCAGAATCTATTGCCATGCCAAACATGACACGTCACGAGTATATATGATAATTTTAGAAACCTTTTTTTTATAAAAAAAAAAAACCCATAAAACATGCACCAAGCAGTATATGATGGTTGTTGATTTGCTTCATCAGTTGAGAGCAGAGAGTTTGAGTTTGCACCCAAAGTGATAATGCAGATGAGAGACACATCACTGACTGAATATCATAGAATTACCAATGGTTGCGTTGCGCACACATGCAAACGCAAGCATAAATTCATTTGAGATGTCTCCTGCATAATATGCAAAAATGAAGTTCTAGAGTAGTTTGCATAATATCATCCAAAAAATTATGCCACTGAGCCATATAACACATTAGTAACCAACCACAACAGCCCCTGCATAAAACGACACCAGACATACTCTTTGCCAGTATAGCTGAAAATCAGTAACATCTTTTCTGGAGTCTACTCATCTTTGACTTATGCATAGTTGTACTGGGCAGCACAGAGGATGATTTGATGTTGGTAAGTGCAAATAGTCACACAACACAGAAAAGGGGTAGGAAGCAGGAACAACAATCACGGTCTTGCTCAAAAATCAACATACAAGAATCACAGAAAAATCTAAAGTAGTGTCGCCCAACAAACTGACAGTGTCAGAATATTCGCAACAGCAAGGATGTTAAACTGCCAAACACCAGCAGGGATATTAAACAGCCAAACAACCCAAAGAGTTCCATCTTTTCACTTCTTAAGAGGTAAGATTATTAAGATAACATAATGTTCCTCCAACCTACTGGACTTTGTTGATCCCCGATCAAGAAATGTTCGGAAGGAAGAAAAATACGCTCAGATCCCGCCCCCCCCCCCCCCTCTCTCTCTCTGTGGGGTTTCCTTCCTTTTTTAGGTCTTGAGAAGGGGGGGGGGGCATTCTAGTTTAATTTGTTTCTTCATATGAGAACATGCTTCATTCATAACATCCATGGGAACAAGATCTTGTGGCAGTACTGTTCTCTTGGAAGCCTTGCTTCCTAGTGCTCAATATAGCAGACCCAACACATTTCACAATTCAACCCCTCCACTCCAAGAACGATACCCAAGTTGGCCCCTACAGAACAGGTGCATCACTTTTTAACATTTCCTCAGCACAAGCAATGGGTTGGCATCATCAGGGGCAGTAGGAAAATTATCCATATTATCAACAGGTATCATCCATACATAATAATTCTTTAAAAGTTCCTGAATATGTTGACCGAACAGGATGTGACTTGTTTAAGTACAAAATTAATCCTTCCAGTCTCCTGCCCCCTTAGCGAATAGATTTCCACATAACCATGTTGAACCCCCGATACTCATCGATTAAACCGCAATCTATGAAAAGCTTATGTGGCCTTCACATCCGGATATGTACACATATCCGAATTCCTTTATAAATGTTTGCATTTCATCCGTTAAAAGCACTTTTGCCATTAAAAGTAGCCTGTTGGAGATTGGGTTTATGGAAGAACTACTTCACTCCATAGATGCTTGCTTTCCTTCCCCATCTACTCCGTCATTATCCACACGAGAATTTCCTTGGGTGCTTATGGAGGAAATAAAAACTACATATTGTAACAAAATTCATCATCCCAAATTCCATGCAAGACTATCCAGACGGACCAAGGCATTAGCATGTACCCAACAGTCCAACACCTTATCTCTACACTAAACCATGCACATCTCAGTGTTATAGATATATGTATCCCTGCTTCTCCGAGCAGATATTTGAAAAGCTAGCATGTTAGGACAAGCTACAGATGTTATGGAAGACCACCAATAGGAGCTACAATTACAAACCTGAAAAAGCATCCCCTAAGATCACAAGCCAGCCATGGGTGTCCAAATTTCCAACACAATATCACAATCAACTGTTATACATCAAACGGGCCATAAAGGTCCCTGTCAGACCTCGATAACCTCATAATCTGAACTCAACCGGCAAACATCCAATTCTTCAAGGATGAGGCATGCGAACTCAACCAGCAAACATCCAAATTTCCCAAGTGCACTCAAACAGCCAAACTACCAAATCTTACATAAAAATCATAGTCTTTTTGCAGAGAATATCGTGAAGTATACTCCATTGTCACAAAACAGGTTCAATGACTTGGGCTATTGTAACTAAATTCAAGTATAAGTTTTGGATTTTCCCATACCACCTGTATCAACAAATTCAATATGTCCTACCACCAACAACTGGAGATCAACTAGACATTCCCTTTGATTTCCCATAATCCATAGATATAACTATCTTATGCTAGTGGCGGAAGTTTGATACAAAAAACAACAAAACCTCATGGGAACAGGCACCCCACTAATCCACCTTGAAAACAAAGCAACGTTAACCAAACCCCATGCCCCACCTGGTACAGATGCCAACAAATCTAACAAACACAAGAAACCTATCCTCTCAAAGTCGGTCAACTAACTCAAAGCGAAGACCATGTTAAACATCCGAATATATCCTCAACTTTCCACGAGCAAACGCAACAAACAGTGATCCACCCAAATATCGTATAAGGTAACCAAAATTACAGAAGCCTCAGCTGAAAGAACAGAGCATGACTAGAATATCGTCACAATACAAAAATACGCAATCCTCAGCTAAAAATAACAGAGCCCAGAGCCTTGCAACAGATTCTACACCTAAAATTAAAGATCAACGTACCCATAATGAACAACCCCCAGGTACCCACAACAAAATGTCGGTTCCAGAAAACACCCCACCACAAAAGAAAGCCAAATAAACTTAAAATACATCAATTCAATCTACTCTCCTTAATAAAAGATAATAGAAGACAATTACTCCCTTAATTCAACGAGATTACAGAAAAATCAAGCAAATAACAACACCCAACAAGTCTACACATTGATTACACACCTAAACAAGACTAGATCTACAAAAGCAGCATTCAAAAACAAGCGCATGCTCCAGAAAATTACAGATGAAAAAAAACTACCCATAAATTTTTGACAGGAGATTGAAGAGAAAGAGGAACCTGAAGGCCAGCACGAGAGGATCGAGAAACGGGTGCCTTCTTGTCTTTGTCCTTGTTGATTCCGGACGATTTTCCAGTAATCAAACCCTTGGCTCCTTTGCCCGACATTGTTGTTCGCTCAAAATCAAATTTTGAGAGGTGGGTATTGTTTCCCTCCCAAAAAAACTAGAACCCGCGTCTTTGAATGTCGATTCACGAACAAAAACCCCGACAGCCTCAGCCCTCGAAGAGTTAGAATTCGGGGAAGAGAGAGAGCCGCAGTCCGCAGAGGGTAAAGACACTTTTCGATATTTAAAGAGCGCAACCAAACAGATTAAATCGGGGAGAGAAAAAGAAGAGACAATGCTCATTCCCCGTGAAGTTTCAGATTTTAAAACTCTAATTCGCGTTGTGTTAATAAAAGTTTTATAATTTTAAAACTTATATTTTATTATTTTTTTAATAAATAAAATTTTTTTTAATTATCTAATAAAAATATTTATTATAAACCCACCTTATAACACACAATTTATTTTTTAAATTATTTAAAAATTATAAATTAACTCAAAAAAAAAAAAACAAAAACAAATAATAAAAAAATCACAAAAAAACAAAAGGGAGAGAAATGGGGGTGGGAACGCTTGTGCAAGGCTTTCCGCGTGCCCCACGTATTTCCCTTCCACTGCCAGTTCTTCCTTACTTTGCATGTTACACGCAAGCCCCACATGTTGCTTTGCATATCACCGCTGCTAGTGCTTTAAAACCCTATTTGACAAACAGCTGTTAGTTATTAGCTGTTTGAGTTAGCTGTTTGTTGAAAAAGAGTTTGGTAAAATTAGCGGTTTCTGGCAAAGTTGTGAGACAAAAAACTAATTTTTCAAAAAACTTTTTCAAAAAACTTATGGAATTAGCTTTTTCAAATTAGCATTTTGGACCCAAAAAGTTCGTTTAAAAAACTATTTTACCAAACACCCAAATTAGCTTTTTTATTTGATCAAACAGATAATTTTGGTCAAAAATACTCTTCAAAAAGTTGTTCACCAAACATGGCAAAAAGAAACTCATGAAATCTGGATATGGCTTGAATTACTAAAATACCCTCCCTAATGTTCATGGTTTGAATAGTGAGTTTTGACCTACTAAGGACATCAGCACTTAGCGGCAGAGCTAGTCAAAAATCAGGTTTGGGTCAAATTCGAATCGAATAAATCAAACAATGTTAAAATTTGAACAAAAAATTGATGTTTAATATCCGATTTTTTTCTAGGTCGGATAATTTAGATAAGGCCGAATTCGGGTCAAAATGGGGTTCAGACAATAAAAATATAGAAAATGTTATGTCCAAATTTAAAATTCGGATAAAAATTCATAACCAAACCTGTTTTTTCTGAGTCAGATAAATTCATATATTCGGGTCGGAGATTTTTTTGCCAACTCTAGTAATATGGTACGTTGAATGCAAAGAATTTATTTAAAAAGAAAAATAAATCATGTTTAGAGAAGTAATATTTCTTTTAGAGTATAATAAAAATTGATGTGAGAAAAGTTTACGTATACACATATAATCAATTGGATTTTTTTGCATTCTATTTTATTAGGGATCGAGTTTTCTTTATAGTTTGTGAATTTGATTTTTTCTTATACGAGAGGCAAAAAAAAGCTCATCAAGTTTGAATATTGCACAAAAATTACTAAAATACCCATATTTTATTTTTATAATTTGACTTTTGACCTATGGGTTTTCTCTCCGGCCCCCCCCCCCCCAAAAAAAAAAAATCAGGTCAATGCAGGATGAATAATAAGTCACCTCTAGAAATAACTGGTGAGTAAAAAGTGTTTACATTAAAATAGACCCAATCCGTTGTTAATATTGTATTTTTTTCAACTAGAGAGAAAATTATGAACTTTTACACTTGATAAATGTAAACTTTTTTATTCTTATGATGGTTTTTAATTCCTTTAAGCAATTCGGTGCACAAATATTTGCCTCTTATTTGAACTCCTAAAAAATAGCCTCTTACAGTAAGTAGTAAATTCAGACTCAAATCTACCAAATATTTTTTTTGATCGCCATTATCTACTAGATTTAATTATATTCTAATTAAAAACTATACTGTTATATCAAACTCATCTTATTTAACATTTAACATTTTTAGTTTTTTTAATTGAATATTGGCCTAGCACAAATTATGAACAACTCCTTTCAATATAATTCAATCAACCAAAAAAAAAAAAAAAAACTCCTTCCAATATAATGATCTGAACCAATTCGCTAACCAAACTCAAATGTTTGTGTGAGTCCATAACAGCAGAAGAAAAAAAAAAGACGAATAAGATCGAAATAAATATAATCTTACCCTTAAAAAAACGACTGCATATTATATTTCCAAAAGATCAAGGCTATTATAGGAAAGAAATATTTGTGCAATTGAAGAATTCCGACTTCCAAGCATTTCAGGATTTGTATGTGTATATAAGCACATACAAGATGGAATTGAATACTCTCCTTCTTTTTTCGGGTGATTGGTTACACCTTTCAAATTAAAGAATGATGCAAAGGTAAACATGCAACACTATAAACAAAAGAATTTAAGAACTTAAAAAAAGAAGTCCCGATATGCAACTGCAGTGTCATGAATACTCTCCCATCATGATGTAGACATAGCCCTGCTGGTTTGTTGTTCTCCTGGAAAACCAAAAATGAGACCTCATTATCCTCACAAACATTTGCAATTTCATACAGATTTCTTTACATTACCAACCAAACCTAATCGAATCGATATCCTAGATTCTAGTCGAAATAAACTAATATCTGTTCATGGACCTTTAATTCACCCCCAAAATGCAGAGCGGTTGTTTTTGTAGGACCTACTTTCTGAATTTAGGGTCCGACATGAACAAACTCTTTGAAGATTATGGTGCCCAAGAGTATATGATCTGTGCCCGAGCGGTGGTATTGAAGCAAAGCTGAATGTGAAACAATATTTAACTGTTTACTTGAAAGTTTGGGTTACCTTGTGTAGAAAATGAAACCTGCAAATCCAATGGCTACAAGAGCAACAACTCCAAAGAAGATGAGAAGAGCAACCTTCCAGGTTGATGTTCTTTGCTGTTTTTGATTTGTTTCAGCATGGTTTACAAATTCATCCACACATCTTTGAAGATTACAGGGTTCTTGTCTAACAGGCTGCCAAAATTCAAGGTTAACTATCAGTGTTTTTATTTCACAAAGTACAAGATTAATGACTTTCATTAATAAAAAAATCACGGTTCAGCAGGCAGCAGTGTCAGGATGGCCGAGTGGTCTAAGGCGCCAGACTCAAGTTCTGGTCCTCTAACGAGGGCGTGGGTTCAAATCCCACTTCTGACAAAATATATACCTACTTTTTCTTTTCTTTTTTCCAGGGTCCATGACTCCATGCCTCTCCCTTCTGCGCCTAAGGCTAAGGTCATGTATATTTTTCAGGTCATTAGTCAGGCAATAATGGGTCTTTTCGCATGATTTTGCTATGTGACTATGTAGACTTGGAAGTTACCTTTTCTTGATCAGAACATCGGTCATCATACACCGGATAGTCAGGCGAAGATGTGGCTTCGACAACTGCAAAGCATTCGACCCTTCTGCTGCGAACCCCACCACCACAGGGCGAAGAACAAGCCAGCCAGGGCCCGGTCACCCATCTAAACACCTCTGCAGGAAACCAAATACACTCGGGTCGGGCTACAGATTTATGCATTGATGACTTCAGAGTGCAATAGAGACCGTCTAGTTCTGGTTCACAGCAGTGAGTCTATTACCTTTGGGCTTAGACTGGGAAATCAACTCTGCACCGCTTTTGCAGTAGCCTGACGAAGAATCGTCATAGACCATTTCAGGGTAAGTGCAGTCACCACAGCACACAAATTCATCCCCATCATCTACCTTATTCTCACACTTTGTGCAACCGTCTTTCACCTGTCTTGGACTTCCTGCTCAATGGATAAATAAAGCAAGATCTCTTAACAAAGAATTATTATGACTGTCAGGGATCTCAACTAATCATATGTGATTCAGTGTGCATTATGAACAACTGTTTCTGCATTGTCAAGGATCTAAATATCAGTGTTTTCTGTTTATACTGTGTCAAAAAAATTTGAACAACAGTCAAAAGATTTTGATTTCCAGGGCAGAGGCCGCAGAGCAGGGCCACATTATGTTGGGTTCATTTTCCTCTAGGTAACACCATGCCGTCGTGTTGACATGTCAAACACCCCTGTCCAATACTGCTTAAGTGGTAGCTGAATAAATGAAGGAAAGTCAACTTGATACCACAGGTCAAACCGCGGTGGGCTGCTCATGGACTTGGAGAGCTCCGCCATAATTGTTGGCAATCCAAAGTTGGTCAGTTCACCTTATTTCGTGAGCCATGCCCAGCTGAATTAGTGAATGGTTGACTCAGCTCAAGTTCTCAACATGGTCCAACCCAGTCCAATGGTTAAGGCATTAAAACCCCACTCGTCTTTGACCAAAGATTTTGGCCTTGTTTGGCTAACAACTATTAGCCAATAATTGTTAGCTGTTTGTATTAGCTGTTAGCTGTTTGAGTTAACTGTTTGCATTAGCTGTTTGAATTAGTTATTTGTTGAAAAACTGTTTGGTAAAATTAGCTGTTTCTGACAAAATTGTGAGACAAAAAGCTAATTCTTCAAAAAGCTCTTTCAAAAAGCTTATGGAATTAGCTTTTCCAAATTAGCTTTTTGGACCCAAAAAGCCTTTTTACCAAACACCCAAATTAGCTTTTTTACTTAGTCAAAAAGCTAATTTTGGTCAAAAACGCTCTTTTTAGCAAAAAAGTTATTCAAAAAGCTGTTTGTCAAACATGACCTTTATTACTCAGATCAAACTGGCTATCGTCCCCCTATTAACCAACTAGGAGCATATGTGACTTCTAAAAGGCGTTAGGACACAAAAGAACCCAGTAAGAAAATTCCCACCTTGGTATTCTGATTATTTCTACAATGATTGTGATTGTAAACTTGTAAAATAGTGGTGGATTGGTGGTCAACAGACAACAACTGAGGTGTACATGACCCAAAAGGAGAAAGAACAGTAGAAGGATAAAAGCAGAAAGGGATGAATAGGAAACATTACCGGCCACACAACAATAAAAATGGGTGTGATCAGGCGGACATGGTGAATATTTTGGGCCCTGACAGTGGCCATGGCAGTTGCTTGATTGATTATACACAAGACCACCACAGTCTCCTGTCAACTTATGTAGGCACGTTTCAGACCAGTAGCACCCTGAATTTTTAAGAAATGAACACACTCATTAACAATTTCGTTAATAGAAAAGCTTTTTACCAAACACCCCTAATAGCATTTGGCACAGAGAAAACTCTGAACAAGACCATCTATGAAAAAGCTTTTTGTCAAGAAGGGTCATTGTCTTATACAGTTCAATAGAGTTCACATCAGTAACATGGGCATCAAGTAAGGATCCACTTTTGATTGTCGGCGATCAAGATAGATTGTCTTATTACTAACAACCAGAGTGGTTGTCATTCTTAATAACTACACCCCATAACAATCACTCACATTTGGTTACGTGATCCTAATGACAATGAAATTAGACCCAACTCACAGTTCAAGTAGGACAACTTGATGTCCACTAATCGAGTTTAAATTTTCTTGATCAATAGTTATTGGCCCTTTTTGACAGGTTTAGTCACTCAACCAACAATATAGACCCGAATATGACCAAACCCGAATGGACACCGACCCCAACTCGACTCGAATATTACAACCACCTATTTTTAACCACCCAAAATCAACCCAACTTGAACTCAGCCGGGCTTAACCAATTTGCTAGGTTCACCGGCAAGCTTTCAACAATCTATTTCAACAGTGTAAGAACACGGCGAAAGAAAAGCAGAGAAGTCACTCTAGCTATGCATTTGATCCCCAGGAAATTACCCTGTGACGAAGCACAATTTTGCACATTGCTCAGAAACCCATGTGAATTCAGACAAAACCCATGTAAAGTAAAGCAAACTTACCGAGCTAAAATCGCAAAGTTCGATCGAACTTCCAAGAAACAAGAATTGGGAATTGAGTTTATACCTTGAGAGGGGAAGTCCGAGGAGAAAGAAAAGTGAGCAAGAGAGAGAAAGAGGGCGAGGAAGAGCATGAGCTTCCAACCCCATTTCTCTCTCTCCATTGACATTCTTCTTGCACAGAACGAAGGTGGGATGTCCTCTGGGATAACAACAAATTTTTTGATTTTGTATGGGTGGGTTGGTCAAGGGTTTACATTTGGCATCCCGCCAACAGGGGACGATCTGGACCGTCTGATCAATCAAAGTCGCCGTCTTGGAGTGGGGCCCATCTTGATAAGCGGTTGCTAGGTCCACGGTCGATTGATGTGATGGAATCATGGAATGTTGTGGATCCACACCAGACACTCAGAAAATGCTCCGGTTATGGAAAGCAATTTATGAACCTATATATATATATATATATATATATATATATATATATATATATATATATATATATATATA
>JACYFF010031955.1:5662569-5684862 GCA_017589665.1 Selenicereus undatus | reverse complement strand
ATATATATATATATATATATATATATATATATATATATATATATATAATTTGTGAAGGAAAAAGGAAATTAAATTGTTTAATTATTTTGATCAAAAGCATGACAAGCATGTGATACATATAATATACAAGTATTCAAGCAAAAGGGGCTTTTCTGACACAAAAAAAAGGTTCTTTTTTTATATTGAAAAAAATGTGTCTTAGTAGCATTCGAATCCGGTTAGATTTTCAAAATTAACAAGAGTAGCTTTTTTTTTGTAGGCAAAAACAAACCATTGAAGTAGCATTGTCTCTTTCATTATTTGTATATTTTTTTCGTTAACTAAGTCGTATACTTTTTGGTGTAGATTTTTTGATTTCACTAGTAAATTATATCACGCTTATTCGGTTCTCTCACCATGTACCTTTATGAATGTCTAATATTATGACATTTATACTTTAGATTATTCAATCTCCATTCCGATTTCCTCCACAGTGAGCTTTGGATCAATGTAAAATAGTAACATTTGATACTATGTTTTATATGAATTGAATCTAATGAAGATAAAGGCCCTGTTTGGCAAACAGCTGTTAACTGTTTGTATTAACTGTTTGTATTAACTGTTAGCTGTTTGAGTTAACTATTTGTATTAGTTGTTTGAATTAGCTGTTTGTTGAAAAACTGTTTGGTCAAATTAGCTGTTTAATTTCTAACAAAGTTGTGAGACAAAAAGCTAATTCTTCAAAAAGTTCTTCCAAAAAACTCATAGAATTAACTTTTTGGACTCAAAAAGCTCTTTTAAATTTGAAAAAGCACTTTCACCAAACACTCAAATTAGCTTTTTTACTTAGTCAAAAAGCTAATTTTGGTCAGAAAAGCTCTTTTTGGGCAAAAAACTCTTCAAAAAGCTGTTTGCCAAATAGGGCCAAAGTTGTTAGGAATTTGTATAAATTTCAATTTCAATTTATAAACAAAAAAAATTTAAAAAATAACAAAATAACGTTATAGAATATTGACATAATTTACATAAGTGCAAATTGAAAAGAAATAAGATAAACGATGAATGCAAGCTATGTAGAATTTAATAAGAAAGTAAAGTTTTATCAATGAAGTTTTTCTTCTATTTTTTGTATGATCACAAATGAAGTTAATTTATACTTATGACACCAATTTAATTCTTTTTAAAAAGAAATTAACCAATAAATAAAAAATATGTTCCATTAAGCAGTAATTTAGAAATAAGGATATAGATGAAATTTTATCAAACATCTTTATTAGAAACAGTTAATTTTACTAAATAATTTTTCTACAAATAACTAATTCAAACAGTTAACAGCTAACAGCTAATACAAATAGCTAACAGCTGTTTGCCAAGCAGGGTCATTATCTTTTATATCATCTTGAATAAATTTTTAGACAATCTTATGCCATGTTAAACAATTTAGGAAATTTTTGTATAATTGAGGAAAAAAATTATAAACTTATGAAAATACTTTTGGGGCCTTATATTTAATACGTATTGAGAAAGTGTCACCAAAGTGTTATCTTCATTTACATGCCTAAAAACATTAAGACATGTACTCTAATCAATGTAAATACAAAATATACTTTTCAATTCTATGACTAACGTAATGATTAAGACCAACATTATATTAAGCACATTAAATTATATATATATATATATATATATATATATATATATCTTTATGGTCCATTAATTTGGGACTTCATTTTTTTTTAAAATCATTAACTATTAACTTGACAACGCCATGCATGAATGGGGAAAGCCTTCACATGTCCAATCATTGTAGTGGAGCTGTGCGATTAGTTAGTTGTTATCGTGATTAGAACCATCATTTACACCCTGGCTGGCCCCTATGCTATCTTTTTCTATGAAAACACGTTTGCTTTGAAGTTGAAAACGTTGATAACTCAGTTTTTCACGGAAATTAATTAAGCTTTTGTCTCATGGTGTACATCTCCGTAAGACTCTCTGTGTGTTTCAGATTATTTAAAAAACCTTTAACGTAAGGGATTTTTAACCAAAAACTCTGGCATATCAAATCAATAAAAATTTTATAATTTTGAAACTTGTATTTCATCAATTCTTCAACCTATAAAACTCAATTTTAATTATCTACTAAAAATATTTATCATGATCCACCTTATAACACACAACTTATTTTTTTAATCATTTAAAAATTATATATTTGCTCAAAAAAAAAGAAAAAAGAAAAAAGAAAAACTATATTTAAAAATCACAAAAGGACAAAAAAGGGAGGAATGCGGGGAGGAACGTCTAGGCAAGGCACCCCGCGTTTCCCTCCCGGTGCTAGCAAGACACTGACAAGCATGGGACATGCGGGCCCCCCTGACCACACGCGTGCCCGTGCGCTGCCGGTGCTCTAATAGATAAAATAAACTGATTTTCTCTTTTCATTTCGTTGTATTGATTAACATACTAGTTATGATAACTTAATTTGACTTAAGCACGAGCAATCCAATTTAAAATATTCGTCTATTATAAAGCAACATGAGCTTAACTATGTTTATATGTGATTTTAAATTGGACCATCTAATTACAACTAATATCCTATTACCTTTTTTTCCCCCAATGTGACTATGTCCCATATCTGAAGGAATTCAATAGGGCCAACAACTCATATCATAAGAAAGGGAATGAAGCCCATGCCCCCTCTCGATCCTTACCTTCTGTAGAAGAAAACAAATGAAGGGGAAATAAATTAAAGCAATGAAGACATAAATTCGGAACACACTACATGACAAGTGGTAGGAATGTCAACTAAACTGATGCTCCGTCAGTATATCATATGAAACCTACATTGCTTCTTTTGTTGTTAAAGAATTAACTAGAATACTGAATATCATAAGGTCAACTATAATACAGCAAACATCTTTAAACACCAATGGGTAGCCACCTATAACATAGATTTTATACAATGCACAATGATTTCTTCTATCTAACCAAAACTCATAGAGTTGCACATTTAAGATGTCAATCTCCCCCCACCCCCACCCCCCCAAAAGAAAAGAAAAAAAAGAGGGAGTCATATGTTGTACATTTTTCATATTCTAACACTTAATTAATCGTTAGCACTTAATTTATATTTTATATGAGACCTTCAATTAAAAAAAGTAGAAATACTACTTTTGAAATAGTTGGTTTTACAACTAATTCTTACGAGGTAAATTATTTATTCCGTCATGACATTTGACTAGTTATTCATCTTGATTTTTTTTTCCTTGTGCGAAAATTAATTTATTAAATGAAACAGTGGCATAAAATAAGCTAGAATATATATTTGTGGAAAAATAAGACTTTTTAGGCATCAATATATAACGCCATATTTGGCGATCTTAATTAAATGAGAATGACCTGATTTTAAGATTTGACGCACAACATGCTTGATGCTTATGAGTATTCATTTGTAATATGCTATCATTGAGTTAATAAGGCTTTGACTCGCCAGTTTAATGGTATGATAATTTAATTTTTTTCACATGAATAATATATTGTCCTTGCACTTTTTTTTTAGCACCACATTCAAATATAATAAGCAGCCTGCCACTTTATGACCTCCTAACTTTGGAGTTATTTATTTTATTTGTTTCACTAACGAGTCATGATAATTTTACTTTCTAATTTAAGATTGCAAAACTTATTTAGCACACGTAAATATTATATTTTCCTTTTTTTTTACAATACATCACCCACGCGTAAATAAGTTATTGTGTAATCAAATTAATAAGTCAAAATATTATTGCCTTAAGGTTCATACATTTAAAAACAAATATTCAAAAGTCGATATCGTAGTTCTAAATTTAAAAGTTGGATTATTTTCATTTAAATACCCCACTCCCCAAAAGAGACTATTCATACCCCCCCCCCCCCAAACAAAAAAGGGGGTTTTCAAGGGTAAGATTGACAAAAAAACTCCGTATCTGTTTAGAACCCATAAAACACGTTCTAATAGGTATGAGTATGGGTTGTAAAAAGAAAAAAAAAATGAAAATGAATGTGGGTATGGGTGGTGAAAATGGACGGAAAAAAGGATAAGAGGCAGGTATTGCTAAAATGAATATAGGTACAGGTACAGGTATGGATATATGTCTTACCCGTTTAATACCCGCCACATACACGTTTTATCAATACCCGCCACATATCCACCGCATACAAAACCCGATCCCATTTGTTTAGAGTCCTAATTTGTTACCTATACTTAGATAATTTGATAGTTGCTTTGAGTTGTAAGGTATTAAAGACTTCGGTGAGATATTTTGTTAGAAATTGTGATTGTCAAGTACTAATGTATTACTTTGATTGACAAACTTTTAATCGTATTCGACGTGATACAATATGTTGTTAGAAATTTGATGTTAATATGACATGTTGATTATTTGATGTTGAATATAGGCAAAAAAAAGAATTTAATTCTTTTGTGTATGTGCATACGAATAAAATCTGTATACCTGTTATACATTTATACCAAGTGAGTATAGATATAGACATGAATATAATTACACATCATTTGATGGATATGAATATGCATATAAATATAGGTATTAATTTTAAAAATAAGTACGTGTCCAAATATGCCTAAGTTTGTTGCGTATCCGCCACATTGTCACCTCTATTGGAGGAAACTACAAGAGAAAGAGAGGAATCCAATGGTAAAAGAATCCCTATTCGGTAAACTTTCAAAGCAAAGGGAATTCTTTGCCTGCGCATCCTTCCAGAGTGTGCCAACGGCAAAATCGAAGGACCTTTTTCGGTCGCCTGCTCTCTCTTTCTCTCTCATCGCAGTGAACTCTTCATCTTCAATTACAAATTCCAACTTCCTACTTCTCTGCTGCTTTTCTCTCTCTTTACTTCGAAAAATCCATATCTCACGCACTGGTATGTTTCTTGGTTTGATGCTTTTATGGTTCTCTTCAACTTATGCTTTGGTATGTTTCTTGGTTTGATGCTTTTATGGTTGTTCTCTTCAACTTATGCTTTCCTTCTCCTTTTCGATTCCAATTTTCGTTTCTGGTAATTCTGCAATTTTAGGAAGAATTTCACTTCACTTGCTGGTTGTCTCAAAGTATGTAGTTGAATCTCGACTGCGGAACACTTCAATTCTTGTGTATTGATTCCTTGTTTGATGAATTGAACTGGTATTCTTCATGTTTGGTGTAAGCCTTTTGTTTTTGTGGTTGTATGTGAACAGTGGATATGCTATTTGTGGAAGCTGTTTGTTCATTTTCGTCGTTGTTTCTACTTGCATATTGTTGAGTATTGAGTTTAATAAGGTCTCATTTATGAACCAATGGGGCAATTGGGTAGCTTGCGTCAAAGGGTATGAAAGGTTATGGCACTTGGGAATAGGTTATAAAGCCTATTTAATTACCCAAAAGTTCGCAATACGCTGTTTGTTTCTAGTATGGCGTCTTTCCCAAACTCTAGTGGGCGCTTCAATGGAAGGTTAGATACTGCTAAAATTCCCTTTTGGTGGTTAGGTCTGGGGTTGCTATTTGGTATGCACACATTTCTGCTTGTTGGGCATTGTATGAACCACCATTTTCTCTCTCTCCTTTTTTTTTTGGGTAATGTAAAACCTTGTGCCTGAGTGATAAAGAACGACTGGAGCAACAAGTTGCGTTAGGCAGGGAGCCAAAGCAGTAGTACCTATATATTTCTGGTCATGCCTGGAGGTCCAAGTGTTCTGTTGCATTTCGTTGTCCACAGTTCACTCTGATTGTGGTTTACGTTTGGCGCGGAATAAAGAATCTTAGCATAGACTGATCGAGCGTATCTCAGATCGTGCACTCATGTTTGCTTGAAATTATGGAAAGTATTGCATGAAGTGAATTTAGGAAAAGCTAGATGTTGTGGGGGAATTGAAATGGCACATGTTTTTGTAAGATTTCTCTTGTTTTTGTGTTTTAAATGGTCATCCATGTACAGCATCTGTATTGCTTTTTGTAGGAGTGTGGAGCACTAAATACTACACAACAACAATAATGATCCCCTTGAAATAGGGATTGAGGAGATCCATACTTAGATAGGCTTACCCTTGTAAGTGCGGAGACTATGTAATTACTCACCATACAAATTTAGCCGAATTTGGCCTCTGAGTAGCTTGGCGTTGGATTGCAGTGGTATCAGTATTCCCGGTGAAAATCTAGGAGACTTGCGATATTCCGCGAGATCTGAATATATCCGGGGATAAAGTATTTTCTTATCTTTTTTTTTTGAGGGGGGTATTTTGACTGAAGAAATGTGTGATGCTATCGAAATGCTTCCCAAATTTTCTTGTCATAATGTAGGATCATTGGTGATTTATAGTTTTCGTCTGTCCTAGAAAGTAATTTTGGCAATGGTGGATGTCCCTGTGGTTTGTCCTTTTTACTAGGGCAGAGGGGTAATCTATGATATTGAAGTGGGTGCATGATGATGAATTTGTGTGTTTTCTGTTGACTATGCCAGTTAACTGAATGTCCTTTACAGCCTAGTTTAGTGCTGCATGTTAGCAATTGCTAATGACTAATGAGCTAGTCCAAGAGCACAGGTTAACTGACCATGTGCTCATATCTTATAGCCATGGCTGCACTGCAATGTGACATCACTGGCAGTGCATTTTAATGTATTCTGTTATCCTTTGTGCCCATTCTGCCCCAGGCTCTGCTTCTTTGTGTAGTTTTACTGGTCGGCCTTTTCTCTCTGAAAGTTCTATTATTGTTTATTTGCTTGCTTGTTATTTTTATATGTCTCACCCTGCTTAAGATATCAGCTGCGACCATTGACGGCTTACTCGGTTCCTGTTGTAGACACTGCTATAAATGCATCATACGTGCATTCCTTGGTGAAAATTAGTTAAATCAGGAGCCATGAATAAAGATCTTGGTGGGGGTGCTCCTGCAACTCCTAAGCTCAGGCGGCGAAAGCACTCTAATGAGGTTGGTTTCTATTACTATTCTGCAATTTATTGTAATGTCCCTACATTTGCAGGAGCTGGTGCTTTGCTTGCTTTTCTTTTGAATACCTTATTTATTTGTGATCTATCTCTTGTGCTATTTCGTATTTTATTAATAAGTTACTCCTTGGCAGATTCCTTCTGATATTAGCAAATCAAATGGAGGTCATTTACTGGTTGACAATCATAACAAATACAAATCAATGTGGATCCGGACATATTCTACCATTTGGATGATTGGGGGATTTGCCTTTACTATCTACATGGGCCATCTTTACATTTGTGCCATGGTGATTGTGATCCAAATCCTCATGGCAAGAGAGCTATTTAATCTGTTAAGGAAAATCCGGGAGGATCGTCATCTGCCTGGTTTTCGGTTGCTTAATTGGTGAGTGTAAAAGTTCCTTCTTTTTTTTTGTTTTGAATAAGCTACATTGCTTTTCTTTGTTGCTTTCAGAAACATACCAGCTAAATAAGTATTTGTTCGTTGATTCAGGCACTTTTTCTTTACTGCCATGCTGTTTGTATATGGGCGAATTCTCAGTCCGCGGCTTGTCAATACTGTCACTTCGGATAAAGTGTTGTACAAGCTTGTTAGTGATCTTATCAAGTACCATATGGTTATCTGTTATTTCCTGTACATTGCAGGTAGGTCAATATTCTTGTTAGGAAAAAAGCGTTCATTATATACCTTGCTATTTTGATTGCCTGATGGCTGATGCTTCCATTGGACTAACCATGTGAGCTGAACATGAGGCGTAAGCTCGACCATAACTCTGCTTAATTGTTTGCGGTTGTTTTATTTTGTCAGTTTGCTCACTCTGCCTTCCTAAAGTGAGAGTGCTTTTTGCTTGCCTTCCTCGAAGTGATCGGGTTGACATCTTGTACTCTTACATTACATTGAATACTATTTCAATTGAGGCACCATTTGGTTATTGATGTAGGTATTTCTAGCCATATTCCTGCTGCCGGCTTATCTTGTTATTTTCAAATGTATGTTAGTTATGTTATACTTGTGTGGGTTTGATGTGTTGGGAATGTAATTTCCCAGCATGCAGTCCATGTCCCAGTGTTCATCTGAAAAAGACTTGTCTAACTAGAGGGGGAAAACTAGAAAAGAGAGTGGAACCTTTGTATCCGATATTTTTCCAGCTGGCAGTTTTTTTCTGTGTAATGCATAAAAAAGAAGCCGGCTTTTGTTGGTAGTAAATGCCATATGAAACAGTCTGCTGGTATTCGTTTGCTGAATTACTTTTTACACTATAGTCACAATCTTACATTTTAGGTGACGATCTGATTCTGAATGTAGGTATGCTTTATCTGCTTTTCCCTGTCTCTTTGATCAACTGTCTTTCCCTCTTTGTAGCTAAAGTTATTTTGTGCTGACTTCAGGCATTATATGGTTCATTCTCACTCTGAAAAAGAAGATGTACAAGTATCAGTTTGGCCAATTTGCATGGACACATATGATCCTTATTGTTGTCTTCACACAGTCGTCATTCACTGTTGCGAACATCTTTGAAGGAATCTTTTGGTAAGATGATTTTCTGCTTTGATGAGGAAGACTGATTGAACTCTCAATGGACAACAAGGATGGTTTACATCGTTGTTGTGATATTTGTTTTGACATAAAATTAAATTTATATGGTACCTATCATCAGGAAGCTTTTATTAAGAGTGAGGGGGAAAAAGGGGATTTATCCTGTTTGATAGAGAAGTATGGGCTCAAATTTTGATACTGAATCCCTTCAAGGCTGTACTTGTGTTGTTCATAACCTAACAAACTTTTGAATAATCGTTGCATATTTGTTATTGTGCACCAATGAGGGAAAAGTATATGTTGCCTCAAATAGATAATATTGTAAAAGAACGTACAAGAATCTGCACGTACAAAACAAGCAGCATGCTAAAATGTTGGGTTACCTGAAAGTGTAAACCAAGCAGCTGCGCATTGATCCTGTGGAGGCAGGTTCTAGAGAGATCTGGGTATATGCAGGGTCACCTCTAACTAACATAGATACAACTCATACAAGAGGAAAAGAATCACGGGGACAAACTGGCTGAGATAAAGCTACAAACAGAGTTGCAAGAGAAATAGACCTATATACAGATAGTTTGTAAGTAAGGCTAGTGTGAATCCTAAATTGCCGCAAAGTCCTATCAAGGGCTGTTTCCTAAAGAGATTAAGCTGGGCTATGTCGTGTCCGGTTACTTCATTTGGCATATCTGACCATGCGATCTGCCTTAGTATTTTGCACACAGTGTGCAAGGACTTTTCGTTGACAAAGTTTGTGGCACTTTAACTCTTGTCTGCAACATATTTTCCCCCTGTATTTAGGGATATGGTTTTGAGGTTGCTCAGTTGCTGTGACTAACAGACTGCTTGTGTTCTCTCTTTGATTGCCCTGTACTTATCCCGGGATAACCAACAATACTTGGAAGCCTACTGTCTTTTTAGTTCCTCCTGGATCATCTCTTTCAGTAACCTCCTTCACGCTGCAGTGTTGATATAAGTTGTGTTAAAGCACTTGCTGTTTGTTAAGTACATAAATGTGATGTTTTCATCTAGAAAAGGGGAAGGGTTGGTGTCACTCTTCCCGTTGTTTTATTCATTGATGCAGTTGTATATGTGATGCGATTGTCAGCTTTTGTTCTGAGCATCTCATGTTACTACTTTCCTGCTCTAGCTTCTGTCCTTTTGTCTTTTTGAGATATATTACACAAACATATTCTGCTTGCAGGTTTCTTCTTCCTGCTTCGCTTATTGTCATAAATGACATTGCGGCATACTTATTTGGTTTTTTCTTTGGGAGGACCCCTTTAATTAAGCTGTCCCCCAAAAAAACATGGGAAGGTTTCATTGGAGCTTCTGTTGCAACTATCATTTCTGCATTTTTGGTATGCACTATTCTTCGTCTTTCCTCCAATAGGCTGATCACTTCTTCAACCTTTTCGGATGAATTAAAACTTAAGTGAATAATTGACTTTAAGGCGACCTTCTGCAAGGTACCCTTGAAGTGAATCTGGCACTAATTTGTTTGATTTTGTGGTGAACCATATGATGGTTCTGAAAGAGTATGTTAACCATGAACACTGCATAGCGTTGGATTCCATTTATGGGCCTTCTTGTCTCATTCACAAGTTGATTTGTTAAGGAGGTTTGGTTTGTGTGCCTTTTCTTTGTTTGCAGCTTGCCAATTTCTTGGGTCAGTTTGAGTGGTTAACTTGTCCAAGGAAGGTATAAGTTTCTCCTACTGGATACTTAATTATGCATGTAAAGTCCCAACGTTCCTGTCTGACTGTTTTTGTGGTCCCGGAATAAATTCTGTAAGGACTTATCGACTGGTTGGCTGCATTGTGATCCTGGACCGTTATTCAAGCCAGAGCATTATCGTTTACCTTGGGTTCCCAACTGGGTGAGTAATTGTTTTCGATTTCATGCGGTTAAGTAGGACATTCTTCTTGCGTGATACAGTCTGTGTTCCCTTTTTACTTATCACCACCTTTTAGATGCTAGTTTGGTCTTGTAGCTACAAACTGATTAAGTGCACTCTGTCAAAGAACCTTTTCTCTGTGTGTGTGTGCAGTTTGTCGGCATTTATCTTCTCTTTTATTTCTGGTGTTTTTTTTTTTTTTTTGGGAGCAACGAGGCATCGAATGTTGTATCCGTTTGAACTTTCCAAAGATTGATACAAGCTGTGGACAAAGCACCTGTTTGCATCTATTGGGAGCCATTTTAACTTGCCAAAAAACAATTTTGATTCATCATGCAACATGCAGAATGTATGCATGCACAGGGGTGCTTGGAGGAAAGTAAGAAAAAAGAGGGACCTGAGCTACAACAAACTGCAGTTTTGGTCAAATTCTTTAAGCCACTTCTACTAACAGAATAAGTAACATGAAACAGCATTTGAAGCTTAGATGGCTTTCTCTTTTGGTCCTGGTGAGCGGTAATGAACATTAGGTATTTTTGAAAAGTTGATATCTCTAATGCTTTTCTTACAAAACATTTTAATCCTGCCAAAAATGTGTCCCTGAAACTTTTGTTTGTGGGTCTCTTGATATTAACCTGTGCGGGTGAGGATAAGATTTTGTATATAGGTCTCCTCAAATCATACTCAATTGGGATTCATGTTGGGTGTTGGTATTGTTGGATTCTGTCAATGTCCAGTCTGCAATTTTACATAAGTTGATGATCCTTATTCTAGAGTTGTATTTTAGTCGTATGGAGAGAATATTTTCCTTCTTTCTTTGATTGAAATTTTAATGAATTTTCTTGCTCTGTTTCTTAGGTTGGTGAGTTTTCTCAAATTGTGGGTGAGTTTTCTCAAATTGTGGGTGAATTTTCTAGGCCTTCTTAGGTAGATCCCTGAGTTTTCTGTCCTTTATTTGTTGTTTATTTTTTAAAAATTTGTCATATATTTCTCATAAAGAACCCTTCAGGATCCCATGTCCAAATCATTCTTTCCCCAATTCAACTATAACTTGCGATCCGATTATGCAACTGTGGTGTATTGATGCATTTTTAATGGGGAGGGACTGTGCGGGTTGATAATAATTGGAACTTCACCTCAGTTGTATTATTCCAAAAAGAAGAAATAGTCCTTGGATGTCAATGTAGTCATCCAACTTTGGGGAATTACTAGTTGATAAAAATCTACTGGTCCATTCTCTCTAAACTGTAACTCTGATTATTTTTGTTACTTAACAGCTGCTGAGACCCCACCTTCCCCAGTCGGCACTTTGGCTTACTTGGGATTCTTCAAATTTCATTTTACTCAACAAGTTGATGGATTTCACTATAGGAATAAGACTAGTTAATTTGATGATTTGCACTTACCAGTACAATGTATATGCTTGATTCAGCTGCCTTATCAATGAGTAAGTAAACAGGAGTTGACTTGGCTAGCAAGGAGTTACTCAGCAAATAAATTGCAAAGCTTCACTAAGGCTGTCAAATTTGATAATCTGATAATTGCCTATGTTTGCAGTTTCCCTGGAAAGAGATATCGATCTTGCCCGTACAGTGGCATGCATTGTGGCTTGGCCTATTCGCTTCAATTATAGCACCTTTTGGAGGCTTTTTTGCAAGTGGTTTCAAACGTGCCTTCAAGATCAAGGTACAGTGTTTTCTTTTTTTAAAATTTAAATGTTAACTAGAAGACTGATGTGTCTCTGATGTTTGAACATGCATCTCATCTACCCCCCTTTACAGGATTTCGGTGATAGCATCCCTGGTCATGGTGGAATTACCGACAGAATGGATTGTCAGGTGACCTTTGAACTTTTTTGAAAAGTTCTATCTCTACATTATGTATGCGTAAAATTCTGCAATGTTAAAAAAAGAGGGCCTGTGAGTTCAATGGTCTCAGGGCATTCTTTTGGACACAAGTCCCCTGGACTCCTGGGTCAAGGGAGTGCTCATTGGTCATTATGTGAGAGTTAGCCTATCCTGTCCCTCCCCCCCCCCCCCGCGGAAAAAAACTCTTATTCCCTGTTCCTTTCGGGAGAATCATGCATCAATCTTCCTCGTCAATTTATTGACTTGTTATTAACGTTTGTAGATGGTGATGGCTGTCTTTGCTTATATCTATCATCAGTCCTTTGTCAAGTCACAGAGCTTCTCAGTTGAGACGATTGTAGAGCAGGTATGTGCTTTGTTGCAGTTTTGTTTATTGGATTAGAATTTGATTTTCCATGATATTTGTCTGAACTGGCCATTTGAACTTATCGCTGATGGCATAATTTCGGTAGATATTGGTGAACCTTACATTTGAGGAGCAAATTGATCTGTATCGGAGACTTGGTGAGATCTTGCAGGAGAGGGGGTTTGGACAATCTTAATCTGCAGAAGAATGCTGCTTTTGAGGTATGTGCTTCCTCTCCCTGATGATGCCTCCTTAAGTGGCAGTAGATACATGCTATTACAAATTTGATCCTCTTATTCGCAATGCGGTTAGACCTGGGAAAACTGGCTTGTACCAGATTACTCGTCCTACACTCCTACCCAAATCCAGACCTAAAATAAGGCAACATGATTTTGACTTGATTACAAATTGACTTGACCCATGCAGAACTGACTCAAAAGTTGGCTACCTTACATGAACAACATTTGCTCCTCAAACTTCATTTTTTTGGGTTTTTTTTTGGGGGGGGGTTTTCCTTGGGGAGAGGAGCAACAGTGATGGAAGACCAAGGTAGGACTTCAACCTGAAATGACCGGATCCGTGCCTAATAATCCATTCAACCCATTTTTTCCTGAGCTGTACTAAGCTGAGTAACCCATCTGTTGGCAAGGTAGCGGGTTTAGCTTCTTCTTGGGAGACACTTCTCTACCTTGCTTTTCTTGATGGTCACTGCTCTTCTCATAGTGGAGAGAGAGAATTATAGGTCGATTTAACCTTACATTGCCCTATCATCTTGCATTTAGTTGATCCAATAATTAACCTTTATTTAAAATTACTAGGACAAGCTCTTGGTGGTGATTATTGAAGCTTATTGTATCTACATATGATCATATCCTAATGTCCAACATTCATCAAGATGGGCTCTCCAGAGGAAGTTACTGGTGTGTGTAGTTTCCAGCTTGATCTTGACCCACTCCTGGGTGAATATGTGTGAATGGTGGAGAAGATGATATTTCATGCGGTAAAGAACATGTAGGAACCCTAGTTTGCTATGGTTGATTGTATCATAATTCCTTGTTTTCAGCCCTCTTTTATGGGCTGCAATGGCTTTGATTGCTGTTCCTTCTACATTCTTGCGAATTTCCTGGTGCTAGTTGCCTATGATTTTCGCTCTCTTTCAATTTCTGGCATTTTCGGTGTTCAACCTTGCACTCGTATGTATCAAATGTGTTGATATACCCTGGAGAACTTGAAAGAAGGAGGGCATTCAGATGATAATTGATCTCTATGTAGTGATTCCATTACACTGCATCTAGGTGTTCTCTATGTATTCGATTTATGAAGCCCAGATTAGTTGTTTCATGAACTATTGTTATATGTATGTTAACTATTAGTAGTTATTTTTTTATATATAAAAATGATAACACCTCCCCCCCCCCCCCCCCCAAAAAAAAAAGTGAGCTGAGTAGTATGAATTTGTACACATTTGTTTGTTAGCTCTAAAAGGCAACCTAAGCTACATTTTAATACCCCAAAACCAAAAGAGTTTATGTCAAATGCAATGTTTTCAAGTACAAGTTTAATAATTGCTGCGCGACGCAGCCTTAGTATTTGTTGGCAAGTTCCGGAAGTTTTACTAATAGGGGAATGCAATATTTAATTTATTAGAGGGTGGGACAAAGTATTAATTGTTATTTGGACATTGGAAAAGTTTGTGGTTTGTTTGAACATAATTATTAGAAAGTATATTATAACCACCCTTTGATCTCTTCGGATTATTTTTTTTTTAAAAGCTGCCTATGAACAGTGTTATTTAGCCTACGTAGGTCATGTTCAGTAACAGTATTTAGTGTAGGTTTTTGTATTTTGACCAAGTTTAATACACTAATCAGTCAATTATTAGTGTTTGGTAACCTAATATTTTGACAAGCAATTTAAGTTGCGTTTAACATTTCAGACAGCGTTTATGAAAAGTTAGTAATATTAGCTTTAGGCATTCAAAAGTAGCATTTTATATTTTTTAACAAAAAAATATCCTTTGGAAATTATCTATATCCTTTTATACTAATTTACATTAGTTAGCTAATCAAACAATTAAATTTATCAAACACATTTGTTTCACGCTCATTTTAATATTTATCCACTAAGAGCTAAATTAGAAATGTTATTTGCTATCTGAATTGCTGTCTGCTGTCTAAACAGTTAATTACTGTGGCTTAATTACCAGACCTCATGGCGAGAAGGAAATCATGTCCATTGCATAAAGGCAGCACATACAAGTCAATTTGGACATGTTCATAGAGTTGTAAATACGTATGTCGCAGGTGTATTAATTCACACCCTCCCTAACTGACTACCTTTTCTTCCCCTTTTTTTTTCTTTTTCTTGGGATTTTAAGGAAGACATTACACATGAAAATTTATATTTTAATTTCAACTCTAAACCAAAAACTTTACTCACTAATTAGTTGATAGATTTCTCAAATATAATTGACCCGCCTATTCAAAGGTACTGTGATAATATAAAAACTATAATGAATACCATTGTAAAATATGTTACATGTGATTGAGATTTGTTCATGATACGAAACAATCATTAATAATGTATTTGAGTGCTCAAAAATCAAAATATTTGAAATTAAAGTTTATCGACATAAAAAATAAAATTGATCACTTCTTTTTTATATTTAGGTTTTTAATTTCTTTTTTTAAAACAAATTTGAAGGTATGTACTTGTTCGGAAATTTTGTTTATACACTACAACAACCGTGTCAATTTGCAATAATTATTTGTTGATACTTCTGACAAGTATGTACATGCTATGCATGTATATACCATAAATTTCTCACAAATCAATATGAAAAAGTTTTTAATTTTTAATTTCTATTATTTTCTCAAACAAGGCTCCTATGAAAAAGTTTTAGATGGCTGGCCCTAAAAAAATAATTGGTCCCAAATATGTACATGCAATGCATGCATATTTCATAAATTTCTACAAATCAACATGGACCATATTCGTAGTAGTTTGCATGCATTGTATAAGTATTTGCACTTTTTCTTATAAATATTTGTGTCTGAATAAAAAAGATAAATATTCGTATCACATATTCCTTTACATATTGTATTTTAAAATGCCTGCGTTTTAAAACACAAATGTTTGAGAATACAAGACCTAATGATACTGTTTCCTTATAACGAAGGGATTATTTTCCAATTTCATAATACAATCTTTCCTTTTTTGAACAATTTTAGTATGTTTGCGAAAATAAATACTCAATTTACCAACAATAGACAATGCATATTATATATTTAGGAGTGTGCACTCCCATTTATCATGTATATATATTTTTTCTCAATATGTATTTATTATATAGACAATTTTTAATATGTTAAATAACTTGTAAAAATTTTACTCTTAAAAATATGATATAGACTTTGATAAATTTCCGATCGATAAACTTACAATCCCTGGAGCTCGGGCCTCATAAAACTACTATAGAATATATGGGACTACAAGTATTAAAGTATCAGTGAGATATATTAAAATGATTTACCTAGGGTTAAATTAAACAAAAATAATAATAACAACAACAACTCCCAGTGTGGGTCCTGTTTTTGCAGGATATGAGGAGATCCAGATGTAGGCAGCCTTACCTCTACCGATATCTCTGTCCGTAGAGAAGCTGATTCCGGTAATGTAATTCAATAATAATGTAATTCAATAATTGGCAGTTCTACTTTTCAAACCAGAAAAAAAGAAAAAGAAAAAGAAAAAGGTTTGACCTCATTTGACTCTAAACAGTACTGGTGACAGCTCAGCAAAATCTTCTGGGCCCCACTCCCCCTTCCCCCTATTTAACCGCCCCCTCTCACCTCTTACCCTTCCTCCTCAGAACTCTGACGGTTTGTATATGTGTGTTTGAGAGAGAGGAAGAGATAAAATCGGGAAATACCGTCAGGTATTCGCCGCCGGCGAACTATTCTGGCGAATTTGACGTCGTGAGTTTATCTCTCTTCCACCCGACTTCTACTGTTTACGTTCAACTGATGATGAATAATGCATGCGTAATGCGTTGCAGATGAATGCGTATGATAAATTCTATCAAATGTGATGAACAATTTTTTTTTTTTTATATATTGCAATACGTTGCCTATAATTAGAATCTTCATATATGTTCTTCAATTTCCCTCCATTCAGGGACACATTTTTATTTCTTTAATTATTTCTAAATTTTAAAGTAATTCTTCGGACCTCCAACCTAGATATAATGTTATAATTTGAATCAACTATTTTCGTTGAAAAGATACAATTTTTTTTATTTATTATTTGTAATTTCAAAACTAGAGTTTGCTAGGCCAAATTTTGGGCATTTTATTCGGAGAACATATGGGGATCCTGCTTTTTCTTTGCTTTCTGTTTCTGATACATTCTTGTTTATTTATATATTTATAGTATTCTTTTCCTTTTACAAGTGATTGTGTGTAATTTCTTTGTGAGTTATTCTTATGCTTGTTACTTGTTAGTTTGTATCTGTTCTATGGATGAAACTCACATCTGAATGTGGGTCTGAATCTTCCATTGTTATTACCGTTTGAGTGGATTCATTGATTCCCCACTTCTGATCTCATAGGTTAGATTTTGTTTCCCATTTGTGCTTCGTTATAATTGTAATTTACTTTTAAGTTCTTATTCTATGTACTCTCCATCTGAACCAAAGGTTGCAATCACTTCGCATCACCAAGTACATGGAAAAAATCCCAGTTGATTTTCTGAATTTCAGGCATTTTATTCACCAGTGTTGCACGAGTTAATGATTGATTTTGTGTGTGTTGGGGGGGGGGGGGGGGGAGTTCTTTTGATGTTTTTCTAACCTTGAATTTGTAGAATTTTTCCTACCTTTGATGATAGTTATCTGTCTGAGCTCCTTTTTTTTTTGGTGGGCTGTCTGAGCTCATGACTTCTTCATTTTGTGTGTTGTTCTCCTCCAAATTTGGTCAGAATATACTTGAACAGGGAGCATTAAACATGACGAGCCCATGTCAGGGGATCTTGGATGATCTCAAAGGGAGACTGGCATGTTACAAGAGCGATTGGACCAATGGTTTCCGCTCTGGAATTGGGTAATCTTCTATTCCCTCCCCTTTGACCTCAAAAGTTTTCAAGAAATTGCCTTTGCCGTTTGCTCTTTTATTGTATGTACCGATTTTAATTGCTTCTGCTTCTTGTGGTATATAGGATACTGGCCCCAACAACCTACATTTTCTTTGCATCTGCCCTGCCTGTTGTAGCCTTTGGGGAGCAACTCAGTAGAGACACAGGTCCACTGAACTAAAAAGCATGCTATTTGTAGAGTTTCATGTGTTATAATTTATTTCTTATGGTTATCGACTTGTGATTGTTTTTGGATATGTTTAGATGGGACTTTGAGCACGGTTGAGACTTTAGCTTCAACAGCCGTTTGTGGAATCATCCATTCTATACTTGGAGGGCAGCCTCTTTTGATATTAGGGGTTGCAGAACCGACTGTGATAATGTATGGGTATCTCTACAACTTTGCTAAAAACCAGAAAGCTTTGGGGAAAGAGCTTTACTTGGCTTGGGCAGGATGGTACGTTATTCCATTTCTTGGAGTCCTAGGTAATAACATCATGATTTTGATGCCAAGTTTGCTGAACTGTGAACGTTCGGACTTTTTTTTCCTTTTTTTTTTTCAGGGTTTGTGTATGGACAGGCATCATGTTATGTGCTCTTTCCCTACTTAATGCTGCCTCAATCATTAATCGGTTCACTAGGATTGCCGGGGAGCTCTTCGGCATGCTGATCACCGTTCTCTTTCTCCAAGAGGCCATTAAGGTACTGTAATCATAGTTTGATAATCTTATATGTGATCAGAAACAATAGTTTTGGATGTAAAAGTAAAGGGCCAAGGAACCAACTAGAGGACCTAAATGCTTCGAATATGAGCAAAGCTTGCAATGGTTGGTTTGGAGCATATTTGGTTTAGCACTCAACTTGCTCCTCAAAACTTGTCAGGAAAATCCAAACAATTTTGATTTGCCAAATCTGCCTTGTCCTGAGTGTGGGTTGAGTTTGTTCTCTAGATGAGATAATAAGGTATAGGTTTGACAGGATACAAATGAGGTTTTCAGATGAATATAAATACTCTGAGTCTATGACTGCAGGGAGTTGTGAGTGAATTTCACATTCCACATTCTGAGGATCCTAAAGAAGCGAAGTATCAGTTCCAATGGCTATACATAAATGGAGTGCTCGGTGTCATACTCACCTTTGGCATTCTTCTCACGGCCTTAAATAGTCATAAGGCGAGATCATGGCTATATGGCACAGGCCGTTTCAGAAGCTTTATTGCAGACTACGGTGTTCCTTTGATGGTTGTGGTTTGGACTGCGCTATCATTTGCTGTACCCAAAAGTGCCCCATCAGGTGTGCCCAGAAGGCTCAATAGTCCTATGCCTTGGGAATCTGAATCCTTGTACCACTGGGGTGTTGCCAAGGTAAACCATTCATTCACCAATACCTCCATAATTGCTGAGTTTTCTGTCATAGGCTGAGAAGTCATAACGACAATGTGTCAAAAATGCAGGATATGATTAAGGTACCCGTAGGATACATATTTGCTGCCATTATCCCGGCTATCATGGTGGCAGGACTATACTTTTTTGACCACACTGTTGCTTCGCAAATGGCACAACAGAAGGAGTTCAATCTGAGAAAGCCATCGGCCTACCACTATGACATCTTGGTGCTAGGATTTATGGTAAGAAATTAATCTCGAGCTCTGTTAACCTTGACATTTTATTGAAATTATGACTCTATTGATCATATATAGAAATTCTGAACCTGTGATTGTAGTGTTTGCTTTGTGGCTTGATTGGACTCCCGCCATCAAATGGTGTTCTTCCACAATCTCCTATGCATACCAAGAGCCTTGCTGTCCTCAAGAGGCAGGTCAGTTGAGGGAATTTCTGTGTGATTTCAGTGTCTGTAAGTTTAGTTCTGTTATTATTGAGCTTCTTATATGATTTCATCTAATGGCAGTTGATGAGGAAGAAGATGGTGGAGTCTGCCAAGGAAAGCATAAGCAAAAATGCCCCTTCCTCCGAGATCTATGGCCAGATGCAAGCTGTGTTCATCGAGATGGACCAGAGCCCTGATGTAAGCTCCATCTATTCATGAAGATCATATAACATATATAGAATCTGTATGTGAATGTGGAAAAATTTGAATAGATCTGGATTCTGATAGATTAAGATGAAGAGAATAGACCTCAGACAGCTAGAGGCTAGAGCAACCCTGAATTAGTAAAATTTGCCTGTTTTCAGCACAGCGGAATTGAAAAGGAGCTGGAGGATCTCAAACAGGCAGTGATGAAGCGAGACAGCAAAGACGGAAAGGAGGAGAACAAATTTAGACTTGAACACATTGATGCTCTTTTGCCCGTGCGAGTCAATGAGCAAAGAGTGAGCAACTTGTTACAGTCCATTCTTGTTGTAGGCGCAATGTTTGCTATGCCCGTGATCAAGATGATACCCACCTCGGTTCTTTGGGGATATTTTGCGTACATGGCAATTGAGAGCTTACCAGGAAGCCAGTTCTGGGAAAGAATCCTCCTCCTCTTCATCACTCCAAGCAGACGCTACAAGTAATTAAGCTTTCAACTTTAACAAAAAACATGTTTACACAACTAAACACGACCATGGGAATCTAATCGTGTACATCCGTTGGGTGCAGGGTGTTGGAAGGCGATCATGCCTCATTTGTGGAATCAGTGCCAGTCAAATACACTGCTTTCTTCACTCTCTTCCAGGTCGTGTACTTGCTCATTTGCTTCGGGGTCACTTGGATACCGATTGGAGGGATTCTTTTCCCTGTGCCTTTCTTCTTGCTTATCAGCATAAGGCAGTATATGCTCCCCAAGTTCTTTCACCCCTTCCATCTGCAAGAATTGGATGCAGCTGAGTATGAGGAGATTGCTGGTTCACCTAGACGTGCTAGGAACATGTCTATGAGGGTATCTGAAGCTTACCCCCTAATCCTCTCGCTCCTTATTTTCTTTATCTATCTGTACATGTTTGGGTTTGATGTGTGCATACATTTTCAGGAGAGACAAACTGCTGGAGATGATGATTTGGACGGTGATGCCTTTGAGATCCTAGATGAAATGACAACCAGCAGAGGAGAGTTCAAGGTCAGAGCCTCAAGCGTGGACACTCAGGTAAGAACTCAGTTGTTTCTTTTTGCCCTCTGATGAGAGCTTGATTATTTCTTGAACCAGATTAAACCATATTAACCAAAACCAATTTGAAATTTTGTTGACAAATCTTGGTGTCATTTCCTTTGTATTCAACCAAATAATGGTATAGACACAAACATGTCGTGAACCTAAAACTGAAGATTAAGAATTAACCAGACTGAATTATTTTTGTACTGTGATTTGGAGAAATATTTCTTATTCATGTATTGCTCTTATAATGGACTTAAATTCCAGGTTCACCCAGCATAAGTTGTTCATCAAGGGGGCACAGCAAGCGAACAACTAACACAATAATGACGGAAAATTGGGTGATTTTGATGGGGACATTGAGGAAATTTTGCATGGGATAAAACTAAATTTTTAACAGGGGCAGGCAAAAGTTCATGGCACAGAGTCGACATAATTTTGAAGATGAACCAGCATGCGCATACGGACACAAAGTTACTCAAGATTGAGATATAAAATAGTTGGTATTAAGCTTTGCATTCAACACAGCCAAAGAAAAAAAAAAAGAGGAAAAAAGAGTTAGATGCCTAATATTTAGGTAGATGGCTATTGGTTATTAGGAATTTTAGCAGCGGAAAATTTTGTGTAATGTTTCTGCTGCTTGGAAGCATCAATGAAATGTTTTATTTACGACTTCTTTCCTTACCCTTTTCCTGTGTGCAAGTTACAGTGTAGTCCTCGGATACTACGGCTCAAAAACAATTTCTGATTTTTTTTCCTAAACACCCCCCATCCTCGTATTCGGGATTGAGTTGCACGTTGGCAGTGTTCTTCCCTTATCAAACTTACAGGAATAAGGCTATCTATATCTGAATCTTATTCGATTCAGTGAAAGCACGACCCAACCGAGAGTTGCTGTTACAACCTCTTGCTGTCGCCCAAATGCCTGAAAAATGTGGTACTATAGGCCCAACACCAGCAGCCCAAACGGTCAAAGGGGCAGGATGACTGAAGGGGACAACGGAGGGTGGGCCCAAAAGTATTGTATAAGCCAGTCTCATAAGCACTTACATTTGCTCTAAGCCTCTAATAATTTATCGCCCCAAACCCTGCAGCATTGACAACGTTACACAGCTTCGGGTCGAGTGTTTCTCGGGAATGAAACATACAACATATATGTGAAGAGCCTGTTCTTTTCATTGATAAATTAGGGTTGATAAAATGATAAAATTAGTTAAGATAGATTGAAGTGAATTAAAATTGATATTTTTTATTGAAGTTGGTTAAAGTTGGTTGAGGTGGGTTGAAATTGGTATATTTTTTGAAGTTAGTTCAAATAGTGAGAGTAAAATTTTAAAGGAGATGGGTTGAAATTGATTGAAGTCAGTTGAGATTTGTATTTTTTATTGAAGTGGGTTGAAATTGATTGAAGTAGGTTGAAGTCGGTAAATTGGAAAAGACCAACGAAAAGAACAAGCTCTACATACTCA
>JACYFF010031955.1:5497246-5631710 GCA_017589665.1 Selenicereus undatus | reverse complement strand
TATATATATATATAGATAGATAGATAGATAGATAGATAGATAGATGGCAAACCATGTGATAATTTTTCATTGGATGCTCACTATCACAACAAGCACCCACAAAAATAGCACTTTCCCTTTTCTGAAGACCACTGCTCTGAATAATGGCAAGCATACATCCAATTCACAAATGGAAAGACTGAAATTTTGCCCCATGTTAGAAGCATCGATGTACCAATGGGAAGCAAAGGCAGAGAAACTTCATAATCAGAAAAGTGAAATTATCATTGTCATAAGCCAACCAGAGATTCATAAATTTGATTCAATCACAAACACATAAGGAATTCGGAAAGACTGCCTTAAGAGATGCAGCCTATCATTCTGTTTGCAACTGCATGTTCATAATCTAAAGTATATGGTTGATCAAAGCAAAATGGCCCATACACTGCAACCTGCCTCTTCCCCTGGAAAAAGCATAGTTTTAAAAGGCGTAAGGCGCATAGGGTCCCGAAGCGCTAGGTGCAAGGCAAGAGGCAAAGACGCACGCATCACGGATGCAAGGCACTTCATGCAAAAATGTTTAAAACTGGTTCACATTTCACAAAGCATATTTTGTAGAAACCAGTTAATAAATGTATCAAAAAAGTGAGTAGACATCAATATAACCACCAACACCGTCAAGATATGTAATATTATCGTAGTAGTTACCCAAAGCACACATTTGTCATACAAGCGTAGCTCATCTTTTAGCTCCCAAGGAAAGAAAAGAAGAAAAAAGGTAAAGATAAGGCCAAGAAAAAGAAGGCAAAGGGGGAAGGTATAGCCTTGCATCTTTGAGGCGCATCCCATCCCTTCCGAGGAGCTGACCTGGTAGCCTCGTGCGGAGGCGCACATAGGCGTTCCTCAAGCGGGCTTTTTTAAACTAAGGGAAAAGGTTTTAATTTTAGGGCCCCCCCAAAAAAGAATATCAATTAGCTTATCAGTGCAGTAATCAACTGGAAACTATTGTTTTGAATTTTTTTTTTTTTTCATGTCCTTCTGTCACTGGGGAAAAAATCAAGAGAACTCTCAAGCATCATCTCCGGTTCCTGAACTACTAAATCATCTGAAAGCCGCTGGAAAATGGAAGAAGATGGGGAAAAATCACAGATAATGCTGCATTATTTATCCATTTGGTTGCATCTGGAGCATTCGTTTCTTTTTTTATACATGTCATATGAAAAAGTGACAATGAAAGGATAGGAATGAACATCATCATCGAAGCCAATTCCAATTGAAGAATAAGGGTGTTTACACAGACTACAGAGAAAATATCAAAACAAAAATGTTTTGAGGTGGCTTCAAACGGGTCTGCTTGCGTAGACAAGATAGCTTTTTCCTCCCCTTCTCCTTATACACATACATAACATAGAAGTCAAGTTAGCATCCTCACAAACCAAAGAGTTCATTGGTGAATAAGCTGCAACAAAATCTCTTTGTGGCAACAAGAGCTGTGCGCAATAATTCCTGCGACAGTTGATGACTGCAGATTACATCATCTTCAATTGTGAATAAATCCCCACGACCCCCCCACCCCCACCCCCCAAAAAAAAACAAGAAGGCAAAAAAAGGGGGCCATTTGTGGGCTAAAAAATGCAGCCAAAACATTGAAATGATCAGATGACTCCTCAGTCCTCAACAACAGATACTAATGTTTAACAGCAAACTCACAAACTCCCATGTGACATTAATGTGCCATACAAAGGTTTCCAGCAACTATACACATCTCTAGCACCTTACACACACCAACAAAAGAACACTTGTACTTGGAATCAAGTCAAAGACTGGTCAAACAAATAGAGAGCAATCTAGACTCCAAAAGTTAAGAAAGCTCATTGCTCAGAGTACAACTGTCATCGAGGCCAAAGCCCAACAAGCCTTTCACATTATGCTCAGAGCATCAGCAGAGTAACCCTCCTCACCTGCAGTTCCTCCCAAGAACCAAGACTGCTACTCAACATCTCCTTCTGTTCAAGCACAGCAAAACTCATTCCACCACCACTCAGCCACTATGCTGATACCTATATGCATCATCCGACTGAGAAAGTTGAGCCATGCCAACTTCCAAACATCATACACTACAAGATTTTTGTACCCATTGAAGATCAACATTTTCTGCCTTCCTTTTTGTTTTCGAAGTATCTTCTCACTAAAGTTGTGGCTGCTATTCTCTCCAATCATGCAATCGAGAGTTTTTCAGGCAACAGCCAAGGTATAGACACTCAAAAGTGAACATGCGTCTGAGGTTTCAGAAAAGAATCCTATTCAGTATTCACCCACACCTAACACTATAACCCAGTTACAAGCCTGCGGATCTTTCAGGGTTAATTTTGGCAATACAATCCATCAATATCCCAATGCTAAAACCCTAGTCTAGCAGTCCACAATTGTAAATTCTGCCATCCCCCGAGGAGAGAATGCATGAAAGAACCTCACAGTTGCCCCCAAGATCTGAGCAAGATGAGTTTAAATTCAAGACCTAGCGACTACATAGCCAATCTCAGGGGCATATACTTGTACTGAAATTTCTTCTTGTTCTTCTAAAGCCTGATCTTTTTAAAAAAAACAACATAGTTAAATCTATCTAACAATGCGGATTGGTTTCTAAGCTGGACGTATTTGATGTGCAACCCAGTGAAGAACATAACATGGCAGCAAGTTGATGAAGTGATCACCTAATGATAATTAGGGAATGTACGTTATAAGTATATTAAACTTGCTACCTACCGAGCCAACTTTAATATGCTCCAATATGCTCAAACCTGCTAACTGCTAGTCAAACTTGCTCCAACCCGCTTCAATATGCTATTCTGCTCTACTATATTTAAATCTGCTAACTACTAGTCAAATTTGCTCCAACCCACTCCAACTCACTCAAAAACTTGCTTCCAAACTGCTTCAATCTACTCCAATATACTTTATACTCATCCAATGTGCTCATAACAAATAGACCCTTAGTCTTTGATTGACCTATCTTCTTTGATAACTTTGTTTTCTATGAGTAGCATACTAACAAAGCTATCACAAAAATAGTATTGGCATGTTGTAACCTACCTATTATAAGTATAATTAATTGCTTAACACATTTTACATACTGATCTATTAATCAGTTACATTTATTACCGTAATCAACAAAACCAATGCCAACTAGTAGTCTCACGTGCCTAACAGCTTCTCAGTCTGCACCCTCACCCCTCAACTTGGAATCTGAAAACCATAAAGTCAAATGTAAATATCTCCCTAAACCAGGAATTACCAAGCCTTGTTCTAAACGCCAAAGAATAGATCCCATAGCATTGTCCCGTATTAGTTACCTCATATGATGAAAGAATTCATCTGAGAGTGTTCTATAATGAGATTGGTTAGTAAATTTGTTCTCCCCTGACATTCATCGTCATTCTACTGTTTTAAGACTGCCATTAACCAAAGTAAATGGCCTCCATAAGAAGTTATTTCGCATTGTTACGTAACTAAGTAGCAAGTTCCATTTGTTAGTATACTTTCCAGTGAGAATCATAATGAACTACTCATTTACTACTAACTAGGGAACTTTATTTTTCAACTGGGCCACTATGAATTAAAAGGTTAGTCAAATCATAGTTATCATGCATTAACAGTTAATAAAACAAGCCTTGCACAAACAGCATAGTTCAAAGGCGATGTATTTTATAACGATAAGAGCGGCACCACGCCAAGGACATATTCATAGACAAACAAACAAAACAATCTTAATAGTTAAAGCTCCTGATCCATCAGTCAAATGGAATGCTTAGGAGTTCATTTAAGCAGAATCTTCACAGTTTACTGAACAGTTGATTGAAAAATAAGTCATCAGCAGGCTCCTCAGTGCCTGAATAAACAAAAGAAATCTTATTTCTCTTACCAGATGAGCTGACTCTTCCCAGAGTGCACATGAGTACCTCCGATCTGTCACCATTGGCCTGTAAATGCATCAGTAACAAATCCAAGTAGCAAATGTTAGAAAGAAACTTTTTTTTAAAAAAAAAGGTTATACAAGAATCAACAAAATCCTTAAAAACATTTCAATATATCATCTATTGCACGCTAAATATCTAAGGATTTCAAAGGATTAAGAACCTTTCTCTCTTGTTTCTTTTGTGGGCAGGTGAGACGGCCGTATAGAGGCCTCGTCATACATAGAAACACCATAATGAGGAGGGTTCAGGCAGGAATAGAGGATAACCGGAAAAAGTCCCCCCTCCCAATTGCCCACAGTGAAATACATCCCTAGTAAAAGGCGCATCAAATGCTATTGGACTACCCTTTTGGTGACTTCCAGAGAATTACGATTAGTATACCCTATAAAAGAAGCCCGCAAATATTTGAATAGTTCTGACACTTACTCAGACAGAAAGAAAGTCTGCATATAAAACCAGCTTCATAGAAGCAATGCATGTTGTTTTTGTGATTAGTTACTACAGATTCCTGATTCTCCATCCTAACTCCTGGATTTCTACTTAATGCATTGATGTTAATCTACTCCATCAACACTTAATTTGCATCCCATTTTCTACTTACTCAGAAGCATTGCAGCATTTTTTTCCTCAAAAATATAAAGATTAAATTCCTCTCAAAGTGGGTGATCAATAGATGCCAAAACTATATCCACCACTAGTGATGATTACCATAGGGATCATAAGCAAAAATACCACAAGAAAGCCTATATGCTGAATTGCTGATTACATTTCACGGATTGAAGAGATAGAATTAGGGCAAAGCAGAAACTCAGATACTATCGAATTCAATCCCCTAGCAATTAAAACTGGAAAAAGAAAATCGAGACAACAGATTGCGCGAGGATATCATACCTGAGATGTAGTTTCGTTGGCTACTGAAATTCCAAATTCCGACGCAAACCTACATATATCCCGGCGACTGTGGCACTGCTTTTGCGAATACACTATTGCCCTCCCGGGTTTGTTCCCGGTGAGTTGAACTTTGCAGTTTGTATATTATAAATTACGTAAAATCCTGTCAAAGTAGTGGCTGTAGTTTAGTGGTTAGAATTCCACGTTGTGGCCGTGGAGACCTGGGCTCGAATCCCAGCAGCCACAATTGATTTTTAATTTTTTTGTTCTCTCTCTTTTGTGGTCAGAATAGCATTCGTGGATCTTTGTAGTTTTGAGTTCCCTGGATGCCATGGATTAGTGCGCGGATTGTACATCTATATTGTAAGTTTAATCATGTGTTTATTATTATTCGGGTTCATGGATTGTTACAAATTTGCATTATGTATTATCTGTTGAAACTCCTTTGTACAATCATGTAATTTTTTAAAATAAAATAGAGAAAAGTTAAGATATGGCACATTGCATTTATCTAAAATTAAAAGTTTTTCAATACAAAACCAACTTAACCAAAAGAATGGGCAGCCTTGTTAAGGCCACAAGATGTTAACTAAATTAACTTATTACTGGAAACAAATTACTTAAATGCAGACAATTACCTATCATTACTCTTGTTAGACTCTTATCACTGATATTCTTCTTTGAGTGCTCCCAAAAAACTTTGCCAATCTGTGTCAGTAGTTAGGTTCAATAATTTCACTTGCATCCAACAGACATCCGTTCCACCTAGCACAAAAAAAAAGTAATAAAAATCCGAAATACATGAATGTTGGAAGAATAATTTGACGAAGTGGATTGGATATGGATTATGCTCCATGATTCCATCCCACATGTCCCCTAATCTATCATTCACTTACTCATACACTCATTTATCACCCATATGCATTTAGTTCACTTTCTATTTATCCTTTTTATTTATTCATTTAGCAAACTCAAAATATCATTTCTCTATTTCAAAGGCTAATCATATATTTTTTTTGTACAATTTTTCTGACCACCAAATCCGCTAGTTTTTCACCCGCTGACGACAGATGGATAGATATAGATTGAATTTTTGCGGACAGTGAGTGGTTTGGATAACAATTATATGGAGATTTGTCTAATAAAAACAAACCTAATTATACCACTAACACTTCAGCTTAAGATAGGACACATGTCTACGCCCTTGAACAACATATAATTGAGTCATCTAAAAGCCCCATTTAATAAACCCTGCGAACTATGTATAAAAAAGTAGAGATAAATTCTCATCATTGATCATACTTTTAAATTCTATTAATATAGAAATCAACATAAACTTGCGTAATGGAATAACAAAAGATCTCATAGAACAACTAAGACGAAAAGAGAAAAAAGTCGAAGGGATACTCTAATTTTTATTTGTATCTAGACAAATCCATTGTTAAGAGAGAGTAATTGAACAATTATCATAGGTGCCTCTTTTTTCAAAATACTTGCATTCCAAAGTGCAAATATTACATAATTCGACATGCAAGCGTATAACTACTAGTATAAATTATAACATTTTTTTTTTATCTCAATGCAAATATTTTTGAAATAAAATACAAAGATTTATATAGAGTACAACAACAACAACAAACTCCCAATGTGGGTCCCGCTTTCGCGGGGTCTGGGGAGATCCAACTGTAAGCAACCTTACCTCTACCGATAAAGATTTATCTAGAGTATACATGTCTATTTCATATTAAAATAGGTTTATATTATAAAACAACAATATTTTGGAAAAATGTACTCAGAATATTATATATATATATATATATATATATATATATATATATATATATATATAACAAAAGGGTTAGAAAGGAAGAGGTAAATAAGGGGGGAAAAATACACGAACATTTCAACAGAAAACTGTTAAAATTAGAAAAGTTGAGTTTAAGGTGGCACGTGCGGGTGAACACGCGAGAAACTGAGCACCTGCAAACCCTTGAATCTCCCGGCTTCCTTCTCCCGTCTGTAAAAAGTCAATCACTCACCGCTGCACAGATCAGAGAGACAGAGAGTGCTAATTAATCAACGAACAGGGGAAGGTGACCTGAGATCGGAGAACACCCAAATCCAATCACCACCATGTGGAGAAGGCTCATCTCTTCGCATCTCAAAACCCTAGCTGCTAATTCCTCTTCCACCTTTCCACCCAAATCCATTGCCAAACCACCCTCTTTTCTCTCTCCTCGACCTTCGACCGCCTTCCGCCAGTCCTCTTCGATTCTCTCTCGCTATTTCTCCACGGCGTCCGGTAATCTAAATCATCTCTAGGGGTTTCGATTCCATTCATTAGTTTGATTTCCTGCCATTTCTGATCCATTGTGTTCATTTATCGATTGATTGATTGGTTTGGCAGAAAATGTGATGTCGAAGCCCAAGAAGAGGGTTGAGGAGGTAATGCCAATCGCCACTGGTCACGAGCTTGAAGAACTTGAGGCTGAGCTTCAGGTATGTGTGATTCGTATCTGTCTATGTATCATAATGTCGTTTGCTGTTTATATGTTTCAGACGGAATTGAAATTAAATTGTTATGTAATTTTGCTGGTTATTTTTGTTTGTAATCATTAATGCGAAGGGATAGAGATGATATGTTTTTTGTTCATGTTTCTTATGGAAATTAGGGGAGAGATATATTGGCGATTAACTACCCAGTGGGCCCTTTTGGCACCAAGGTCAGTGCTCCCCTCTCCCCCCCCCCCCCCCGTCATTTTTGAGTCATTTATCTGAATTTGTTGGATGTCCTGTTTTTCCTGTTGCTTCTAATTACTTATGGCAGTGATACTGATTTATGCACCGGAATCCTTTGAGGCTTGATTTTTCTGGTTGTGATTGTCCGTCTGGGTAATCAGTATTCGACTATAAGGAATTATAATGTGGTTATACTTTCTATTTATATAATATAATTCGCACCTAGTTTGCTACGTTGGGTATTGTTTGGTTTCTGTATTACATTGTCTTTGAGATTTAGGAGGACTGGAGTAGAGGTGAAAGATGGGGACCATTGATTAGAGAGAAAGGGAAGGAATGCTTCCCTTGTATGGGTGGCTCTAACAAGGGACAGTGATGTAAGAAGTATTACCAAGGGACTCTCTCTCTATTTTCTTGGTATTGTTTTGGTATCTTGATTTGTAGGGCTGTGAGCCTAAGTCGATTTCTGGCATGAGGAAGCTGATGGATTTTGCAAGCTTTCGTTTTGCTAAATATCTGAGTCAGTTAGATATATTTATGTATTAACTATGAAAATTGTATAATTAATGTATCATTCCAAAAAGCACGCTGGGCGCTTGTTGAGGGTGTAAAGGAGTGAAGGACAGGTACTGAGAATATTGTGGCTTCCATGTTTCGGTAATGGATTCTAATGAAACGAGTAGTTTTTACCCTCCTTTAACCCAAATGTGCTTCTTTGCCTTACACCAAAAGGGTGAAGGAAACGACCAACTAGTAATGTTTGAGTGTATAACTTATCTTAACCTGAAAATTTTTTTGACACTCCATTTAAATACATGGCTCCTACTTGAAAGGTTTGAATTTGAATGGACGCCTCTCGTTATACAAGGCATCTGAGGAAGGGAAGTTAGATCATTTTTGGTTCCGCCTTTTATACACCTCCAAATCAAGATTGGCTTGTGGCAGTTAGCACATACTGCATGGTTGAAGCAAGATGCTGTGTGGACTGCTGCAATGCAGGCTGTATTATTGGCAGGAATGTTGTATAAGCATATTAAGGCTGTTTTTTTTTTAATTTTTAAAAACCACCTTCTCTGGTTTCTTATTAGTTTTCTACTCCCCCCCCCCCCCCAAAGAAAAAAAGGGTTGGAGTATGGGAACATTGTGCACTATTTAGTCGATTCTTCTGTCATTGGTTAATGCTACATTGATTTTAATGTGGCCCAAGTGGGTTTATGAGGAAGAGGCTTATAAATTTATACTTGCAGCTGCTGTACCTTTCCAGTTTACATAGTTTACTACAATATTTTCCTGTGATCACAATACTGTTATTGCAGTGTAGGTTCACTCCAAAATGCATTCCTATAACAGGAGCTCTTCTAAGCTACCTGACGCTTCCATATTTTTTTTCACATTGTCGCTGTGGATAATCTTTTTGCAGTTTGGTCGTACTATTTCAACTGTTGTTGACATCCTTCTGCCCATGTTCCCTGAGGAATTTTAGATTGCTTGTGTGTCTGCAAACATTGTCCTTTTGGAATGAGTTTGGAATTTTGTCTGTTCTACCCTTTATGTCGTCCTTACTAGTTGATGATGAATTTTATCTTGTTTAATGTGCATGCAGGAAAATCCTGCTGTTGTTAATTCTTATTATGATAAAAGGATTGTCGGATGTCCCGGAGGTGAAGGAGGTTAGCATCAAATCTAGTCATTTATTCTCTTTTGGTAACCCCCTGTTCTGTTATTCCCAGATTACTTGGAACTTCTTGGCATATGCTAAACTTCACTACCTTTGGCTATAACCTTTGTTGGCAGAGGATGAACATGATGTTGTATGGTTTTGGCTGAAGAAGGACAAACCATATGAATGTCCAGTGTGCACTCAGTACTTCAAGGTAAATTACAAACCATATTTGGTGATGAGTAACTTATCATTTGCTACAGATTAACTAATTGAAATTGTTGGTATGATGCTGTGTCTGCTGCAAATTATAGCCTAGAAAATTGTGCTAATCTCAAGAAACAAGTGATATATGATCATTTTTGATGTGATACATGCGTATTAGAATACAGCAGTGCTGAGTTTCTTTCTTTTGGTTGAGAAGCTGATCTCAATCAGATTTGATATGTGTTCCTTCACAACCCTGTTCATCTTGATACATCAAGTTATTATTATGGTTAAGTATCATGAGTCTTGGAAAATATTTTTTGCAGAACTAGTGAAAGTTATGTTGATTTTGTGCTGGCTTAAAGGGATTTCTGTGTGTTTGAAAAGAATAAAATTGCCCGGAAACTAGTAAAAGTATTACGGGTTGGAAAAAATAAAATTGCATGGGACTTTGTAATGTTGTTTAGTGTAAATGTCCGTAGTAGGATTCTAGGGTTATAGGATCAAGTGACTGATCACATGCTGTGCAAGTGGACAAGAGAGCCTTTGGTAGTCACCTGGCCATATAGAATTCTGCTATTGGACCCTGAAGAATCATAAATTGGTCAATGTGTGAGCCTGTGAGGCATAATGAGGATTCTATGACTCAAGTGAGAGCGCATGATAACTCTACAATTAAATGTGTTGGCTTGGATTACTTCTTGGATGGGTTTTGTCTTGTTTAAGTTTCCCAGGGAGCATGCAAGTGTGGAGAAATCATGCTAGACAAGTTTGTGGTGTGGCCGAGGTGTTATATTTATATAGCTCTGTTATGTAACGTACATGCAGTTATATTTATTCTGTAGTTCTATCTCTAATGATGCAACATTGCCAACTTTAAAGAAATCCACCCTTTTTCTGTAGTTTCCATGGCGTTCCTCATTAACAGAACATAATGTTCAATACTTCAATTCTGACTTTGTAACTAAGGATGTTCAACTGCTATAATTAAATGCAATTCTACTTTATTGTCTGGGATCTCTTTGTTTAACAATTCTTTCTGATTGCTCATTATATGGGTAATGCATTGCAGTTAGAGGTCGTTGGCCCTGGTGGAGATCCTGAGGGACATGATGATGATGATGAACACCACTGATTGTAGTTATTTTCAGTCTTAGTGCGAAAATAAGCAAGACAATAGACAGTTCTCATGGAACTAACTGCTGCCACTGCTTTCCAATTGAAAGCTTATGGCTTGTTTGTTCTCTCTTCATTGGTCCCTAGATGGGTGCCCGTTGGTGATTTTTGAGTCTGCTGTCATTCTATTTTTTGGCAGACATGATGGAAAGTGGTTTCCTTACCATTGATCTGGTAAATTTGAAGTATAAATTTCATTGGCATTTTTTCACACTTGAGTGAATAATCAGTTGCCTTCTTTTTTCATAAATTACCAGCTTGAAACCTTTCATTCCCTCTTTTTGTATTTTTTGGGTTAAAAGTTTTGTAAAGGGAATTGCTTCTCAATTCCTCTAGTAAGAATTTCTGTTAAAGCATCCGCCCATAGTGGATTTTGCTTGCAAATGCACTAGTTCGATAATAAAAGAAGTTATATAGTTTAGGATTTATAGATTTGGAATTATGCTGCAATTTCGTATTGATTGCGCGTACTTTGTTTAAATTATGTACATTTGATAATTTCAGTTCTTTTAAAATTGATCTATTGATGATCTCCGATAGAACTCCATAAACATTAATTGACATATTTTTTAAGAATATTTTAAGAAAATACATTGAATGTGCATACCATTTTGAAGATTCTTTAAGTGTTAACCTTTTCAAGTATTCAAACACTCCATTTAAACTTTTCAACTTATAAAAGAGAATATGTCTCCTTTTTGCATATCAATAGGCAATAGCTTTTCATAAAGCTTCCCATTAAGAAAGCTTGTATGAGATTCAACCCAAGTTCACATTTAGGTCAGTTCTTTTCGTAGGTAAATTGGGGTGGGTAAAAGGGTTAAGTAGATTGAGGTATGTTGAAATGGGTTAAATTTATTTTTTTTTTATGATAAATTGAACTTGGTTAAAATAGTGAAAGTGAGTTGAAGTGGGTCGAAGTGAGTTGAGGTTGGTATTTTAGAATTGATCAACGAAAAGAACAGGGCCTTAGTTGTCAATTTTGAAAAAAAAAGAAAAAAAAGAATAATATCAGTGTTCAATTCCTAGTGGACCTTTCTTTTGCTTCATGTGTAAATTGACCGAAAGAAGCTTTTATCCGGCTAACAGAATGTTGTAACTTTCTTTTGCTCATCATTTGTAAATGAATTAGCACAATAAAAATTTGCCTCTTTCGGGTTCCCCGGTCAAGATGATCAAGTGCTTCATTCCATGGAGGGTTTAATTTTAACCTCAGGCCTTAAATCTTAAGTCTCCCCCCACACTACTATGTGTTGTACGCTATGAATATGGAACCTCATCTGTACTTTTTATTATAAAATTCACGCTCTTACACCATAATAGACTACAACACCTTTAATCTGAAACGAAGTTCAAGCCGAGAAAACATGCGTATCAAAATAATAATAATAATAATAATAATAATAATAATAATAATAATAATAATAATGCGTATCAAAATAATAATAATAATAATAATAATAATAATAATAATAATAATAATAATAATAATCTATATGATATATATATATATATATATATATATATATATATAATACATAATAGCAATCTTATGGGTCCTACTATTTATCTAAATTCTCAAAAATTAGAGTTTTTCGACCGTTAGATTGAGATTGTTTTTTATAATTACCGTTAGATTTATACAAAAATCAAATTAATTTTAAAAAATCTATCTATCTATAATCTAACTATATCCATAATATCTACAATCTATCTCTCTATATAATAGCAATCTTATGAGTCTTATTGTTTATCTAAATTCTCAAAAATTAGAGTTTTTAAATCGTTAGATTGAGATTATTTTTAATAATTACCGTTGGATTATAAAAAATTAAATTAATTTAAAAAAATCTATCTATCTATAATCTATCTATATCCATAATATCTATAATATAATCTGTATCTATATCTATATAATTTATAATATTATAAGTCAAATCTCAACTATAAAAATATTTATGCATTAGATCTAAGCCGTCGATTTTAAAGTTAATATATCTATTTATTTTTATTTAAAAAAATCCCCCATGATTTCGGATATACATAATAAAAGATAGATGAAAATTTAATTATCTAGGAAAAAAAAATTCTATCAACAAAAATTATCTAGGAAAAAACCTAGGCAGTTATGTTTATTTAGTAAATCTAAACTACGAATTTAAAGTTAAAAACAACTACTTTATCCAAGTAAACTACCCATTTATAATTTTTATTTTTTTAAAAAATCCTTCATAATTTCGGTTATGTGATGAAGGATATATTATAATCCTATATCTAAAAAAATATCAAGTAGATACAATAACATGGTAATCTTTATAAAACTCTAGAATGCTACAACGAAAGTGATTTGTGGGATTTAGTGTAATCCTAACCATAAAAATTATTGATGCATTGGTTCTAAATTGTTGATTTTAAAGGTAAGATATCTCTTTGTTTTTATTTAAAAAAATTTCTATGATTTTGGATATACATGATCAAAGATAGATGATAATCCAATTATCAAGAAAAAAATTCTATTAAAAAAATCTCGGCAAAAGCACCAGGTATTTATATTTATTCATTAAATCTAAACCATAGATTTTAATGTTAAAAAAAAAATACCTGATTCAATTAAAATACCAATTTATAGTTTTATTTTAAAAAAAATCCCTCATAATTTCAGTTATATGTGATAAAGGATATATGATAATTCTATTATCTCAAAAAAATCCCAAGTAATTAAAAAATGTGATAATATTTGAAAAATTCTAGAATGCTACAACGAGTGCAATTTGCGAGATTTACTATAATCTCAACCATAAAACATTTATTTATGCATTAGATCTAAGTTGTAGATTTCAAAGCTGAGATGTCCTTTTATTTTCATTAAAAAAATCCTCCATGATTTTAAAATATACATGATAAAAGTTAGATGATAATGCAATTATCGAGGCAAAAAAATCTATCAAAAGAAATTATCTAGGGTAAAAATAGATAGTTATATTTATTCATTAAATCTAAATCGTAGATTTTAAAGTTAAAAAATACCTTATCCAAGCAAAATATACTAATTTACAATTTTTATTTTTTAAAAACTCCTTTATAATTTTGATTATATGCGATAAAGGATATATGATAATTCTAATATCTAAAAAAATGCTCATTAGTTAGAAAATATGATAATCTTTGGAATACCCTAGAATGTTGCAATGATTGTGACTTGTGGAGTTAGTATAATCTTAACCATAAAAATTATTTATCCAGTTAAAATTTATTTATGCATTAGATTTATAATTTTTATTGTTAGAACCATCCATCATAATTTCGGTTATGTGATAAAGGATATATGATAATCCTATTATCTAAAAAAATATCGAGTAGTTAAAAAACGTGTAATCTTTGGAAAACCTAGAATGCTGTAATAAGTGTGATTTGCATGATTTAGTGTAATCTTAATGATAAAAATTATTTATGCAATAGATCTAAGTTGTTGATTTTAAAGCTAAGATATCCGTTTATTTTTTTAAGAAAAATCCCCCATGATTTTGGATATACATTATAAAAGGTAAATGATGATCCAATTATCCAGGGAAAAAATTCAATCAAAAAAATTATCTAGGGAAAAAAATAGGCAATTATATTTATTCATTAAATCTAAACCGTAGATTTTAAAGTTAAAAAAACTATATTATTCAAGTAAAATACCCATTTATAATTTTAATTTTTTAAAAACTTCCTAATAATGTCTCTTATATGTGAAAAAGACTATATGATAATCCTATTATCTTAAACAAATCTCAAACATTTAATAAAAATTATAATTTGTGGAAAAACCTAAAATGCTACAACATGAGTGATTTATTTGGTGTAATCTCAACCGTAAAAGTTAATCACCTATTAAATCAAAGCCTTTGATTATATCTATTAAAAAAAGGTACATTCTCCAAATAAATCATGTCTTTATTATTACTTTTTTTAAAAAATCGTAAAGAATATATAATAATCCTATTATATACGGGGTAGCCATCTATTAAATATAAATAGAGATGGGCATGGGGCGGGTTCGGGCCGAGTGGAGCCATACCCACACCCATACTCATTTTATAAAACCATCCCCATACCCACACCCGTACCTATCGGGTTTTAAAAATTCATACCCTACCCATATCCATCGAGTTTTTCGAATTATTCAGGTTTTATTTTGGTACATATACATTGTAAAAACTGACACCTATCGGGTTTATTAAGTTTAATTTTTAAAGGTTCAAAAATAAATGAAAAATACTTTTTTACATGGATTTTCCCCTTATTAGATTTCTGCCTACATATTCAAAATTAAAATAATACACGTCGGGTTTATTAAGTTTAAAAAATAATACTCATAATTGAAATGTATTGTGTCCCTACAAAATATCAAATTTGTAGGTGCATAAGAGTAGAGTAACTGTCAACTGAATCTGAGAGCACAATATGTATTTAGGTGCAAATTTGGGCCTTTTTTTCACTACAGTCTACTCGCTTCAGCCCTAGAATTTTTTTTGAAAAAAATCGGGTTTGGGTATGGGGCGGGGTTGGGTATGGTATTACTGTACCCGATTCGTACCCATACCTATACCTGTTTTTGGCACACCCGCCCCATACTTATTTTTCCTCCATTTTTTGTACCTGAACCCACTATAAATAAAGAGGGTTCGTTTCGGATTTTTTGGGTTTGGGTAGAGCTCCCATCTCTAAATATAAACCACTAATTCTATATCTTTAAATTATCCTACATGATTCAATTGATTTTTTGTTTGACTTTATTTATCTCAGTTGCTATTTATGAAGTTCACAACTTTTTATTTTTTCCACTAACTACTTATCGATAATTTTTTTAATTTTTTCAATGATACATATTTTTTAAATATCTGTTTCATCATGCACCGTGCATAACACGAGTTTATACTAGTAATAATAATAATAATAATAATAATAATAATAATAATAATAATAATACCTCACCTAGCTCCAACGTGTACGATAGGGGAAAAATTTTTCCTTAATAAAAGTTTATCGCAAATTCGATACATGTAATGTCAAATGGAAAAAAAAAGGTGGTTCTTGACTTGAATTTCCCATAAGATTTTGCTCCTGATTTGAATAGCCCCAATGTAATCTTTTCAAATCTGCTTAAAAAAATTTGAGACAATTAAAGTCACTTTTATAGCTCACATAAAATGTCACCGTGACGATTGACTTGACAAATGATTTGTTCCATTAGATATTCAACTTATCTTAACCAATTTAATTTGTCAAACATGAAAAACCATATCAAATATGACTTAAAATAGAGTTATTTGATATGTCTTTATATATTTAAATATATATATATATATATATATATATATATATATATATATATGGGTTAGAATTTGTGGCCTTTATTATTTAACTTTGTTAATCAGATAATAAATGTAGAGAGGGAGTATTAGATAGTTTATTTATTTAGAAGTTAGAAAAAAATATTTATTAATTATTAGTCTATATTTTCCTTGAGAGAAAAGTCAAACAAAAAGGGAAAACAAAATCTCTTTTATATACAAAAACTCTTATATAATGCAAAGAATTCAGACGAGTCCTTGAGAGAAGGGTATCCTAGATTGTATGACTTACTTTTCTTGCACCCAAAAAAAAAGAAGCAAAGAATTACAAGAACAACATATGCGGGATTACTTAGATATTAGCCATATTATTATAGACACTCACTTGTCAATAATTTATGATATGATACTCGTAGTAATATTATAATTAAATTTATAATTAATCTGTCTCTCTATGAGTTAATAGCTAAAGTTATGCGAATGGTGAAGTAAAACTTTTTAGAGAGTTATCAATTTGTAACTTTTCACATCCATAAACACGGAGTTAAAGTATAGAATCTAGCTAGACTTGTCATATGGAAACTTTCTCAACTTTTCAAGGTTAAAACTTTTTCCATTATATCAGCCATATTTTCTTTTTTGGGTGATTCCTGAAAATTTACAGAAATTATATAACAAATTATGAACATTAGAATATGTTACATGTCTTTTATTTATATCATTAGAATATGAACATTAGAATCTTAGCACTGTTTTTCAGGTTTTCTTAGTGTAAATTCCAATCCCAAACTTTTTAAATTAAAAATGCAAGAATTTCCATACAAATATCAATCTCTTCTTAAGAAAACCTTCACTGTTAACTGTTGATTAGCATAGTTAATAAGATTGAGTTTAAACTTAAGCAATTATTTACTTTTTCTTCACAATGTACATGTGTTAACTGTTGATTAACCTATTTAATAAGATTTTTGAAAGCTGTCAAAATTTAAATTTGAATTTTGTCTATATCAACAATTGCGCTCCATATTCACCAAACAGAAAATTCTCTACTAATTGAACTCTCCAAAACTTGAAGTACTAACATTCAGCATTACTTTTTTGTTTTATGCAATCTCAAGTTTTCACCATGTCTTAATGTATTTGAGGAAAAGGAGCTGTATTGTACAGGGTATTTTTCAGAGGAGATTACACGGTTGTTGATGGCGGTGATGTAAAAACAATTTTCCATGGTGGACTAGAAAATCGATCTTTTGCGTTGCCCTCTAAATCAATCAATGAGTCATCAAAAACCCACATAAAATTCATCAAAAGAGATGTTCTTTGCCCTTTACTTTTCCCAAAGAAAATCAGAATTGCTCTTTTTCTGTTGTCAGGGTACCAGTATTCCCTCCCTACTACTGTATGGTTCCTTCATTCCTATGGTAAGTGCTCAGAAGAAGAATAGATTCTCAGCAAGTGTCACAAACCCCCCAAAACAAACCCGGGGGGGGGGGGGGGGGGAAGAAAAACCCAGAATGGTCAGGGAAATGATCAGATGAGTGTGTTCTATGCAAATGCAATGGTGTTTTTGATTCTCTTACCCTAAAAAATTCAACTTTTGTCATTGTCTTTCTGCAACTTTTCACTGATGCCTTCCTTTTGGGTTTGTTTCTGGCACAAAGTGCAGCTAGTTCACACCACAAGGCCTTCGTTATCATGCATATTCATATCATATGTTCTTTCTCTCTGATATTTTTCTTCCCTCCCTGATCACTTTATGCCCCCCTCTGTCTGGGTATTATAAATAGGGCTCTACATATTGGGTTTTTTTTTTTTTTTCAACATTCAGTTATCTCCTTGATTGCTCTTAGACATCTTTGAAAATAGGTTCGCTTTGTTGCAAGCCCAAAATGAGCTATACAGATTACTCAAATGGTTCTGGTTAGCCCCAAATTTTGTTTCTTCTCAATGCACAATTCTAGATTGCCCTCTATGAGTTTGATGTATTGCCTCAACGGTTTTAACCAGTTTGGGGGATTTATGGATGATATTTCATTTGGGTTTTTGTTTTTGTATGTATACTGGTTTGAGTCTGGTTTAGAGTATTGGAGTTCGTTTTCTCTGAAGAAGTTTGCTAATTTGATGTGAATTATCAGGTGGAAGAAATGCTAGAAGAAGCTTCAAGTTTGGGAGGACACATGTAGTTAGGCCTAGAGGAAGGCACTTAGCCACCATTGTTTGGCTACATGGGCTTGGTGATAATGGTGCAAGGTATTCATTTTCTGATTTTTGCCCTCTGTGATTTACATTTCATAAAAGCAAGCTAGTATAATGAATTATTTCGTTGTCATTTGCGGCAATGACCCTAGTATTCCAAAGATTCACCCACCCCCAAAGAAAGGTTCGCAGGGCCAACTTATACTTCAGTGTCCTGTTTCCTTCATGGTTCATGGAAGCGTGTTCAATCGTATCCTTTTTGTTTGATGAAAATCTTCGCATGACATGTTTGATGCTGCTGCTGGACTTTCAGTGATGAATGATGATGATAGAGACAAAGGTAGAGAGTCTTAAAACAGAATGGAAGTTTATTTTGCATGCCTTTTTCTTGCCTCCCTGGGGACCTTGGTTATTCCTAGTCCTCGAAATTGACATGTTATATATTAATTTTTGAGGTAGGGAACCAGCTTAAAACTAGATTCTTGCACGACCGAGTGAAAATGAAAACCCTTTTTTGGGTCTGAAAAGTTATATGCAATATTTTGGTGTCGGAAATTTATTAATGCCCCAGACATACTTGCTAATTGGAACTCTTGAATTCTTAATAGACTCTTTGCTTGTACATTGAATCCCTATGGACTGTAGCTTTGTAAGATCCACATCACGCGGTGGCTGTGCTCGTGCTACTTGTGTAGCTTTCATCATGTATACAGCTTGGTAACTTCTGCATGTTTTATGAGGTGCCAATCCCATTTTAAATAAATTTTTTTGACATCCTTCGCACCATATGCTCTAATTCTGTGTTATTGTTTTCCATTGCAGTGCATCTCAAGTCTTGGAACCGCTTCCTCTTCAGAATGTAAGTATGCGAGCTCTTCTTGTCATATGTCAAAATATTTGAGCTTACTCATTCATTTCACATTTCTTCTTCCATTTGCTTTGAGAAAAACTGCTTCAGTTCTCAAGAGCCAAACGATGCAACTAATGGAGTCAAATGCAGGTAAAATGGATTTGTCCAACAGCTCCAACTCGTGCTGTAACATTAGTTGGTGGATTTACATGTACAGCATGTAAGCATGCTTTCATCTGGAGCAAATTTTCATTTTTTCCCCAACAACTTCTGTTTCGTTTTGACTCATGGCATTTCTGTACATTAAGCTTGCTTATTGAGGCAAATAATCCAAGTTCCTCCTATGTCATAGGGTTTGATGTAGCCGAAATTTCTGAGGATAATCCAGATGACATTGAGGGATTAGATGCCTCAGCGGCACATATTGCAAATTTGTTATCAACAGAACCTAGTGATGGTAATTTCTGCCCTGTCAGTCATGTTCAAACCAGCTGTTTTTACAAAGGCATTAGTTCAAACCAAAATTTTGATTTGGAAATTTAGTTCTAACAATCTATCCAATTCTAAACAGTAAAGCTTGGCATTGGAGGATTCAGTATGGGGGCTGCGACTGCCCTTTACTCAGCTACTTGTTTTGCTGTCGGGAGATATGCAAATGGGAACATATACCCAATCAATTTGAGGGCAGTTGTAGGTCTTAGTGGATGGCTTCCTGGTGCAAGGTATAAACCTATTGATCAATAGCTTTTCTTTCTAACAATTCCAACAGTAACTACATTTTTATGTTGATTGTCACTGATGCAGGAGCCTCAATAGTAAAATGGAAGGTTCGTATGAAGCTATGAGACGAGCTGCATCCTTGCCTATTTTGCTCTGCCATGGGAAACGTAAGTCCTTTCATCCATTTATCCTAGTTACCATAACTTGGGAACGTTCTCTGAATAAGTCAAAATCTTTATTTGCTAGAATCCTCTAGTGCCTTGATAGCAACATAAGGTCCATAACATAGACAAAGTTGCTCGCGGAACCATCACTTGGTCAAATTACAAATCCAAAGTATACCACAGTTCTTGTATTGCACTCAATGGCTGTAAACACCCCCCTAGCCTTACAAGGCCCATGCACAAGGCTATAGGGTGTACCCAACCTTAATCCCAATCTTACAGAAAAACTCTTCTGAGACACGCTTGATTGGAAATGCGTTAACTGTCAACTACTTCGCAACAAAATACAGAACACGAAACTTGACAACAATTTATCTAACTGTTTGTCCCTTTCTACTTGTGCAGCGGACGATGTAGTTGCACATAGATTCGGAGAGAAATCCGCTCAAGCCCTGACTTCAGCTGGATTCCGGGATGTCATATATAAATCCTATGATGGGTATGTATGCCTTTACTTTCCTCCACTATGTAAACTACTTTTCTTTCCAGTCCTCCTTTTCTCCCCCCCCCCCCCCCCTTCTTTGCTTGGTTCCATCTGATGTTCTTTTTTCATCACCTCACTCTTTTCATTGGGAGAATGACTGGTATTTTGGTTAAAAATGCAGGCTTGGACATTATACAGTGCCTAGAGAGATGGAGGAAGTTTCTAATTTTTTGGCCTCTAGGTTGGGCCTGTAGCTTAGAGGATTAGAGCGCGTAGCTACAAACCGAAAATGTCAGTGCTGATTCAAACATGTGAAAACAAGTACAGATAATAATTGGGATGGCTTGATTGTAGAATTGGTTATGGCATATATGGTATGGTTTGGATTACAGATATTATTCTCATTTTTTGAGCTATATGTGGGTTGTAGCTTGTAGCTTGTCCTTAAATGCTTTCATGTATGCCTTTTCTTCTCTTTTTCTTTTGGGGGGTGGGGGGTAGGTTTTGGGTCTATGAAACTGGTTGTATCATTATATCGTAATCAACAATTCGATATAATTTCAATATAGATAAGTAACGCTTCTTATCAAATTTAATGTCCATATTTTTTTTGAATGGAAAGCGGATTATCCTATTTGGATTCTATATTAGGTTAAGTCTATTGAATATTTTCAAAAGCAAGCACTTTTCTAAAATTTTTATTATGTTTTCAATATGCATTTATGCCTCTTCATTATAAAGGATACTAAAATTTTGAAATTATTTCATATAATAATTTGATGGGAGGAAATCGGCACATGGACAAATATAAAGTATGAGTTTTAATACGTTGTAGTCATCAACTTTGACAATTATCTTTTTATAATCCATTTAAATTTGATTTGCATTATCGCACAAATTTTTTCCACTCTATCTTAATGAAAATTTTAGTACATATTCACTTTATACTCCAAATTTAGAGGGAAAAGAGTACGATTTAACATAAAATTTTGGTATAATAATGTATAATTTTTTTTCCCTAATATTTGAGATGAAAGCTACTAGCAACTTATCAAGCCGAACAACAGAAATCTAAAACAGCTCGACTGCTCGAGTTTTAGTTGGCATGTAATCGGTTAGTAACTCGGTGAGGCAAACTCGGACCACGACCGGGTTGTTCAAACGAGTCAGCCGAGCCCTCAAAATTTAGGGTTTAACGGCTTCTTCTCCTGCCCCCCTCACTCCCGTCGCTAGGGTTTAACAGAAACACACCCTCTCTCTCTCCCTCCGTCCCTCTGCGTGTGTGTGAAGCCCTAATCAACATTTATAGGGACCGCCATGAATTACAGGTTCCAAAACCTCCTCGGAGCTCCCTACAGAGGAGGAAACGTCGTCGTCGCGAACAATAACCGGCTAATCTCACCGGTGGGTAACCGTATCTCCGTCACCGACCTTATCAAATCGGAGACCATTACTCTGCCTTGCCAGTGCTCTTCAAATATCTGTCGCATTGCTGTCTCTCCAGACGGAAACTTCATCCTGGCCGTCGATGAGAAGAACCGTTCCCAATTCATCAATCTCCACCATAGGATCGTCCTCCATCGCATCACCTTCAAGGGTAAGGTCTCTGCCCTCCAGTTTAGTCCCAATGGGCAGTTCATAGCCGTTGCTATTGGTAAATTGGTTCAAATTTGGCGGTCACCAGGTTTTAGGAAGGAGTTCTTCCCATTTGAGCTTGTTAGAACTTTTGCTGATTGTGATGATAGGGTTACTTGCTTGAATTGGAGCCCTGATTCGAATTATTTGCTGGCGGGTTCCAGGGACTTGACTGTTAGACTGTTTTGTTTGAGGAAATTGGAGGGGTTTAAGAATAAGCCGTTTTTGTTTCTCGGTCATAGGGATATAATTGTGGGTGCTTTTTTTGGGGTTGATAAGAAGACATGTAAGGTTTCACGGGTTTACACCATTTCTCGTGATGGGGCATTGTTTAGTTGGGGCTGTCCGGATGTTGATAGCAGGTTGGATGAGTTGGAACAGAGTGATGAGGAAATGGCTGAGCCCCCGTCTCCTGGGACACCTGAGAAGATGGAGGAAGGTGGTGCTATTATTGAGGGGAATGTGAAGAAAAGGAAAGAATTTGATGGGAAAGGGAGTAACTTGATTGATGAAGAGAGTGAGTTTTTCTTGCACAGGATCAAGTGGGAGTTATTGAAGAAGGATTACTTTATGCAAGCACCGGCAAAAGTTGCAGCATGTGATTATCACCGTGGGCTTGATCTTGCTGTTGTTGGGTTCTCTAATGGTGTTTTTGGATTGTATCAAATGCCTGATTTTATTTGCATTCACTTGTTGTCAATATCGAGGGAGAAGATAACAACCGCCGTGTTCAACGATCTGGGTAACTGGTTGACCTTTGGGTGTGCAAAGCTTGGACAGCTGCTTGTGTGGGAATGGAAGTCTGAAAGTTATATCTTAAAACAGCAGGGCCATTATTATGACGTGAATTGTCTTGCTTACTCCCCTGACTCTCAGCTTCTGGCTACTGGAGCTGATGATAACAAGATCAAGGTGGGAAAAATTGAACCCTTTTTGCATCCAGCATTTTTAGATTTTCTGACTCAGTAAGCTTCGATAGAGTTTTCTGCCTTGGCATTTCCTTTGCTGCTTCAAATATCAAACTTGGGACACTTGTTTGAAAATTTTTATTTGGGTTGAATTAAGATGGATATCTCATTTGCCAATTTATTAGTTCTATGAAATGATGTGTTGCTATTTGATGGTTTTAGTAACTATTTGTTTCTCTTTATTTTCTTGTTTCAGGTTTGGAATGTCTCATCTGGATTTTGTTTTGTTACATTTCCTGAGCACACTAGTGCAGTGACTGCACTTCACTTTACGGCAAATAATAACTGCCTCTTAAGTGCATCTAAGGATGGGACAGTTCGTGCTTGGGATCTTTTCCGGTATAGGAACTTTCGGACATTTACCACACCTTCTTCGAGGCAGTTTCTGTCTTTGACAGCTGATCAGAGTGGTGAAGTGATCTGTGCTGGAACTGATGATACATTTGAGGTACACTTTATGATACTTTCTTGTTTACTTATTTTTGGTTGTATATGCTTACAACATGTTAACTTAATTATGTTTGTTTCGTTTCTACTTCAGATTTTTGTCTGGTCAATGAAGACAGGGCGCTTGCTTGATGTTTTGAGTGGTCATGAAGGTGCCATACATGGGTTGATGTTTTCTCCAACCAATGTGAGCAGTCTTTGTTTCTCACATCTTTTGTTCATAATGTTGTGGAAAACTAATGCTATGTTGCCCTCTGTCCTCCCCCCCTCCCCCCAAAACCCAAAAAAAAAGAAAAAAAAAGACTAGGAAAGGGAAAGAATGTTGAGATAATGATAAAGAAAGGGAAAAATTGCAAAATTTAGTTATTCAGCTTTCTCCTATGCATGCTTATATGATGGTTGACATGACACCTTACTCGTAGGCGATCTTGGCTTCATCCTCATCAGACAAAACTGTGCGGCTATGGGATGTCTTTGAGGGAAAGGGTTCTGTTGAGACATTTCAACACATCCATGACGTTCTTACAGTTGTTTACCGTCCGGATGGGAAGCAACTAGCTAGCAGCACGAGAGATGGGCTAATTAGTTTCTGGGATCCTCTTGATGGTATATTAATGTACACTATTGAAGGCCGTAGAGACATTGCAGGAGGCCGGTTAATGACTGACCGCAGATCAGCTGCTAACTGCACTTCAGGAAAGTACTTCACAACATTATGTTATTCTGCTGACGGGAGTTACATACTGGCTGGTGGAAATAGCAAATTTATTTGCATGTACGATGTTGCTGAGCAGGTTAGTTCTTGTCTGCTAGGCTTCCTTCGTAATCTTTGCTCTCTTTTGTTGTTGTATTTCACACACCGAGTGCTCTAATTACCTCCTTCTGGGCCATTGCTTCTTCTTAATCTAAAATGATTCCGTGGATTGCAACTTGACTGGTCTAATCCTTTGTTCTTATAGCTTAGGAAATGGGTCAATCCTATAGTGAAAGAATCACAACTTTATTCACTGTCAACTGGAAAGAAGTACAAAAGAAAGGGAACTAGTGCTATCTAGAAATCCTGGAACAAAAACAGAAAAGGAAGAGCCTGCTGAATGCAGACCTGTACTGGATTAAACAATTTGTTAAATTGAATTTCTGAGGCCAAAGATCCGCTCCTTTATAATGGAGGCATTGAGGGGATACTAGTGTTTTAAAGTGTAGTCCTTATAACTTTTGGTGGATGATCTTGGTTTTTTTTTTTTAATAAGGAAAAAAAGAGTAAAATATATTAAACTGAAAAATGTACAAAGGGATGGATGCAAGCAGGCATCCTACAAAAGGATTATGTACACTCTAGATGGAAGCTATCCACAAAATCAATTACATCAAAAAAAGAATCACAAAAGTTCCTACTATCCCAGAAAAAAAGAGTCTTGATAAGAATATCTTTGATTCATTGAAGGGGCGTCTCTTCTCCTTCAAAGAATCTTTTGTTTCTCTCTTGCCAAATAGCCCAAAAAATCGCATGTGGGATCAATAAGACGCTTCTCTCTTTAACTTTCCTATCAAAGGCACCCTCCCAAGCCGAAAGATGATTCTTCATAGAATTCGAGACAACCCAGGAGACTCCCAAGCAACTAAAGGATAACTCCCACAAAGCCCTTGCAAATTGACAATGTAGTAGTAGGTGATCAGGAGACTCCAAATCGTCTTTGCACATAGAACATCTGTTCACCAAAATAATTCCCTTCTTTTGTAAATTATAACATGTCAAAATACTCCCATGCTAAGCTTCCCACAAAAAAACTTACACATTCAAGGGAGCCAAACTCTTCCAAATGATTTTCTAAGGGAACCGCCCCAAAAATCTAGACTCCATAGCGAAGGTAGAATTATAGAGGAGCTTTAGATAATAAGATTTAACAGTGAAAAAACGTTTAAGGTTGAAATCCCGAGTAACCGCATCAGGTGAGTAATGAAGTGAAATCTCACCCAACTTACTGAGAAAGGTGGCAAGGATAGTTTCATCCACCAAAGCATCAGGGATGAAAACAGGAGACCACACAATAGTGCTAGGCTCACGTTGGCAAAAATTTGCAATTGTAGCATCTCTATTCACCGTAAGCACATAAAGAGAGGGGAAGCTATCTTGCAGAGGGCCCTCCGTACACCAACGGTCGTGCCAAAACAAGATAGAAGAATCGACACCAGCCTCGAAGGAAAAATGATGAACAAATCTTCCCCATCCTTTGTGAATGAACCTCCATAAACTTTGCCCATAAGCACCACTTGGTTTGGATGGATACCATCCAAGACCATTATCCCCATATTTGCTCCTAATCACCCTTCTCCACAGGCTATCCTTCTCATTCATGTATCTCCACAACCACTTGCCTAGGAATGCTTCATTGAAGAGTCTAAGATCTCTAACACCTAATCCTTCTTTCAGAATGGGATTCTTGATAATATTCCATCTAACAAGATGAAATTTAAAGTCACTACCAAAAAACCCCCAAAGGAATTTTCTCTTAATAGCTTCCAACTTATTAGCCACTTAGACTGGTAAAGGGAAGAGTGAGAGAAAGTAAGCTGGAATGCTCGCCAAAACACTTTTAATAAGTGTCAGTCTCCCCCTTTTGGAAAGATATTTTGATTTCCACCCAGATAGTCTTCTCTCAAAACCCTCGATCACAGGTGCCCAAATGGATTTATTGTTAAATTTTGCACCAAGAGGGAGATCAAAATAAGATGATGGAAAAGAACCAATAGAGCATCTTAGAATCTGTGCAAGCAATTGAATATTGTCCACTTGTCCAATTGGTAAGATAAAGCTCTTTGACAGATTGACTCTTAGCCCAGACACCGCCTCAAAACAAATAAGAATGCCACGCAAGTTCACTATTTGCTTGCAATCATTATCACAGAAGATAATCGTATCATCAGCAAAGAGTAGGTGGGGGACATCAATGGCAGATTCATTCAACCGACCTGCAGAGAAATCAGAAATGAGTCCTGTTGTAGCAGTCGAATTAACCACCCTTTTGAACACTTCCATCACCAATAAGAACAGAAGAGGGGAGATAGGGCCCCCTGGCGCAACCCTCTAAAAGCAGAAAAGAATTGAGAAGGGGAGCCATTAACTAATACCGCAAAAGAAGCAGAGGAAATACAATGGCAAATCCAAGCAATCCATCTCTCCCCAAACCCCATTCTTCTCATCACGTAAATAAGAAGATCCTAATTAACATGGTCATAAGCCTTCTCGATGTCAAGCTTACAAATAACCCCCGGCTTACCTGACTTGGTCCTGGAGTCAATAAACTCGTTTGCAATGAATACTGCATCCAAAATCTGTCTCCAAAATCTATCTGCCCCCAACAAAGGGGTTCTGATTCTCATAAATGAAGCCCCCAATTATACTTCTTAACCTACGAGCTAACACCTTTGAGAGCAACTTATAAATACATCCAATCAAACTAATTGGGCAATAATCTTTGATATTCTGTGCATCAGCTCTCTTTGGGATAAGCCCTATGAAAGTAGCATTAAGGCTAGCCACAAATTTCCCATTAGTGTAAAACTCGGAGAACATAGTCAATACATCCCTTCGCACTGAATCCCAATTTGCTTAAAGGAAAGCCATAGGCCCTGTTTGGCAATCAACTGTTAGCTGTTAGCTTATTGCATTAGCTGTTAGCTGTTAGCTGTTAGCTGATTGTATTAGCTATTTGATTTAGCTGATTGTATTAGCTGTTTGTAAAAAAAGTGTTTGGTGAAGTTAGCTGTTTTTAACAAAGCTATTTGATAAAATTTCACTTATACCTATTACTCAATTTCATTATTTTTCTAACAAAACAATTTTTCATTGGATATTTATTTTTCTTTTCGATATCAATTATGAATTAAGACTTATATGACATATAAAATTACATTTATACTTTTTCCTAATTTTAGTACTTATAATCAAAATATATTTTTAGTGTTAAATGTTTTCTTTTTTAATAGCAATTGAAATTATGTGATATAAAAAATATTTATATATCATATAAGACTAACTAACATAAATTATTTGTTAAATTAAGAAAGCGTTAAAATTAAAAGCATTATCTTCAACATCATGACCATCCACAACTCTTGTCTCAAAAAAAAAAAATTTGAAAATTTAAAGTATAAGCATCCAACATTCGGGAATATCATTTGTGAATGACATGTAATGTAAATTTGTCCTAATCATAAGGTTAGGTATGGTCATTATAATAGTAAATATCAAAAAGTTCTTTGAAAAAGCTACCCCAAAGAGCTTTTTGTAAAAGAGCTTTTTGGGTATAAAAAGCTAATTTAAAAAGCTAATCAACCAAACACCCTAAAGAGCTTTTTGACCAGAATCAAACAGCTAATATCCCCAAAAAGCTCTTTTTGCACCCAAAAAGCTCTTTGCCAAATATGGCCATAGTCATTCCATCTGGGCCATGCGCCTTATCCCCGCATATCCCTACAACAATCATGTAGACCTCTAATGACTTCTTTTTCATCAAATGACATCTCAAGAACCTCCCTGTCAGAGGCTGATAAAGAAGGCAACGATAAGCCTTCCACTTTCGACCTCCAGGGTTCAGTTTAAGAGAATAGCTTCTTGTAGAAGCCGTGTATAGAGTTTTTCATACTTTCAATTGTTTTATAACGATTCCCTTCAATCTCCACCCCTAACATGAAGTTGAACTTCTTACGCAGATTGGCCGTTCTATGGAAAAACTTTGTGTTGCGACCCCCCTCTCTAAGCCACAGAGCCCTTGACTTTTGCCTCCAAGAAACTTCTTCCATGTGCAATACCCTTGCCAACTCCTCTTTTGCCTCCCTCCTTTGGTCAATTTCATCACTACCAAGGCCATTAGATTCTTCTTTCACATTAAGCGCATTAACAGAATCCAACAATTTGTATTTCCTTAACTTAATATCCCCAAAGACTTCTTTGTTCCGTTTCTTCAACTCCTCTTTAACAAACTTAAGCTTCCTCGCAATCACAAAACTAGCAAAGCCTTCAACTTCCACCTCCTCCCACCATTTTTTAACAAGGTTAGAGAACCCCTCAACTTTGAGCCACATGTTCTCGAATTTGAAAGGAACATTCCCCCTCTCCAGCTTGGCCCTCTCTAGAGTTATTGGGAAATGATCTGAGAGAGGCCTGGATGATCTTGGTTTATGGCAAGGAACATTTACAAGTGTCAGATTCAACAAAGGTTTAATATTTGTGAGGGAGAGAGAGGGAGGGGCAGGCCAATGGAAAGTAATATTTAATGGACAGAATACATTGCTAGTTGTTTCCAAAGGGAAGATAGGTATCTAGGAAGCTGCTGGTGGATACATGGTTTTACTGGGACAGAATTGGTTACATGAATCTGGCTAGAAACTATTAGGCCTAGTTATTGTTTACAACATTTGCATGGTTCTTTGCTCTTCCTTGTGATTAAATGTGTCTTGCTGAAGCTTGTGATAAGCAATGCCTCTGTGAGGGGGGGCAAATCTGGGAGTAACTTTTAACTCAGGGATGGTATATGGATTGAAAATGTGCCTGTAAGAGGGGATTCTTGGACTAAAGTTGGTGAGTTTCTCTACTTTCGATGTAGTACAATATTAATCAACTACGAAAGCAGGCAATAGAATTCTCTGTCCCTTATCCAAAAAAAGAAAAAAGAATTCCTTTTCGGAGTGAAGCCAAATCTTACAGTGGCAATCTTCTAGACATGTCTCGTTCCTGGCTATTGCTTCTCTGTTATGATACGCAATCTTAACCATGGCTGTCCAGCCTGCCATAGTCCAAATTTTTACTCTTCATTGGTGAATAGAAAACAACAGAGCATTTCCACTTGTAGCATCTGAAGGAACTTTGCATATTTAGTATAATTAGATGTTAATATTGTCGATTCATGCTATGGTGCAGGTATTGCTACGTAGGTTCCAAATAACTCATAACCTTTCACTTGATGGGGTCCTGGACTTCCTAAACTCAAAAAATATGACTGAAGCTGGTCCTATGGATTTAATTGATGATAACAACAGTGACACTGAGGAAGGGATTGACAAACAAACCCGCGGCAAGTTGGGTTTGGATTTGCCAGGATCCATGCTCAACCGAGGGAGGCCTGTTATCAGAACAAAGTGCCTTAGAATTGCGCCTACTGGCCGGAGTTTTTCTGCTGCAACAACAGAGGGGGTTCTGGTTTATTCAGTGGATGAATCCTTCATTTTTGATCCTACTGATCTGGACATGCATGTCACACCTGAGGTACTTGCTTACAGTACTCTTCTGATATTGTGCTAATTCTTTTTGGTTTTTAGCATTGTGCCTGTTCTCCGACCAACCCCCCATGCAAGGGCCACAGCTTTCTCTTGGGAGGCTGAGTGAGAGTAATTATCATTCAGTCCTGCACCCATATTGTTGGGCAAGGAGAATATGTGCAGCGGAAACTGCATGTTGGGCAGGCTAGGTTGGCATACTTCAGTTGGGTAGTGGATCTGTCATGCTTGTTCCATGTACAAAGATGATTGCATTTGTGCATTTTCATCAATGTTCATATTTTAAATAAATTAAATTAACAATGTCCTGTTCGATTTCTCAGGCCGTCAATGCAGCACTCAATGAAGATAAACCAAGCAGAGCTCTGATCCTTAGCCTTAGATTAAATGAGGATTCCCTCATTAAAAAATGTGTTCTTGCTGTCAATCCAGCTGACATACCAGCTGTTGCTTCATCAATCCCTTTCAGATACTTGCAAAGATTAATTGAGGCAGTCACAGACCTTATGGAAGGTTGCCCCTTTTTGGAGTTCATTCTTAGATGGTGTCAGGTTTGTACCCAAATCACAATATTACTGCAATCTTCTACGTTTAGTCTATAACTGCTGCTCTGCCACTTACATTCATTTCCAACCCATCTCTTATTATGTTTCTTTATTTACTTTACATTGCCCTGCAGGAAATATGCAAATTTCATGGGCATTCAATACAACAGAACTCGAGAAGTTTGCTTCCTGCGCTAAAATCCCTGCAGAAAGCAATTACACGGTTGCATCAGGATTTGGCGGAGACATTTTCCTCCAATGAATATACACTAAGATATTTGTGCTCAACAGGCATGAAGAAATGATGTGCGTCACCTCTTAAAGGAAGCATCACAGTGAAGTCAACTCTGATTAGGCCTTGATAACATAAGTTGACCAGCAACTGCTATCGAGGTGTAGATTTGCATGTATGGATTTTGATCCATCCTTCACCGAACTGGAATTGCAGGGAAATTCTGCAGAATATTGCATGTTGCTATTTCCGGATCAGCCTAGCCAGAGATTCAAGGTTATACCAAAGTTGAAACCCATTTCACAATCAAACCAAACCTCAATGCTTGCTCTGTAATTGTAGTTGAAAAAGGCTGGTTTGTGTAATGTTCCCTGTTATTCATCGAATGCGTTTGCTCTTATGCTCGTTTTTTCGGCAAGGTCGACTAAGCGTGAGAAGATGAGTGGCTGCAACCAATTTTTGTATGATGAGTGTGACATTGTTGAAACATGAAAACTGTTTATACATCTTTGAGTGCCTGCTCAAGCAATTTTCTTGTCAATGTTGGCTCTTATGACTCATGTTACAATAACTTCAGGGTTTTGGTGAGAATTCGGCTGTAACAAGTGAACTGATTTTATTTTTTGGAAAAAGGTAACTACAAGGAACTTTAGGCCCTTCTTACAAACAAAACAGAATGAACACATCCATAAGAAAATGTTTGACAATGAACTTCCATTGTTTATGGTACACTTTGAATAGCAACATACAACCTTGAAACAAATCCCTTGTTGATGGAATACTTTGAATAGCAACGTAGAACCATAAATAATAATAATAATACTCAATGTTTCAAGTTAAGTAAATAAATATGAAAGTTTTTTCAGATAAATTAAGATAAAAAATTATAACAATAATAGAAATTATAGATGGAGTATGAAGTTTAGGAAATATATAAAAATAAACATTAAACATATTTTTATTGAAATTTGACAATAATACAGGATTAGAAAGCTGATTTTTGTATACAGTAAATATGGAAGGGAAGAAGTATTATAAACCTCATGAAGCTACAAAACCCACCAAAAAAGAGGTTTATTTTTTGTTTAATGGAAACAAAAAAAGGGGGGGGGGGGTTCAATTACCCAATAAAAGAGGTTTGTATTGTGTTCTTTGAGAATGTGGATGTACACCTGATCAGAAAACCAAAAACCAAAACAAAAAATGGAATTTATGGACCCCCCTCCAAAAAAATCCCGCTATTTTTTTTTTTTAAAAAAGAGGTTCTCTTAATAAAAAAAAAAGAAAGAAAGAGGAATTTAACCCGTTCTGAATTATCAGAAGCCGTGTGGGCTTGTCTCAACCGGGAGCACTTCTGAGTTCTGAGTCGATAAAGGGTTTATCCGAAGCCGTTCCCAGTTCGCCCCAGACCCTTTCCTTGGAGCACCTTCTTCTTATTCTTAACTCAAAGATTTCTCTTTCTAATTAGGAAACTACTGTTTTGGTGCTTCCGTTGTCCCTTGGTATAATTTATAAAGCTCCAATTTTGGCGCATAATTAGCAGAAGATTTCAAGATGGGTTCTTCTCATCTGGCCTTAGAAGCGTCAGTTGAGAAGCACTCAAAGAAAAAATCAAGAAAAAAAAGAGGGGCACCTGAACCTGATGCTTCAATTACAGAGAACATGACTTATGGTATCAGTTTTAAGGGTTTTGCCCTTTGCCTTAGTTCTGTTTGGTTGCTTGGTTGTTTGTTTGTTTGCTCTTTTTCTTTTAAAAAGTATTTTTGGTGGTTGGGAGGAACTTGGAACATGTTTTTCAGTTTGATAAATTGGTCTAATGGTTTTGGTGATGAACAATTTGACGGCAATGATGGAATGAAGTTGGTGTTCAAGTATATTTTTCAACCGTGATACTGAAATGGAGAGTCGAGAGGATAGAAGTCGGATGTGGGTTGTAATATCTTGCTGGCCAGTATGTATTTTGTGCTTCTGCAATGTGGGATGAGGGTTGGTTAAAAATTGCTACTGAATTCAGGCTGAAGTTTGAACTGGGAAGATCGAACTTTTGGGGGATTGATAAATGACTTTTTATTTAGTTGACCTGAAATTAGGAAACTTGAGCACAAGAGACGAACCCATCTAGAACACTACTTCTGTTTCCAAGGTTTAGCTTCACCTTGTCATGAGGAATAGTTTGGAGGTGACTGAAGTACTACCTGGGAAAGTAGTTGCTGATGGTTCAACTTTCCTCTGCCTTTCTACTTCCTACTAATTCATGTCTGACACAGCACTCTTGCACTCAAGACCTTTGTTTTCTCCTATTGCTATCCGGCTTCAATTCTCAACCCTCCCTGAACAAGAAGCTTCATCTAGAGCTTCGCACCATATATGTGGAACTTTGGAATAGACGATTGTGGTGAGAAAAGGGAATGTATTGTTTTTATGCGAAAACAAAGGGACTGGGGGGGGGGGGGGTTAGAAACTACGTAGATGACAGTAAGAATGCATATCCTCGTGTTTACTGGGTAGCTGATGAAGAAAGGGTGGAGAGACGTCCAACGTGTGTGGTTTCCCTTTTCATGGGTTTTACAGTGTAAATATGGACAAACCTTCCCAAGATTCTTCATTGTTGTCAATACCTGAGGATTCTATTTTGAGAATGAGTATGCTTTCCTTCCTTGGTCCCATTTGTTGACACTAGCACGTTGCAAACTAATGATAGCTGCCCTTCATACAGTTGATGGAGAAGATGCTTATGAAACTGAGGTTGAAGGCAATGAGCCCACTATGGCTGACAAGCTTGCAAGTTTGGATGCTGTAGTGATTGATAATGCTGATGTTGATGAAAGGCAAGACCCTTCTCAGACAGTGCCTCCTAGTGCAGATTCTGTTCATGTTCTGTTAAAACAAGCACTGCATGCTGATGATCGCGCACTATTGTTAGATTGCTTGTACAATCGAGATGATAAGGTTTGCTCCCCTTATTCAGATCCTGTTATCTGATGTTAACAGAGGCTGAGCCATTTACATGTTTCTGTCTGAAACTTTTTGTTCACAGGTTATTGCAAATTCTGTCATGCAATTAAATCCTATTGATGTGTTCAAGCTTTTGGACTCACTTATCTCCATCATCCAGTCAAGGTAAATAAATTGAATGTTGAAACCAGTTAATGATACTACAATTGCATATGAAGACACCATCTTCAAGCATCAGCTAACCATGAAAGTCCTGTGATATCTAGTAAATTTGTAAGTGTAATATGTCGTCTTTCAATCTTATCGATACTTAATTTGTCATATGCTGTTCTGCTACAGGGGTGCAGTTCTGGTGTGTGCACTTCCATGGCTAAGGAATTTACTAGTTCTGCATTCGAGCAGGATAATTTCCCAAGAGTCTTCACTGATCACCCTCAGTTCCTTATACCAGGTACTTTTTTCTTCTTTGTTTGCTGATGAGAAAGTAGTTGCGGTTTTGCATGCTCTGAGCTGTTGGTTGTCTTCCATATTATTGGCAGCTGATTGAATCGAGGCTTGGAACCTTGAGTCCTGCTCTACAGTTAGCTAGTAGTTTGGACTTCCTATACTCCGGGGTAAGTGCAACATGAAGAATTTTCAGTATAGCAGTATGTACCCTAACCTCCCAACTGGCTGGTTCGAATACAAGCTAATGTTCTATGTTTTACTTGTTATCCAACTAGGTTGAAGATGATGGACTCGATGAATATGAATCAGTACCACCAGTAATTTATGATGACAACGATGAAAGTGAGGAAGTAGAATCCGGGGATGATGTTATGGATACCGATGAAGACGACGAGGAGCTTGAAGAGCTGAGTGGCATTAGTGATGTTGATGCACTTGAAGACTTAGCTAACTGAATTGCAAGTGCCCTTTTTGGGGGGGGGGGGGCATGCTAAGGGAAAATTTTGCTCACCGTAATAATATGCTTGGTATTTATTGTACAAGAACTTTGGAAGGAAAAAGGAAATGGTTAGCTGAAGTTCAATATCTTTCATAAGTATTGCTGCATTGCTTCTAGGGAACTTGAGTCAGGTTGATTTATTTGAAATTTTTGTCAATTTCAGGGCTTTTTGGAAAACTGTAAATTTGCCCACAATAAATAGAAAATTGAAAAGAAAAATGTCCCATGGTTCATATTTTCGCCCTAAATGCGTTGATACCAAATTAAAATTGAGGCCACATTAGGTTTGTGTTTCCCTTGGTAATTCCAGCAGAACTATGTCTTATTATTGTGCTGTAGGTTTTTGTTTGTTTTCCGAAATTAGCCTTTCAATTAATTAATCTTAGCAAGTGTACAAATTGAAATAGAAGAATGATTTGGAAATAAAAATGTTTCTTAACATCGTAAAAGTCTTCCCCCCCCCCCCCCCCTAATGGTTGCAATGGGATCATTGGAGGACACATCTTCTCTTACAGTCAGCTCTTCTCTGCTACATTGTAGTATATTAATGGTCATTGCTTTATAAGCACTAAAAAAACAAAATCCGAAACAGAAAATTGGCCAGAAAAAGAGGAATGAAGCTATTTGAAATGGTCAAAAAATGACCCAATTTTAGTGGCTAAAACTAAAACTTGAGAAAATCATGCAATAATTTAAAGACCACAAACATACCAACATTCTGTGCCTATATAAGATCAACCAATTTACCTGGTTATTTCAAGTACTGCCTTCTTGATTCATTGATTTTATATCTGTTTTATAGATCAGATTTTTGGTAGGGGAAAAAAAAGGGAAAAGAAAATGGCAAGCCAAAGTCAAGAGATGAGCCAAAAAGGTCAAGAGATGATGAGCCAAAAAAGTCAAGAGATGAGCCAAAAAGGTCAAGAGATTGGCCAGAAGGCAAGCGAGGCAACTGGCCAGGCTCAGGTGCATATTTATTTTGGTTGATTTTTGTTTGAGTTTAGGTTATAATATATCCCAATAAATAGTCTTTTATGCGAAGAATATATTCAAATAAATTGTTAATTACTAGGAAATATATTAGAGTATTATGTAATATTTTCTTGATATAAATTTGGATTTAATCGGATAATTGGATAAGTTCACTATTATCAATTTCTGATGAAATTCAGACGGAATGCTTTTGGCTTGCTATTGCCGAAGCAGAAAAAACTTGCTATAATAAAATTAATTTTCACTCTCATTTTAATTCTCATGGGATCATCAACCCAAGATTTTAGTTCATATAAAGTTTTTTGAATTTAGATTTTGCAAAAAATTTGCAGGAAAAAAGTCAAGGCATGATGAGCCAAGTTACCAATGTGGCATCTCAAACTGCTCAACAAGCCTCTAACCTCATTCAACAGGCAAGCATTCCACTCTTCACTCTTGCAAACTATACATTATCACGGTTATTGAAAGAGGTTCAATACCTACCTTCTAATGACAATACAAATAATTCTATCTGTCTCATATAAGACAGTTTCAAGAATCTACAAGAAAATATATTCAAACAGCACGATCAATAAAAAAGAGATTGATGTTACAGAATGCCTATTATATATGATTGGTTCACATCATAATTCGCCCCAAACCAGAGAAAAAGATTTTTTGTTTTTTGAATGTTTTTGGTCGTTTCTTCTTTTAATTTGAGGCATATATTATTTGAATTCCAATGTGCAGACAGGAGAACAAGTGAAGAACATGGCACAAGGAGCAGCTGAGGCAGTGAAGAACACACTTGGAATGAGCCAGCCAGAATCAAACCCAAACACCCCTGACCACCCCACCTCCACCCCAACCACCACCATCACCACCCCTGCCACCACCCAACATAAGAATGCCTCCTAATTACTTCACTTTTTTCTGAATGAGGATTTTTCCATTTATTTATGTTCTAGCCCCAAAAATGCCAAAAAAAAAAAAAGAAAAACAAGAGAAGGGGGCAAGGCAAAGTTCAAATAATTTTCTCTGAATGAGGATTTTTCTTTTTTTTTTTCTTTTTCATTTATAGTTTGTTTCCTATAGGCACAATGAAGCTTGAGATCAACATCACTTTGTACTCAAATTATTATTTGATTTAAATAAAAGTAGGAGATAGACTATTTTTCCAACACCCTTTGTACTCTCTGCAATAAAATTGAATTTTCAATTAATCCGCGATTCAAATTAGCGTATTTTTTTCGCATTTATTATGAAAAAAAAGAAGGATAAGAAAGTGAAATGTAATATACGACCACGTTGATGATAATTAGCAGCATCGCGGCATTTAACACTCAACATTTCAATTAATTATGTGTTTAGACTTTGCATAAACAAGAACTATTTTCATTTTACATTGTCTGAATCATGTTAAGATTGTAGCACCTTAATTTCATTTAGGAACAGGGGGAAGGGGTGGATCCAAGGTAACAAATATGACTCAAAAATTTCGCATTTTAATGGTAGAAGTGTAGAATGAGTTATATTATATAAATCTGGCTAAACCATTTTTTGGGCTTCTGTAGCAGTCCATTGGCTGTTCCTTCAGTTTAATTAACCAAAGCACGTTAAGAGATTCAATCACCAATCAGTAGAATATAACCAATAGTCTATGCTAGGAAGTTTTGCGTCAATATGGTTAGATGGGTTTAATCCATGTTTGGATAAAAAAATCACACCAGTTATAGTCCTAATTGTATGTCTTTTGTGGTTTGGAATAGAATACAGGTGATGCCTGCTTGGCAGATTTGGTCGCATTTGTGGTCAGGGTTGCGACAATGCAGGAGCGTTGGTATGTGCTGATTGCGTAACGGATTGCGTCCATCATGGCGTGAGAATTCACATAGTTGTTTTTTTTTCATTGGTGTTTGTATTTTAGTAGCACAATTCACTAAATAATGTTATTTTGTAGCATAGTTCTTATTTTTTTCATATTACAAAAAGCCAATTTTCACAGTAGTTAAACACAATAATATATGTAAACTTTGATGCAAATTGTAAGGTTATAGAATAGTACAAACAGTACACTATGAAATAGTTAATTTAAACCAGGCTAAGGAACGGACAAAAGGTTAAATATAGTAGCAGTCGTACTTTATTTCGTACAATAATTAACATAAAAATAGCATTTATTAATTAATTTGCATTTTTATTAATATATATATAAACATAAATAACATAAAAATATGATTTATTGGACCTATATAAAAACAATAATTAACATAAATAACATAAAAATATGATTTATTATTTGCATCGGACTTGTTTTTTATTACTATAATGATTTATTAGAAATTTATGATGTTGGAATTTTATTAATTCTTTATAACATAATTAACATAAAAATAGCATGATGATGAATAACATAATTAGTATAAATAACATAAAACATAGCTAATATAAATAACATAAACATCACCAATATAAATAAGAAAAACATAATTAATATAAATATAACTTAACAAGTTAAACTTCCTCCGCAATTTGTACAAACAGGTCACTTCTCTCTTTTTGACAAAACAAAAAATTTTGAATTCAAAAAAAAAAAGTTATGTTAAAACAGTCAATACTCCAGAATTCCATGATTCTTTAGTGACTCTAGTCCCTGGTCAATTAATTCCACGTAAAAGTTAAAACCCTCACTTACTTTCTTCACCTCCCACTCCGCCTGCCCAATGCCCCCTCGCCTCCCCCAGTCCCACTGCAGGGACACCATCGCCTCTCCCGCTTCTTCATCCACTCCTCCCCCATCTGGCACTCTCTACCCCAAGTCCCCTACCCCGACGCTCCCGGCTTCCACTCCTCCCCCAATCTGATTGCTGCAAAAAATTACAAGTACGGTTAATGAGGTATGTTTTTCCAACTTTCTACCAAAATTAGTTGAGTGATGATTCTCTCACACCATTAATTCGTCCGTGTCGCGTTATATCATGGCGAAATGGAGGTGATTTCTCAGTCTTTTTCGGTAGCTAAGTGCAATTCCACGCCAAGAAAGCCATTTCAGGACGGAACAACCAAGTTTTAAGACCCTGTTTAGTACCACGAGCTTGTAAATGAAAATTGATACCAAGTGGCCTAATTTGATGAAGTTTATGATTTGGAATCGACCTCTATAAGGGCAAAGATTCTTAAAAAAGTAAACATATCTACATCTGAATCTTCTCATACTCCGCGAAAGCAAAGCCTACACTGGGAATTGTTGTTGTTGTACTCTTCGAGGCTCAAATAAAACTTCAAAATGTTAGGGAGCAATTCATCTTGACGAGCAAAACCACCGACCCCTCCTTATAACCGAGCAAAACCAACGACCCCGGTAAAAGGGTACAACAAAACCACACATACACAATTCCTAACTCTTTTTTATAGATTAGTATATACCATAACCATACTACAGATGAATGCAGGGGGAGAAAATGACACTTGATAACACTAAAATCAGTCCTAAATTTAATCCTATTAAGTCATAATCTGAGAACAAACTATCTAAAAGGAGAACAAGTTTTATAAAACATAGAAATACAGGTGCAGCTACAAGAAGCAGTGTCTCCTGCAGATAAAACCACAACTTCAGTGCAGACATGGAGCATGAGAAACGGGGACGGTTCCCACAGGAAAATGCTCCTTGGATCCTCCATTCCCCCGTCGTTATTTCTACACAGCGCACAGTGCTGCCTAGAATGCGGTTGGCATCATGTTCATGTCTAATATTCACGTCCCTTGTATGGCATTTCCTGTTAAAAACACACTCTTCAGAAAACAAGTAAACTGCTTTTGATGCCCAATGACAGGGACAGAGAGACACAGACACGCAGAGAGAGAGAGAGAGAGAGAGAGAGACAGCTCTCGTGTTGAGCAAAGATTTCTATAAATACAGCAAACATCACCATCAAACAGAGCGGATCCCACTCAAATGAGGAATGAAGAGATCCAAATGGATGCAATAGACCATTTAAACATTTGAACAGACATTAAGGGATTTCCATACAAATGTTCAATAGAAAATAAAAACAACGTATACTTACAGCAGGATAGCCTGGCATGTACATGACTTGCCTAGGATGGCCAAGGATCATCTGTTGCCCATACTGGAAAATTATGGATAAAATTCAGCACTCCTGACGGCTCTAATTGAAGAAATTCCAAAAGATTCTTAAGTTAAGAGACAGTGAGGTCACCTGTGGTCCATTTGCAGGAAAATATGCTTGTGGCGGCTGCACTCCTGCAGCCTGTGGGTTAAAGAGCACAGGCTGAGGCCCAACATATGATGGCCCAACCTAGGAAAAACCCAAGTGTCAATGTTCCAACCAAGAAGAATCACTGCATGTAACAAATTAACCTCCTAGTGGCGAAGAAAAAAGACATTAGCAGCTCACAGTGACCGGCACATGCATGTCTATACTGAGTCCAAGTATGTAACGATTAAGGACATGCATACCTTTAAGAAAATATTACACAACAAATTTCATATCCCCATCTCTACTCCTACACAACCATAGCCCTTGCAGGCAATGTGTTTGTAAGACCAACGAAAGCCGCGCCCCCCCCCCGGGGCCCCAAAAGACATTTGCAGAATTTGAAGACACTAAATTCAAAGGAAATAGAAAAACTACCACCACCACCACCAAGTACAGACCCACCAGAGCAACATCTAAGCAGATGCAGATGTAGGCAATAGGCACGGAAGCATCAACAACAGTGAGTACTACAAGTACTATAGCACAAGTCATAAGACTAGTCTAAGATACCCGAAGCCTGAATCAAGAGCAAGTAACAGGATATAAACGAGACCATTAAGAAAGCCTAGAGTAAAAGAAGTGGCAAAAAGGCGCACAGACGAAATGGAAGAGGCGGGAATCATGGGGCCCTACAAAACCAGATTTGCCATTTTGCCCACCAAACCAATGCTATAAGCGAAGCTCCACACCCAAGACACGGAATATGTTTTGGACAAGAACCAAATTCCACACCCAGGACAAGCCAAACCAATATGTTTTGGATACAATGTAGCCAGGGCGAAAAAAGAATCAGTAATACACAATCTTTTTCCCTCTTTGTTCAACATTTTTTTCGTGCTCTTTATCATGTACACGTTTGACAAGTGGACAACCTCTATTGTTTTGTTTCCATAGCGCAGCTTTGTATATAGCTCCAACTTTTGCTTAAATAAATTTTTCATGACCAAAAAGGGGTCGAATTGAATGTCTACTCCCATTTCCCATTTTTATATAAGGATCAACTTAATATATTTCCTAGCCTACCCCAAAAAGAATATAGAGGTAAATAATAAATGAAAAGCAGCTCCGTTTTTAACCAGTTAAAGTCACAGGCCTCAGTTAAATGGAATTTGTTCCTCCACATTTCACCAACCAATTAGATATTATAAACACCTCTCGAGCACATTCACAGACAAATTAGATAAAATGAACATCATCATGTGGAAGTTTCATATTCTATGCGGATAGTGTCTTGTACTCTTAGTCGTTTAATTACATCCTGCAGCAACAGGCAGGTCAAAAAGAAGGGGGACTTTTCTTTGGAGGAGGGGGACTACAACATTAATGCAAATTGTATGCCGATGGTATCTTGTACTCTACTCGTTTAATTGCATCCCTTGGAAATTTCACATTCTATGCGGATACTATCTTACACTCTAGTCATTTGATTACATCTTACAGCAACAGGCAGGTCAAAAAGGGGGAGCCTTTTTGGGGGTGGAGGGGCACTACAGCATTGACACATATACAAATTTACAGTCTTTAAGAGGAATGGGGGGAAAATGGAAATTTTTTAAACAAAAAAGATTCAGTTGCATGCAGGAGTAGAGAGAATTGTTTGCTGTCCAAACTTTAAAACTGAGAGACACCACTAGCGCCCAAATTAACATACAATCAGTTACTCACCATACCAACTGGCACGCCATGCATATGTGGTACTGTAGGCATTGCAGTAGGATAGTAGAAGGAACCCTCATTAACAGGAGATATTGGCCTCAAAGAAGTATGAGACGGGACAAAGCTTTTAGCATTTGGATTAAGCTTAAATTCCTGCAAATTAAGGTCATAGGTTAACAACATTCTGAATGCATCAATGAAATTCTACATTTTATACAGAGGTCAAGCAAAAACATATCAAGATCTTTTTTCTTTTGCAGATAAATGAAACTATTTCACTTATCTAAAAGTAAGTAAAATCATTCCACACCTATATTTTCCTCAAATCTCTTATGAGATCAGAATATTTACATACCAAGCAGAAGCACATGCAATGTAGGTGTCTAATCAAAAGCACATATCCAAGCACAAAAACAAACATAAACAAACCTTTGCATTAGGATTCAGTGTTGATTTTTCCGAAGACAGTGAACCCACAGAAGAACTAGGTGACAATGCAGGAGCGCTTGGGGCCGACGTAGCAGCTCCACCCTCCGGCGTCAGCGATGCGGAACTGCCTGATCTTCCACGAGATCTCTTAGTTTCTGTAGCCGCATGCACTTTTCCAGACTTATCTTCTGAAGGCTCGCCGGTAGTACTTTTCGCATCAGCCTTTGTAGAAACATTAGAATATTTTGGTGCCACTGATGACACGCCCGGGCCACCTCTCTTGGCATCAGATGACGATTGCAAATCTACATATTTGTCTATGCAGAGTGAGCAACAATGTAAAATCTAAAATTAGACATTTTGCGTTCTATTCAACAAGTTCAGATGGAAACTTTTAAGGCATACACAAACAAAACTATAAAATGGGGGCCAAAAGAAACTTTGGCATAAAAAATGAACAAAAATCCGTCCACGTGGTAAACTAGAAACCAGATTAGACAAAAGAGACCAACTAGAAGGCAATACAAGCAGAATCAACATTAATCCTACAAAGACCCTGCCCCAGATGAAATATTGAAATAACATGTTCAGCATTGAAATAACATAGAGACCTCAGTTAAACTACAAGGAAAACGCGGCCTAACCCACAGAGACCTTGTCCACATAAGCATCACTGAAAAAAAAAACCAGCACTCTGGTGATAAACACCACTGCAGGCTGACAAACCAGGAAAACCCCCATATTCCACAATGGAAGAGCATTCAAACCCTACCATAGGCATTAAAGTTTGCCCTATTTTCCGACCCCCTCTCTCTCATACCTTCCCCCAGTAGGGTTCCCCCAAGAGATAGAGGGTCCCCAGGTGGACCACTTCAAATATAAAAAGGAGCTAAATACACCGAATAACATGCAGCATACACCATACAAGTATCTTTGTCTGAATCAACTCCTAGAGCGAGAAAAGCCTCTTTTGCATAAAAAGAAAGAGAGAGGATTTTACTTGACCAGGGCTCCAAGGAAGTCAAAAAGACTCTCCTCTCACGGCTAGTGATTTTAGGATAAGCACTACAAATCCTGTCAATCCAGCTTTTCCCAACTACTTTTAGGAGGCACTCTACATCCACCGTGCTTAGAGTATCTGGCTTTTTAAGAATTGACAGAGTGGATAATTCCAGGTGGGAAATCCAATCATTGTTAAAAGTGCAAGGATGCCAGTTCAAACCCACACAAAGCATTAAGCATGCTCATAAATTGCAGTGATCCACCCAAAATTCCCGCCACCTGAAAAGGTGCATTCCACAGATAATTTACCATTTCAAAAGGTTGCAGATCTTTGCATATTATGAAAAATGAGGAGCTGGCCATTAGATCATAGCTTTTCTATCATATTAGGGCTGTAAACAATAGTATAATCAATTTGACCATCCTAGTGATGGTCCAAACAAAAATTTCCGTCTGAGCAACTTCCGATTTCCAGATGAATTGCAGAATATGAAGAAGGTGCAGACCGTTGAGCAAATATTGCTGGAAGGACTGCAAGAATGGCCTACCTTTAAATCCCTTTCCTACAGCCTTTAATCACGAAGAAACCTGTAAATATACTACCTTTTTTTTCTTCCCAGTATTATGGATTTGTTTTTTTAGTGGAAATTCAAAAAAAAATGCAATTTTGAATTGCACTTCTTGTTGGTTCCACGAAAAAGCTGATATTGAGACATCATACACAAAAGTACATGAAAATGAAAAATGAAAAGGGGTGTTCTCTTCTCAACGCTAACATGTCAGTCAATCCCAGCCTTACATCTAAGCCGCAACAGAAAAAGGCGAGGTGGAGACAGAAGAACACCACCAATGAAATAAACTTTCAGGAACTCATGCTATAGCTTGACTCATTCTTCTAACTTCTAGTAGCTTAAGCGCCTGATCCCAAAATAGATGTCACTTTCTTTCGTACTATATTCCTAATGGATCAGTTACAACTCCATAAAAAACCCTCCGATCACGTCCTCATCTTCTTGCATATGATATGGTTGAGAAGGATAAGAGGGAGTAAACAGAAAAGAAACGCTTTTTGTTTTGGATAAGAACAGAAAAGAAACAATAATGACATATCCTAGCAATGATTCATTGTAATGAATGCTTCTCAGCGGGAGGCATGGAGTAGACAAGGAACTACAAGTCTGCAATAAAACCATGTCATTCAAAGAACAAAACAGAAAACAAAAGTACAGAAATCAATGCCCTTAAAAAAGGGAAAGACACACACATTAGTGTAATGTCTGGTTGGATGTGATCAACCTCGTAATACAAAAAAAATTGTTATTGTGTTTCCATTACCTTGTTTGGTTGCATGAAATTAGAAAAAGGAGAAAACTATCTTGTAATTATAGTAACCACAAACTATGTAATAGTGATTGCATTACTGGGTTGATTGCATCACATTACCTCTAGCCAAACATCACATAAGAGTACAGAGATCCCAATGTAAGAGCTCCGGACATACACAAGGACAAAAGAGTAGCAAGCCAAGGGTGTGCGCGGCATCTATTAACATTAAAATGATAGTGACTAACAATTGCATTCCAAACTTTCTCCCTGAAATAGTAGTGTACTGGGACCAGATGCCATAGGTGTTAAAAAAACAAAAAACAAAAAAATGATTCAATATAGCCAATAAGGCTGCATCACTTAGCATAGAAAACCAAGTAAAAAAGACAATCAAATGCAAGAAGCAACATAGCAAAAGAAGGGCAAGTGATTGCAGTTATGCAAGCTCAAGGTAGGACTTCCAGATTATCATTGTTGCCACACCCCCTGCCCCTCCCTTCTTCCTTTCCTCTATGCTCCTGTTGCCCTTCTTGTTCATTAATTTCTTGGTTAACAAATCATACATATTGATAGAAAACAAAAATTGCATATAACTCACCAACAAGTTTTGCTGTCTGAGCCTCCAGATTTGACTGCATGGCAGAGATGAAGATAAATGAAAACATGAACTAAGACAATGTCCCAACAAAGTCGTCTTTGAATTATCAACCAGAAAACAAGACAATAGCCAAGAAACTCATTATTTTCTCACAGTTTCCTCAACAAAAGCATTTCCTGCTTGCTCATCGATGTGGTTCTCTTGCACCCTATAATTCAATGATAATGCCGAAAAGATATCAGAAATTACTCACCAATGTATGCCACAGACACGAGTTCAGCATTCCCTCAGCTGATAAAACAGGCTAATGAAAGAGAAATTACCTCCAGTCATCTTCAAAACTATGACCCGCGCTAGAACTATCATCAGATGGCAGAGACCCAGAGCGGTAGAGCTCCCGGTTAGCTTTATAATGGGAAGGTTGAGTCTCATCCTGCACAAAGCAAGACAACATTAACTCTCTTGAACATCAGTCAACAATCAATATTCAAGAATAAGCCAGACAAATTTTGCTGTAGAAGGCAGATACAGCCTGGAGGTGGGACCACCACAGAGGAAGGGGTAGTTCTCTGACATGAAGATGCAGGAAAAACAAGGAATGCTCAACACCAAGCTATCGTAGGTCTCCTAAAGAACAACTTTTCCAGCAGAAAAGGATTGTTAACACAAGATACTGAAGATCATAGAACTGTCAGAAACAAAGATAAGAATGAGTTTGTTTGAGCATGTGTGTGCGCGCACACGCATGCATGCACGGGAGAATGCATGCACACAGAAATATTCAACTCACCTAAGATACAGTAAAAATCCGTAAACCTAGAAGGTGAACAGAGTGGGGGGTCTTTTATTCGTTAAAAAAGAAAGCTATAGTCAAGTGAAAACATAAATCAAACACTACTGTAACTCAAAGTGCTGCCGCAGATCAACATTGTACAAACATTAAATGGGTGCGTCAACAGGGATGATACACAAACTTGATATGCTCCCCCCCCCCCCAAAAATACTGCTAATAATCTCATTCATTTGAGGGAGTACCTTGAGACCCAATGTTCAGGATGTAGTGTTCTTATATGTTTCCTAGCATAATACTTCAGGACTACCGAGATTATGAATGTTGCCATCAGTATGCATCCTGTATATATAGTACAGAGAACATACGTAAAGATATTTGGTAACAACTAACCAGCACTAAAACAAAGGTCAGTCATTTCCGCCTTAACATGTTTTGTCCCCTATCTCTTCTCGGATCAGATTTCGTCCAGTATTTTATAGATAAATGTCTATTATAAGTGAAGATTTCTCTATAATAAATTCCCCTTGATGTAGGGGGCACAATCTCTGGGCAAATTACTTGTGTATGCATTACAAGTAGGTGAATACCTGAGCCCGTAAACCATAGGACAAGACTGCATGGCTGAATCTTAGCAATTTACAGACCAACTTCAGCATCCATGTCATCCATAACACCTCCGAACAGTTTGCACAGCCCTCTGCCAACCCCTTTCTATCACCAATTGTCAACAGGCAACCATGTCCAGCCATAGTCACAACTAATAAGTTGATAGGAAAATCACATCAAGCCTGCCCAGCAATAGGCTATAGGCCTATGGCAATAGAACCTGGCAATCCTCATCAAGCTCAATTCAGTCCTCTTAATTGCCAGATCCTAAAGCCACTCATTCCCCGATGCTGCTCCACCAAGGAAAAGATTATGAACCTAGACTCATGTGATCCAAGATAGCAGAGAAATCATCACGAATTGGGCACTTGCATACCTGTAGAGTACATCAGTACAGGGATTCCGTTGACTTCTAATTAGATGCATGTCTAAATGCTACCAAGTTCCTCACTCTCAAACTCCACAAAGAACCTGTTCCCAACAGAAGATTGTTTGGAAGCCAAACGAGTCTGTCATTAGTATTGTTAGTTTGTTACATATTCTTGTTAAGGACAGCACACCATCTTCCTATAGATTTTCTTCGTCATTAATGAAACATGATCTCTTCAACAGAGAGGAATGTTCTTTCAGCCTTTATGTGCATCAGTGCACAAAAGTTGAACAAAACAAGAAGAATACACTTATACAGCACTTCCACCAACTGCTGAATTGCATAGCCAAATGAGTATGAAGGGTTGAAAGGAATTGGTGTAACTACACTTAACTAATTGACATGCCATCCCTGTCCTAGGACATTATAGGGAACTCCACTAATATATTTAGTCAATTCCTGAAATAAGAAAATTTTCTAAAAACAATACTTAGGGCCAACCAGAATCAGAACATAAGAAGCAAAGCAAATACATGGCGTACTGTCATAGTATGTCCACATTCTTCAATATATATGAACATATTTTTTAAAGCATATTTCAGAGTGAACCTACTGTAAGTATATCACAAAAGAAATACGTGCTCCACGTGTTATAGGCTCCAAACTACACAATTGTCCCTATCTACAATTATATGCCATCCATGTTCCCAATTTTTCCGATAAAAAACCATGAAAGCTAAAGAATAGCAACTTGAACACCACTTTTCTAAACCACAATTTCTGCAAATTGTCAACAAAATTAGGGTAGAAATATACCGCCTTTGATGATGATGCAGATGACACTCTACCAACATCGAAACTTTTGCCACTTTTTCCACCAGTGACATCAGCAAAGGACCTACTAAAGGCAGGCATGGCAGAATCACCAAAGGTATCTGTGTCACGTGAAGTCAACAAGATATCCTCCTCTTCATATCCACTATCATCGACACCTCTATAGACTGATGAATACTTTGTTTCCTCATCGATATCAAGGTCACCAAGAGCAGATGCACCTCTTTCCTGAAATATAGAGCTCAAGTTTTTAAGAACTACAATTAAATAATCAAAACATAAAAGAACATGAAATTTAAATTTAATGCAACCTCACCTCAGCTAAATGAAGATCGTGCGTTTCCTCGCCCTCAATTTCCCTCGCTATTCTCAAGGCAACTTCTTCCAACTCTTTCGTTTGAGGCCCCCTTTCAAGTTTTGTAGTATAAAGCTCCTCATTGAATGTGCTTTTTACTCCAAATAACTTCTCATTAACTTTGAATTGGTCCCAGCCCCTGCAGGACAAGGCACAATATTGTGTCAGCCAAAAATATGCACCAGTAAAAATAAAAAATAAAAAACAGTTACAAGATCGGAGCTGATGGAACATTTTTTCAAAATTTTAGATGAAAGATGGAGAGAAACTAAAGACAAAGTAGCAAATAAAGAATCTAATAGTTACTGTTACAACCCAGTCCACGGGGAGTCAAACACGTTTTCCAACTCCGGGCGCTGTGGAATTTCTTCATCAGGCACCCAACGTTCCAGCTCTCTCTCTCCCTTAACATGACGAGAATGAGATATATAGGAATCCAGCAGAATATCTCCCTGCCTTTCACCTTGAAGCTCACTTGATAGTTCATCCTCTGTAACAGATACGTCCTACCAGAAATAATGAAGAGAATGAGAAGCAACCATGTGACAAATTGCTTGAAAGGAAGTCAAATCATCAACACAAGGTAGCCAAGCAAGCATGTGACAAATTACTTGAAAGGAAGACCAGTCATCAACGCAAAGAAGGGAAGGGAGGATAATATAAAGAAAACACATAAAACAAAAAACAGCAATGGCAGTGTGAAACTGAAATTGATCAAGCAGATGAACTTCTTCAGGAACAACACCTATAACACAAAAACAACCAGAATATACAGGGAATGATGCAGCAAATTGATCTGGACTAGCTACTGCAATCTCAACCCATCTCATATTGTACCAAAATTTAAAAAAATAAAAATAAAAGGGTGGAGCATGCAGAAGGACCTTAGCTACAAGTTGAACAAATTCATGAGACGGTATTATTAGAGTTTTTGCCGGAGCTCTTCTGACTGAGTCAGAAGCAGCTTTCTGTCCTCTAGAAGAGACATCTTTTGTTAACCGAGCCATTTTCAAGACAATTCCTGCGATCAACAGAAGCAACATCAGATAGAGTTACATGACCATGTAATTATCATCACTAAGGGGACATTTGGTTCAACAAAGTTGGAATATAAGGTAATGAAAAAAAAAATTGGGGGGGGGGGGGGGTTTAACTATGGCAACAGTTTCTGATTCCAAACATCATATGTTTGGTTCAACTTACAAATGATAGAAATTGGTACCAAGTAGTATGAGTTAGTCGACAATAAGGGGCAAACGCATGCCTGGGGGACTAGTGAAAACTCTGGCATGTGATTCCAAGCAAGGGGGAAAAAACACCCAAAAAATCCAGACATTAAGTATGAGAATTTACAATGCTATTCCCAGACATATAAACAAAAAAGCATGAACCAAATGACCCCTTAGAGTATCAAATCAAGATCTTATAGCAGGAAACAAATGCATGGTTCCACTAGGATTCATATCTATGTCAGCATACCAAAATCTTTATCAGCATTTGTTGCATGAAAAATTCCACAGAATACTGATCCATTTTTAACCTGTACTTCGACATGATATCCAATAAAACAGGTTGTCAAATACACAAGCCAATCCCGTGAAGGATTTTCACAGCCTCCAACTTTGCTGCCATTCACAACATCTGTATTTATTTAAAAAATAATAATTAGTAGGATGCCAAAAGTCAAATTATTTGAAGCACTTGAATTGAAGAAAATCACCTGCACTGGTCACAATCGCTCTACTGGGGTTTGACTTTCCAGGCTGCAACTTGTTCTTCATCCGGCCGCTGTTATCTTTTTCAACCCTGCGGCGGCTGAAACCATTGGCTGAAGACCTGGGCTGTACAGCTTGCTGCAGATTCATTCTACGCAGACTAGAACCACCAGCCTATTAGCAGAGACGAAATGAATGAGAAGCACCAATGAAATTAGAAATTGTCATATCATACCAGTCTCATGACACATAGAGGCAGTTCAACAGAAACAGCACAAGGGGAACTCTGGGGAAGAGAAGTTCTGATGCTAAACCAACGTAAACCTCTCACATAATGAATGTGGACAAATAATAACAAATCTACAGCAGAAGGATGTTTACAAAGCAATAGAGAAGTACACTAAAGAACAATGGACATTTAGTATCACAAAACATTAAAGCAAATGACTACAAACATATATTGATTTCATTAAAAGGATAATACAATTGTTATTTAACATTAGAAGTAGGGCTGGAAATGGGCAGAATGGGCTCCCGAGCAAACTTGGCAGGCTGCTCGTAAAGCTCGGCTGGAAGAAAGCTCCAGCCAGTCCGGGCTCATGAACATATGTTTTGTTTTATTATAGCATCGATTATGAATTTATGATACTATGTTTCTTTGCAGATAACTAGGCCCATTAGTCTACTCGAGACACTCGCCACTAGAATGAGCCCAATTAGGACGATAAAGAACTACAGATAAAGAGAAATTAAAAAATATTTAAAAAGCTGAGGGCTTTACATCATCATAAGATCATCAATCAAATTCTATGACAGTAATTGCTAGTCTCCAATCGGCATCGCTTAGTCCATGGCCACTAGCTTATCCTTCAACGTCCTCCAAGGCTAAAACATAAGCTTTGAGAGTAAACTATGGTAGGAACATCCCTTAAAAAAGGAAACATACTACTGCAGGCCTAACCACGAGCCAAGCAGAGCACACGAGTCATAGCGACCCAAGCTCAGGCTAGACAAATTTAGCTCGAGCTCAGTCCAAGAGGGATGAGCCCAGCCTCAAGGACGGTTCGGCTTGGCTTGGCTCGGCTCATTTCCATGCCTAATTGAGGGAGAGGAAGGAAAGGATTTCACATACACCAATTCCTAACACGACTATGGCCCAGGCAAGCAACAGCAACCGAATAAGAGAACATGTATGTCATGCAACAACGGTAGCAGCAGCTATATTACATTAAATCATCATACAGATCATCAAAGGTCATCTTATCACATTTATAACTACACACAAAAACATAATGAATTCCACTGCTACGGGAACAAGGAATATTCAGGTGGGAGAACGAAGGGTACAAACAAGTCTTGTAAGAACGTATTATTTTCACTTAAGAGCACTAGTGCTTTTATCCTCCAATGCTTGTCAAATTTATGCCCATGCAATGAGGGGACCTCTTTTATCATGTCTGTCTCTAAGACGCCATTACTTCAGGCTCAATTGAGAGACCCTTAAAATTAGAGATCCAAGGTACAAATAGCAATAATCGACTTCACAGGAACTTGAATAGCTCATAAAAAGTATATACAACTGAATGTAGCACAATACCTCAATGGCATTTGCCAATAAATTTCAATATTTTCTATAAAAAAATAGCTAGCATTTGATCCTGGCATCCGTCTCATTTAAGGAACCTTTTTATAAACAGGGCATTTCTCTATTCTTACACCATAGCCATAGACTTTCTAAAGTACTTATCTTGGGTTCAATTCTACCCTCCCGCGTGCCCTTGCTAAGGTTTTTGTCGCACAATCATTACTCTACGAACGAACTAGATCATTGCCACTCAAAACTACCTCATCACCCAATAAACCCTAACAGATAAATTCAACTTAATCAGACGTGGGCAAACCCGATTCGTACCCGTTAGCAATCAAGCAAGCAAGTGAAGCTTGAGAAATCGAAAAACGACGATCTTCTGCTGGGCGGTGGCCCTCAGTAGTTCCTTGGTTTCATGTGCCTTCTAGGGTTTTTTGGGAACCGAAAAATTTACAGCCCCTCCTTTTGTTCTTTCTGGCCGAACCTCAGCTAGCCTATGCAGGTGGTCGGGTAGGATCTCCTTAGATCCGAACGACGTCTTCACCGGAGAACCACCTTTCCGCCGGAGTAAGCACCGGAGATTCCGCCGCCGTTGGATGCCGGTAAAATCGGGCGCTGTAAGAGGGGGAAGCTCGCGGGGTTCGCCGAAGGAGGAGGAAGGTGGGGGATGCTCAGATTTTTGCTTGCTTTTCTCTCTTCCTCCCCCGATTTTTTAGTCTAGTTTTATTTGCAGAAGCAAAATAATAAACAACTAGAATAGATAATATTAAAACTTGTAGCAAATAGATTTTCTTTTTTCTTTTTTTTTTCCAATGGCGTGCAACTCCTGTAATAGACAACATATCAATGGGATCCTTGAGAATTAAACTTGAAGCCAGATAAATTCCTTGGACTCTAAAATGTTTTTCCTTTTTTTTTGTGATTTGAAATCAATCTCTTTGTATGTAGTGATATTTGTAGGAATAAAGTTACTTACATTTAAATCTTCTCATGGCACAAGCAAATGGGACCCATATTTATTTTTTTTATCAAATAAGAAGGGATCCTATTATTCATTATACGCTAAAGACGAACATAAATCATCCAGGGCAAGATTAAGGATACAACTTAGACCATCTTCTAGCCAAATTCGGGCACCCAAGATATAAGGTTGACAATGAGTTAAAACATGAGCTACTATGTTCCCCTCCCATCTAATAAAAGCAAAAGCACAAAAATCAAAATATATGTTGAGTCTAAAAATATCGTCAATAAGAAGACTGACTTCTGAAGCAAGTAGATATATAATAACGTCTAAATAGATTGAATTGTGGAGAAAATTGTACATCTAAATTTTTCCATACTCATTTTTAAAATCATGGTATGTATTTCATGCATATCTTGTATCAACCTTGCATGGAGCTTACATTGGCTGTTGTTTATTTATAATTCATCATGACTACTTTACCCGTATTATACTTCTAAAAATATGTCTAATTCTCCGTAATCATACTTAATACATCCTTGTCAAAAAACTACTCACATTCAATAAGAAATAGTTGTACATTGAGGAAGTTAATCAAAACAAAATTCAAATGGAGTTTGTGGATTTGAAAACATATGCACTGTATTTAAAATTACACTTCAACGGTGGCTGATGATTTTTGGCATTTTTAAGGGTGTAGCTAATTCGGCCCAACTTGCTTTTTGGTGGTTAAACGTGGCTCGTGACGAGTGGAAGCCTATGTGAATTCGTTTGCTTATCCGAGCTCAATTCGAGGCTTATGGGTTTGGGTTTGGTAGCTCGTCAAGTCTAAAACAAGTCGAGCATTACGAGCCAAGTTAATAAATCTAACAAACTTTCATGAGCCCTTTAAGAAGCAAATGTTAGTGTTTAAATACTTTAACTATTGTACAAGTATAATTATATTAACTAACTATTACTCACAGTCGTATGCAACACACCATGTCACTTTTTATCTTCTAGCATGGTTGTTCATAGTCTCGCATGTACCACCCCATTCTCGTTAGAATTTGGTCTTTTCTTGTCTCTATGTATTTATGTTAAATTTGAGGTAACATAGTCACAACACATAAGGCAGGTTTTTTTCGTATGTAAATTGCGAGTGTGGAATGAGAAAAAATGAAACGGAGAGGGAAAAAATTGAACGGAGTTCGAAGGAGTAGTTTTTTCCCCCCTTGCACAAGTGAGAAGAAACGGGAATGATTAGAATTAAGTGGAAACAAATGGAATCGAGTGGAAGAAATATGGAAATATTGATATCAATATGTTGGAAGGAGTGCGAGGGAATGCGAGAAAGTGTGAATGAGTGGGATGGAATAGAAGCGAGTAGAAATGGTTGGTATTTATCTTCTTCTTTTTTTTTCATTCAAAGATAATTTCATTAATCAAGGAATGTTCGATGCACCTTCAAACAAAACATCAACAAACCAATCGAGGGTTGTATCCCGCATTACTATACCCATGCAACCAAGACTCCACTCTGCAATGTGATGGGCTACCTTGTTGCTTGATCTTCTCGTCCATAGGATCTTCTTAACATGGCGGTCCTCCACTTGGGCTTGAATGTCTTCTAATAAGATCGAAAATGGGCCACTCGATCCCACCTTCTTCTTCAGATGTTCCACTATCCATCTATCATAACTTTCAATCACAAAAGTCCTCCGTTCCTTCGGCTTTGGCTATGTCAAGTGCAAATTTCATTGCCTGCATCTCCGCTAGCTGGTCTTCTCCCATCACATTGAAACTTCGGGCTGCGACCCAAATGAACTTGCCCGTTTCGTTTCTAACCATACACTGACAGCCACTCGACCTCAACTCACTTCCATTACTTCATCACAATTTATTTTCAAGCAACCACTTTCACCCTTCCATCGGCTCCCCTGGCCCGAGTCCTCTGCTCCATTATTCTGGAACGATTGGAGGTAGCTCATAAGTCCTTGTCGTGCTCGGTTAACCACCATAGTTGGGTCTAATTTGCGATTGTTAAACACTTGATCATTTTGTGCCCACCAAATACCCTACATCACATAAGCGCATATCGAACCAATCCTCCCCATTTGTTCCTTGTATACGATTCACTTGATCAATTCCCAACAATAGCACCCCCCAAACATCTTTTGCCCATTCACAACCAAGAGAATCGTGCTACTGATCTTCAGCACTTGCCCACATATTTCACAATTTGGGTTAGGGAAACAACTTTTTTGTGCCATATTAAACTTGGTGGGGTGAATACTGTTACATAAACGTCACGGAAAACTCTTGACTCAATTGTGTATCTTTAGGCTCCATTGTCGTTTCTACAAACTTGTATGATCTGATGAGCAGGAAGCCGAGCCAGCCTGTTCCATTCTTGCAACATAATATCCTGGTTAAACTGTGTATTATCCTAACTTTCTGAAGACTCATCAACTCTTATCCTCTGGCCGCCAGTTACTTAAGGGAATCGATAGAATAGATTTCGCCACATTCTGATCAAACAAGTCCCTTACCAAGCTTTCATTCCACTAAACCATTTCCTCCCGAAATAACCTGCTCGCTATCCACTCTTCCATGCCCTCCCTCGGATCTCCCAAGTAATGGACATCATTCTTTAGGAGCCAGAGTTTGTGGTAAATTTTAATGCGTGTGTCCGAGCCCACCACCCATCCAAGTCCTTTACGCAACAATTCTCGTCTGACCATGATGCTTAGCCAGGTGAAGCTTGGCCTATATCTATCCAAGCTTGTAATAGCCCCCCCCCCCCCCAGGGAAATAGGATGCCCGGATAGGATTGGCATCCAGCGAACTTGGCTCATTAATCTGCCACCAAGCCTGTTTGGCAAACATCACATTGTTGAAACATTCCAGATCTCGAAAGCCCATGCTCCCATTCAACGTTGACTCGCATAGCCTCGCCCAACTAGTCCAGTGAATACCTCGTTTCTCCGCATCGCCGCTCCACCATAATTTACTGACGTTGCTCCTTACTCCATCAGAAAAGGTAGTTGGGAGTTTAAAAATGCCCATTGCATATGATGAAATAGCTTGTAATAGGGCTTTTATCAATACGTCTTGTCATGCTTGCGATCATGGGCGGAGCCATGAAGGGGCAAGGGGGGTCAATTGACCCCCCAGGTTTTTGAGGGGAAAAAATTAAATGTGGGATATTCTAGTAGAAAAATAATAGATATATATTAATTAGTTCCTAAATATTTCACAAAGATGTGCATAGTAGAGTGGTTGGTTGCTTGTTGTTTAATGTGGAAGGTTGTGTGTTCAACTCCTCATGTTGCCCTTTACATATTTTTCTTTTGAATTTTTGCAAGTGCCCTTTAAGTTTCATCTATTTTATTCTTGTACTTATTTTGAGATTGATTTTTTTAAAAATCAGTCGAACGACGATATCATGCTTTACTTTCAAAATATGAGATCTCGTCGATTACAACTTTCTTAAATGTATTAGCTGCGCACTTTATTTTTAAAACTATTAAAGTTTATATTATGTATATTATTAATCTCGCCCCCCCTTGCTTTGAATCCTGGCTCCGCCCCTGCTTGCGATAGTAATTTCTCCTTCCATCCATTGGCCATGTTCCGAACCCTTAGACTGAGTAATTGAAAAATCACCTTTCTTGATCTTTCGATGCGCATTAGATGGGCCAAGTACTTGCGCAGCTCTCCCAGCTCATCCATGCCCAAAACTTTTAATAAGTCACTCTTCAATTCCAGGTTTATGCTAGTACTGAAAAACACCTCAAATTTCTCCAAATTCAATTGTTGCCCAGAAAGAGTCTCGTAGGAATGTAGAACTTCTCATAGCTCCCTTGCCTCCACTGCATTGGCTCTCATGAATATCAAACTATCGTCGCAAAAAATAGATGCAAGAGCTTGGGAGATCCACGACAAATTTTGAGTCCATGCAAGTAGAAGCCAAAATGTTCCCACACGAAGTACATACCCTTATGCGGATGCTTACACCTCCAACGACGTAATCCACGCATCGGATACTAAACATGGTGTTTAGTTCAATTCGTAATTAATCTCATTCAATGTTTTTTAAAAGTACAAATACAAATTTTGCAATGTACGTGGATAAATAGTTAGAGCATTAGCAATCACATAACACGCGAGGACAAAATTGCCACACAGGCCCCTCCATAACCAAGTGTCATCATTTTATTTGCTCAACAAAAAACACCCACGTGTGGAGGAACCTGTAGGCATTCCTCCATGCGTGGAACTTTTGGATTTTTTTATTATTACTTTTTTGTTTTTTGTTTTTTTTTTGAGTTAATATATAATTTTTATATGATTAAAAAAATAAACTGTGTTATATAAGGTGGGTCCGTGACAAATATTTTTATTGGATGATTAAAATTGGAGTTCCATGGGTTGGAGATGTGATGGAATGCAAGTTCCAAAATTGTGGAACTTTTGCTGACGTGGTAAGTCAAAGTTTCAGAAACTGGCTGGGAATGCTCTTATAGCACTAGCAACCGTAGACACGCGAGACAACGGGTGGGGCCCGCGTGTCTGCTGCGTGCCATTTTTGTCTCCCCAGCTACCTCGAAACGTGTGTGACATGCGGGGGACATGCTTGTGTGCGTCTCCCCGCGGGTCACTATTTGCCTTTTTTTTGGCCTTTTTTTTTCTTTTTTGAAGTAAGTATACAATTTTCAAATGATTTAAAAAATAGGTTGTGTGTTATAAGGTGGGTTCATGACAAATATTTTTATTGGATGATTAAAATTGAGTTCTATAGGTTGGAGAAGTGATGAAAAGTAAGTTCTAAAATTGTGAAACTTTTACTGACGTGACAGATTAGAATTATAAAATCTGAAACTCCAACTGAGAATACTCTTAAAGACAATGTTGGAGTGGGAGAGGGAACTGCAAAATGCTACGCCTTCAGACAAACATTGATTGCGATCAACTATTGCTGTTAAAAAAAAGATGAGCACATGTTATGGTAATGATGGTGTTTGGTTACAATATTAAGTTCGCTGTCATGCAATCTAGGGTGTGGAGCTTTGACACTATGAACATATCAATATCTTAATTAGCTAAGCGTGTTTGATGTGTAAATTCGCGTTTGAAGCAATATTTCTAGTACCGTGTAATACCTTGATAATGTTGGCGACGATATTACGAATTTCGTAATTTGTATTTTTAGAGCAATGGTTTCATCTTAACATATATCTTATTAGTATTATAATTTAGCAAAATATCAACCTTTAAGATTAAGTTATATTCAAATTTGAATCTTATCGAGTACATTTCTCCAAAACTTAATTATGCAATTGCGTGCAACTTGCTCGCTAGAAATTCCAATTACGATTAATTACGTAAATATATAGTTTCCGTTATCATGGCATAATAGAACAACTATTTAGCCTCAGTATTGTTCACTGAGTCCATTATCCTCACATCTGTTATTTTCTCCCATCATTGCCATTGACCAAACGTCATGTGACTTATAACATAGAAGATGGCATATTGAAAGTAAAATCTATATAAGAGATGTGCTATTGTAGATGGACAATATGGAATTTGTCGTTCTTTCATCATGTTTTGGTTAGTGGTGCAACCTCACTAAGGTATATGAACAATAGATTAATGAAGTATTTGGAAGACGGGGTTCAGAGTGGTGTTGGATTACAATTGGGATGACAACTTATGTATAGCCAATAGAGATGATTAGTTTCACTTTTGTACACAAGTTGAGCTAATTTAATTTCACATTTTTTAATTGTATTTTTTACTATTGAATTTATAGAATTAAATTAATAACATATTGTAACTTAGATAATTGTCCCTTTTAACACCTTTTATAACGTTTATTTATGTTTTAGCCTAACTAAAAAGTGGAACATTTATATCAACTATGAATATAATTTGATTGGTGCCCTTTAGAACGTCTATGAAAAGCGAAATAGTCACAAAGTCACGGCCAAACAGAATCGAGAAGGATCAATTCAATTGTCGGCCTTGCAAGCACAAACAGGGTTCGAAACAACCCAACATATTGCCCTAGATTGCTCAAGATTTCTGGACGCTATTCGATTACTTGCCAATTCATAATCAACAACAATTTAGACCAATCTACTGGGCCTACTGCTGTCTCCCCATCTTCCCCAATTCGTAATCACGTTATTGAAGAGAGAGAAAGGGAGAAGCAGGGATGTCACTGACGGGGGTAAAAATGGCGGAAGAGGTGTGGTTAACTTGTGTAACCCACGCATTCTCTACCGAGACTGAAGAGATCATGGGTCTACTTCTTGGCGACATCGAGGTCCCTCTCTTTCTCTATCTCACTTGTGAAAATCTTCCAGATTTGATAATGGCTTCTGGGATTTGCGATGAAGCCATGAATATTGACTGGGATATGCCCTCCAGCTTTCATGCGATTGATTTGAGCAATTGAATTTCACCTCATGTGCTCACACCTTTTGTTTGTCTGGGTTGAGGGAAATTTGGATCAATTTTGATATATTTGTTTTTCGGGGTCCCATATGTTCGTCAATGCTGTCTGATTTGCCCATTATAATGCGTCATTTTGTATGCATTTATGTATGGTTCATATGCATCTTGTGGACATGGTGATTCAATGAATTATAAACATATACTTTCCATTGCTCAATTGTGATAAAGAGTGTGCGTGTGTTTAAATTTCCACAACGAGCATTTTCTTGCTTCTTGGTAGGTTCTCTAGTTGAGAAATTAGCCCTGTAAAGTATGTGCATATGGCTGAACTTTCGTTAGTCAGCTGGCTGGATGTGGACGAGCATGCTTCATGTTGAGCTTGAGGCTCATGGGCACTTTGAAGTTTGTTGTTTAACGTTGGATTTATATGTATGTCCTATTTTCGATCCTGCCCAGAGAAGAGGGGTGAGGGGGAAGAAATAGAGAAAGATAAAGGGTTTGATTGGCGGAAACTTCCTATTTATGGAGCACCCCCCTTCCCCTGCATACTTCCCTGAAATGATACTGCCCTCATTTATGAATTTGTGAATTCAGTATTCTAAAAGTGGGAAAGCAACTGCGCTAATATGGGGCGCATCGCCTCAGACGCGATCTGATAGGAGAAAGGATCGAGTTGAGACTAATCCTGAGCAGTTGGCTGCAGCATCCGCTCTGGCTGAAATATCCTTTCATATGTATTTGTATATGAAGCATTTCATTGCATTTTATTAGTTTGTTTGGCTTGGGACTACTTTCCATAAATTTGGTGTTGTAACCCCAAAGGGTTCCAATTTGCCCAAGAGGAAGAAGCTAGATTGCCAGGGTGTTTGGGAGGGGGAAGCTTAATCAACTGTGGATGAAACAAATTTGCTCCACCTTTCATGAAATAGGTGTGCTATTCAAATCTCACAAAGATGCACGGGAGAATCTTCCCCTCCCTGATTCTTTCCCGCTATCCCATGCCTTTGCTTACTTGGTTGCCCCACGGCAGATCCCTAGTTTGACTGTATAACCTTACAAAAGTGTTAGTGCACGGTGGTCTGCTCTTGTGCACATTCGCACCATTGGACATTTTCTGTATATCAGAATCTTTCTAGGATTCTGGAGTGGTGTTATATGTGTAAAGGGGATCTGGAGTTGGTGGATCACTTGTTGCTTCACGATCAGTTTGCTAGGGTACTTTGGGAGATTGCATTTAGTTGCTTGGGTATTTGTTTTTGGGTTTCTCATTATTCTATCAGCAACCATCTTTTCACTTGGGAAGGCTACTTTGGTAGGAAAGCAAACAAGAAGAAGGTCTTGGCTCTTCCGCATGTAAGTTTTTTGGAGCATCTGGAGAGAATGTAATCGAAGAGTCTTCGAGGGGGGCGAAATGTCCCTTGAGTGATTAAAAGATAATTTCATTAGGACTCTTCATTTTGGGATAAAGGGTACTTTTGCGTGTCAGCTTTTGATGTGGTTGATCTTGTAGATAGCTTGCATATTGGATGTATATAATCTTTGGTAGGATGCTTTTTGGCATCCATCCATTCTTACCTTTTATATAATACATATTTTTCCTTATCAAAAAAAAAAAAACTTTCTAGATTCTTCCCTGTTCACATAGGGATCACAAAGCGATCAAAACTAAAAAATTTTATATTCTTTTGTAGAGTTTGGGTGTTATACAAAATCTGTTTGTTTTGAGTAGGGCAACAACTGGGCAAGTGACTTCTTGAGCTTCCATGGACATTCTCAAGCCTCCACTAGTCCACTTCATGCATTGGTTTACATCCCACAACATATATAAGACACTGGAGGAACTTGTTAATTAAAGATAGGGCTAATGCGCATGTTATGGCTATTGGGCTTGTGTCGTGTGGTGCTTGTGTTTAAATTTTAAAGTTTAACTTCTCAGAACTTCACATTTACAAATCCTCAAATGTTTTGTGGAATTAACTAAATAGCACATAATGAGCTCTGCAACAGGAAGAAGAACACGAGTCATTGGGTGGTATCACTCTCATCCTCATATAACTGTCCTTCCATCTCATGTTGGTAAGTATACAATTACTAAATTTGTTTCTTTTATCCTGCCCCTCCCCCCCCCCCCCCCGGGGACATTGTGGCGATGCTGGCTTAGATGAGAAGCAGTGTGACAACCAGTGGCGGAGCTATGTGGGAGGGAGGGGTGTCCTGGACACCCCTAACCCCCCAAAAATTGTTTGAAATCTATATCAATATTATGGGTGGACACCCCTAAAATGAGCCCAAAAAAATAATAGATTGCTAAACGTTCGTAGGTGGACACCCCTAATTTGAAACCCTAGATCTGCCACTGGTGACAACTCATTTTATTTAAATGTTTGGTTGCATAAGATTGCTGCATGTCAATCCTGCACTCATTTGATCCTGGTCTAGGTGGCACTTTTACGGTATGGATTTGGATTTGGTTCATAAGACTTTTGTTTATGCTAGACTTATTGTTATGTGGAGGGTGGGCTGTATTTGACTTGCAGCTGAAATTCAGACTTACCCTTTGCAGATGTGCGCACTCAGGCTATGTATCAGCTTCTAGATTCTGGATTCATTGGGCTTATATTTTCATGTTTCAATGAAGATGCGCTAAAGGTTTGTGTCAACATATAAAATTCAGAACAATTTTCCGGCAATGGGTAGGTTCGGTGCAATTGTAAGTTGTTAACTGTTTTCCAAGTAATCAGGTGGGAAGAATTCAAGTCATTGCCTTCCAGTCCTTGGATGGGAATCAAAGCTACTTGTCAAAGCCTGTTTCTTTGTCACCTGTACACCGGAGTACAGTCATAGATGTGGAATCATCCTTAAGTTCTGATGATGCATCAACAAGGTTGGGCTTTGGAAAATCTGAAAAGGCTGAACAAGACACCGGTGATTCCAGAAGTGCTGTAATGAAGGTGAGACACATGGGGCGTTTTTACCTGACTGCAGCATGGCTGCTTTATAATGCTAGTCTATCTTGATTTGAGTTTCATTGGATGTCCTTTGCAAGTTCATAACATACCTGAATGTCAAAATGAGTGTCCTTGTTATATGCATTTTTCATGTCCAGTTCATTTCATTCAATAGATGAACTGCTGCTCACTTGTAAATGTAATTCATCTTTCTAGACCCTAATCTTTAGTCCTGAAGTTGCTCTCTTACGTACAGCAATTCATGCCATGGATCTGGTTATGAAAGGTAGTCCTCTCCTAATTTGCATCAGTGCAACTCTTTTGTGTTTAAATGTTGGAGTATCCTTGAATCTCTAAAGTGTACGGATGTTGTGGAAATTGCAAATGAATTTCTTATTAACTTGAAGTTAGAGCAGTTACTGCTGTGCTCTTGTCAGTCCATTATTTGAAATGTTTAGCAGCCTTTTTTTTTGTTTTCTGCTGCATCAGTTTCTTTTATGGTCTGCAACTTAATCAAATGGGTCGACATCTTGGAAAGTATATGATAGGGTGATCTGGTTATAATGCACATCTTATTGATTGGAGTTCGAAAATGTCAATCAGCAGTAAACTCTGCTACATTCGTCGGTTGTGCGTTTATCTTAGGTGTAGATATTTCCATTCATTCATACTCTATACTATAAATGGTGTTTGATTTCCATCCATATCATGTCGATTTTTCGAAAGTATGAGTCTACTGGATCCAAATTTCAATGGAGTTTATAGCTTGCCAAAATAATTTATGATCTAGTAGACAAAGGTTCTTTTGTCGCTATCAAACAGAAGAGCATGAAGTTCCTCCATGGTTTTTTTTCCCCAAAACTCTATCCTGCACAACCACGATGGGCTTTTTTGAGGGATGCAGCAAACAAAAAAAATGGGCAATGTGCGATTTTGTGAGACAGTTATGGCCTTCTTGTGGTTCATGCTTATGAGTGAAGCTTGTTTGAGAAACTTAGTTGCGTGTATGCTTTATAATGATTATTGGCTTGTGAACCATTGCCGGACTGTGGTAGTTGTCAAACCTGGCTGTGACTGTTACCGTTTTCATTGTGTCTGTAGTTGTCACTTAAAAAGTCTTGACGCCTGTGCAGTCCATGTCCTTTTATATAGTTGAGATTTGTGGTTGCAGCCATGTGTTTCTGGTAGGCCGTCTGTGGTTCCATTTCCAGTATTTCCGTGAAGATATTTCGTAAGATCTAGAGGTTTCATGTGGAGATCTTTCTCTTGAGATAGATTTCTTCTGTTTTCGTTTTAGTGGTTTCAGATCATTGCTGCACCCTTAACTAATCGTTTTCTGAACATAATTAATTGTTGTCTACAATAATCTTTTTACTCAATATCTGTTATGTACAAGTTGTAGCATGATTAATGGATGTTTCCTTGCATGGGATTCTCGTTCATAACTCTAAATTGATGTAATATAAAAAAAATAAATAGAAGAGATATCCTTATTAAAAAAACCAAGAAACGGAAGAGATATCTCTTTTGAGCTTATAAATTTATTGGTGAATGAGCATAATTGAAGGATTTTTCATATTTCTTACAGTTCCTCTTTTGCTACTCCCCCCCCCCCCCCCCGGGCGGGTCTGGGAATACATTCTCACTTGGATGGCTTGTTTGCTCAGGTGGATTCCAACTTTCAGGGGACTGATAGAGTTGGAGGGAAGTTCCATCCTGACAATGTTGGTGATGCTTTTGTTGACATAGATGCAATGGATATGTCTGATGGTATGCAAGAAGCAATGCATCGCTCTCATTTGGATATGAGGTATAAATGAGTATGTACTTATCCTTACTTAAGAGCTATCTCATTTCTTTTACAAATGAGTTCTGTACCATGGTTGCTCTACACACATATTATGACAGAGAATCTATATTCAAAGCATTATTTTTTTGATAGTGATCCTAGACCCTACTCGGACTTCTAAGAAGGAGGTAATGATGGGTCTAAATGACAATCCTAGCATTGTTTCAAAGCTCTAAGTGTCGAGTCGAACGTACAGAGATGGCAAACTCACAAAGAGAGATCAGCTTTGGGGATTGGGACTAAACTCGGCCAGGGTGGTGGTTGGACTTCAAAGGCTCCTAGAAGGATCAAGGGAAGGAAGGAGAAGATGAGGGCTCCTCTTTTCTTTTTTTGGTTTTTTTTTTTGGTTTTTTGGGGGGGGGGGGGGGGGAGCAGTGTTTTCAAGAAGCTGCAAATGCCTAGATGTTGATGTTGGAGAATTTGCAGTCTGAAAATTGAGAGTAATAATAGTGGCTGTGGTAAGCTGGACTTGGCTGGGGGCAGCATTCAAGCAACTTAACCCAAGCCAGTGACTGTAGGTGTGTCATGTGTGGCCATTAAAGTGTAGAACTAGTGTGATTCAATTTAAATTCAGATTTATATGTGATTAGATTAGACGACTAGAACATGCTTATTTCACTAGTGGAAGCACATCCTGTCGTCTCATCTTTACTGTGCAAAATCTAGCACTCTGTCCATCCTTTTAAGATCTGTCAACTTTTTAAAGAGGAATTTGTGACGGGGCATCTTTTTTATTCCAATGGAGGAATGGGTTGTGAACATCATTGTAAACTCAACGATATTTGACGATTTTGGGGTTTTAAGACTGATCAATTTATTGCTATTGATAGAAATCTGCTTCTGAAGTGTTTCATTTTTATTGTATATTCACAAATTTCAAGTTCAGTAACAACAGTACTGAAAGGCTAGTTGTTGGAGCGCTTGCTGCTGGAATGTTTTATCAATTGTTTGGATTGTGATTTCTTCCACGGAAAGGGAATAAACAGAGTGTTTCATGACGATAGAATTGTGCAATATTTGATAATTTTGATTGCAAACTGGTACTTCTTGCAAATGTTCTGAGAAATACTACTTCCTAGTTCCAATATTAGTAGCTCCTAATCTTAAATTCTTTATGTGTCTATTGTTTTATAAATATGGTATATGTGTAATTGCTTATTTTTCGTAACATTTGAATTCATTAAGATTAGCAAAAGCTGCTGGTTCCACTTTAAATTTTTTAAATTATTTGGTTTGCCTGTTTTGACAGTGGTGCAGAGTATATCCGGAAAGAAATTCCTCTTCATGTTCTTCCTGCATTGTCCCTCCTTAAGCTGGATTCACCTTTGGCTTCATTTACAGATTTGCAGCGTGTGTTATATGAAGAGGAGAAGGCTGCATATAACCAAGCCATCTCTCAGAATATGAGGTGAAGAGATGATTAATAGCTTCTTTTGTTTATTCTCATCCTTTTTTGCTATCTCTTTTGTATGTCTTATATACCTAGTCAACCCCCCCCCCCCCCTAAAAAAATAAAAAAGAAAACTCTCTTCTATAAAATACCCATCTTATTTGCTCTCTGCACCATCTTAACTTCAATTGTTGTGTTGAACTTCTGTGTAGAGATGGCAAAGTGCATCCCCTCACTTTCATTCACCATACATCTACATATCAAGCTTCCATGTGCAAGTTAATGGAGTACTGGTTAGTTCATGTATTCTCAACAGTTATCCAATTATATTACATTTTGTACTCTACACGACCCTAAGGAGTTCAACATTCACGCGACCGCACCCTTAGCATGAGTTGCCAGAGAGGCTGTTTCTGATGAAATAAAGTTTATACTCATGGGCTTTTTTGCATGTTGCAGTCTAACACCTGCTATTGAGGCTCTTGAGGATCGCCTACAAGAAAATGAAGTGCGGGTAATTTGCCCTCTTTCTCTATAATGCAATGACGCGCATACAATAGCCCCCTCCAGGAAAAGGGAAAAAAATATATGCTGATTCCCACATGCTTGCTTTGTCTGGTTTCTAGTTTTTTGTTGAACTGACAATGAGATGTTGACCTTGAAGCTAGGAATGTTGAATGAAGAAGCAAAGGTTCTGGAGGCTGAAGCTTCTAGAGCGACCGAAGGAACCATAGGATCTCCCCACCGGGTTGAAGGACTTCGGGGTAGTCCCTCTCGTGGTCATAGTTTTAATGAATCCATGAATGCAAGAAGGCCTGCTAGTCCAGGTAGTCGGAGTAAGAAAGGGTATTGACAAAATCCTGCATCCTGAGAATTTTTGGTCTTCCGAGCAGTTGATGGCTTCTTGCTGTTGCGTTGGTGGGAGATGGTGCTTGTCCTACGCCTATGAATTTTGTGATCCAGATGCTAATGCCTGCGTGAGGGCACAGCAATACTAGTTGCCCATCTGGTGGCGTTTGAATTGTTTGGGTAAATGGCAATGATCTATGCCAAGTTTGTATCATACAAGTAGCGCTCTGTAAATGTTGGTGAATCTAGCAATGAATGCAATTGGTTTTGGGGGATTTTTGGTTGGATTATTGACTAATGTGTGTGCATCCTTGTTGCTTTATGCTCTCTTCGTTTCCCTCCAGATTCCTGTAACTACAAACAGCGCGATGTTGCGTTTGCTTTTGTGATATTTGGAAAGTTGTCAAAAACCTGCTCCTTGAATATACGAACGCTAAACTGATAATTTAGGGCTAGGTTTTTTCATTAGTTCTTTTCAATTTACCAATTTTAACCTATGTCAATTCATTTTAAGTTATTTCAATTCATTTTAATAAAAAATGCCAACTTCAATCTATTTCAATCCACTTTAATCAATTTTGACCCACCTCTTTCAAAATTTTATTCTCACTCTTTTAACCAATTTAAAAAAATATACAAATTTCAACCAACGTTAATGAACTTCAACTCACTTTAACCTACTTCAACAAAAACTGTCAACTTCAACTCATTTCAATCTACCTTAATCAACTCTACCCTTTTACCAACCATAATTTACCAACGAAAAGAACAGACCCTTAAATGCCACTGTTTGCAAAAGTCATCAAATTATAGAGGTTGCGATTCTTATGGATTTTTTTTTTTTGTAAGAAAGGTAAGCATACACTCTAGTTAGCCACTCTCTCAAGGGTTCTCCCTAGATTATCCTCATAGAGGATACGAAGAAGGTTCCTATGCGGAACCACATTCCGCACCATTGTGGAATAAAGTGATAAACCATATTTTGCTAGCCAGTTGGGTGTACCATTACCTTGCCTAAAAATATGTGTGATAATGATTTTGCTACAGTGCTGGATGTAAATGTGAATATTCTGAATCAGAACTTGGATTTCCCATGGTACTTGGATGTGTCCCCGAACCGCTTGGATAAGGATTTTGTTGTCTCCCTCGATATGAATATCTGTGAAGCCTGCTTGTACTGCTGCTCGAATGCCATTTCTCATTGTTGTTGCTTCTGCTACCAAAACCGACACCCCACCTAGATAGAATGATGCTGTTTGAATAAATCTCCCTTCCCAATTACGAAGTATGAACCCTCCTGCTGCTCCTTGTAACGTTTTGGATCCATCAAAATTGATTTTAATGGATCCTCCTTGAGGTTTTCTCCACGCTGCCCAATGAGTCTTCTTGCGGCTGCCACCTGATTGGTTAGGAAATGGTGTATGGAGTGGATTTGTGAGTTTGTATCTAATACGCCATTCGACGTTAGCTTTTTTTGCTCTTATTAGTGTACTTTCTGGAATAGGTGTTTCACTCAGAAACACCATGTTATTTTTTGTTTTCCATATGCTCCAAAGGAGCGAAACAACTCTATCTATGCAAATTGCTGGGGTTGTAGTCCAAGCACTTGATAATCTTTGTAGAATGCTATTGTGCGTACCAGAGACAAATCTATGGTCAATCCAATTATGGGAGACTGCCAATCTCCAACATTCCTGATTTGACAATGAAAAAAGAGGTGATCTACATCTTCCCTCTCAGTTTGGCAAAAAGGACATCGAGGGTCAAGATTCATGCCTCGTTTACACAACGTGTCCTTGGTAGGAAGTGATGCATGGCAAAGTTGCCATAGAAATATTTTTAATTTTGGCATTATGTCAAGTTTCCAAATCCAACTATATTCCCATTTTGGTTGATTATCAAGGTAAATACCATGCGCAACCCAAGTCGCTAACTTCGTTGAGAATTCCCCGTTACCGGATAATCCCCAACATACTGAGTTCGAAATTGGATTGTATGGAATGGGGACTGCAAGAACTAGCTAAAGACAAACTTGGTCTAATATTGGTGGGAGTGTGTCTATATTCCATTCTTTATTGTCTTTGATGAAGTCTGATACCTTAAGGGATGTGTCAATTAGGGAGTGATCTGTAATATTGAGTAAATTGGCTAAACTATCATTAGCACACCAGTTATCGAGCCAGAAATTGATACTCAGTCCATTCCCAACTTTCCAGCGAATTCCTTTTCGGAACTGCTGTCGATTTTTGAGTATACATTTCCAGGCCCATGAATCTGTTTTCTTTGATTCAGTAGAGAAGAAGTTCTCATCAATAGAATACTTCCCTCGCATTTGTTCCACCCAGAGACTTTCCCCATGAAACAATTTCCATGTTAATTTGCTAATAAACGCACTATTAATTGCTTCCATTTTCCTGAGCCCAAGCCTGCCTGCCTTATTTGGTCGACAAACCTTGTCCCAGGATACCATTGGCAAGCCTTTTCTGTCATTATTATTATTAATATTTTTTTCCAGAAAAAATCCCTGCTAATCCGATCAATTTGACGATTAGTTTCTTTAGGCAGTTGGAAACACTGCATCGTGTGGGCTAGCATGGATTCAATATTGGCTTGGATCAAAGCTACTCTTCCTGCTTTGGAAACATATTTTGTTTTCCAATTCTGTAGTTTACCAGCTGTTCTGTTTACTAGTTCAGAAAAGGTTTCTATTTTTGGTCGCCCTTTGAATACTGGGCATCCAAGGTAAGTACCAAGATTATCTTGGTGTGTGATGTTGAAAATTGATGAGGCGGACCATTTGTCATGAGTCGTGGCATTACTACAGAAAGTTAATGATGACTTGTGGAAGTTAATGAGTTGACCAGAGTTCTTACTGAATCTATTCAGTATCGAGTTCAGTTGTTGACATGATTCAAGATTAGTTCTACAAAATAGAAGACTATCATCCGCAAAAAGTAGACATGGAACCTTGGAGGTTCTGGGAGAAAGCTTAATTCCAATTCCGCATTTCTTGTTGTCCATTGCCTTTCGGAGTGCACTCGTTAGAACCTCCATACAAATAATAAATAGATACGGGGATAATGGGTCCCCTTGTCTAATGCCTCTTGTAGGAGAAAAGAAACCGCATACTTCCTCATTAACGATAATGGAATAAGAAACGGATGATATACACGCTTTTATTAAGTCAACCCATTTGGAATGGAAGCCAAATAACTGAAGCGTTCTGAAGAGAAAGTTCCATTCAACTCGGTCATATGCCTTTTCCATATCAAGTTTGAGGGCTACCCATGCCTTTTTCCCTTTCATTTTCTTGAATTTGTTCATTATTTCATGCGTGAGCAATATATTGTCATGGATGGATCGTTTTGGTACGAATGCACTCTGGACAAGGTCAATGATTTTTTCAAGAATTGGGCGCATTCGATTAGCCATAATTTTGGAAATAATCTTGTAGATGGTGTTGCACAGACTAATTGGCCGAAACTGATTAGTCATTGTTGGATTGCGTACTTTTGGGATCAATACTATTAGCGTGTGATTAATCTGCTTGAGGAGTTTTCCTTCCTCAAAAAAAGATCTCACCGCCATGCAGACGTCTTTTTTAACAATATGCCAAAAATCTTGAAAGAACGCTGCTCCAAAGCCATCAGGCCCTGGAGCTTTGAATTTATCCATCTGAAAAACTGCTTCTTTGATCTCAGAATCATGCATGGTCTGCATTAGTGCGTCATTATCCTCTTTGGTCACTAAATTAAGCATTGTCATATCTATATTAGAAGCATTTGCATGAACTGATTTAAATCGAGCTGTAAAATCATTAATGAACATTTGTTCAATTTGTACCCGCTGGTCAACCCATACTCCTGAATTATCCTTTAGTTTTAGAGTTCTACTTCTGGCTTTTCTTGTTTTGATGGTCTGATGAAAAAAACGAGAATTTCTGTCCCCGTTGACAAGCCATTCCTTTCTTGTCATTTTCCCCCAATATTTTTGGTTGAAAAGATGCATCTTTTCTCTTTGTTTTATGAGTCTGAAATGCCAATTATTCAATCTAGCATTGTTTGGATTTTGTAATAGTTTTTCCTCGACATGGAGAAGCTTATCTGCATTTCTTTCGAGCTTGTTCTTAAAGTTCCCGAAAGTAGTCTTGCTCCAGGACTTGAGGTCTAGTTTGACCTTTTTTAATCGTTGAGTTATTGTATACATTGGAGTTCCTCGAACTCCCATTCTCCAATTCTTCTTGACTAAAGAATAAGTATCTTGATACTATGCCCAAGAGTGTTGGTACTTAAAATTAGTACCTCTCCGAGGCTGGTGATGTGGAGCAGTATCAAGAAAGACAAAGGCATGATCAGAACATGTGAATGGTCTGTTGGTAATTATGTAATCAGGAAATAATTGTGCACAATCCTCCCTAAAAATCACTCTATCTAATTTTTCATAAATAAGTTGTCCTCTTAAGAATTTTTTCCAAGTGAAAATTCTTCCTTGCACAGTCGCATCAATGCTTTGAGTAATTGTGAGGAAATCATTGAGTCGATGTGTTTTTGCTACCGTTAGAGGGGTTCCTCGCACTTTTTCTGAGGGGTGCAACATTTCATTGAAATCGCCCATTATACACCACGGTAAGTGGACAAAGTCATTTAATTGTTTGAGATGCTGCCAGAAGGTATCCTTGTCCCGCTCCTGGCTGGAGCATAAATTGCTGTTAATAGACATTGCTTGTTATTAACATTATCCTTTATGATACAGTGAGTAGCTCGGCTTTCTTTGACGATGATAGATACATCAACATTCATTGTGTTCCACATACACCAAATCCCACCATTATGATTTTCTGTGGGAATCATGTCATAGTGAGAGAACCCCAAGTTTCTTATTATTGAATCAGTATTTTGGTCATTGACCATAGTTTCCAAAAGGATAAGAATGTCAGGCTTAATATTACGATTGATAAATTCTATTTCAAGTCGTAGTTGAGATTTTTTGGCTCCTTAGACATTCCAACAAACTATCTTCATAAAGCTAAGTAGAGAGAGGCTCTTTGTTTCCAATCATGTCCTAATGATGGCAAGGATCGGTCTTTTACATGGTTTAGAACTGGCATGGTTCCTTGGACCTTCCGGCAAATTATCCTCATAATACAAAATATAAAAGAATCAACGTGGTTCCGTTTTTGTGCAATTGATTCGAGGAATTGATCTATTCGTTCAATGAAAATTTTACGCAGCGTTATGAATATTAGGCTTGCCAAATTAATTGCATCATTTTGTCGTAACACAGTGCTGATACCAGTCCTGTAGAAAATGAACCCCCAGCAATAACATTTTATTGTAGGCAGTGGAGATGGTCGATATTATATAAATCCCCTCAATTTGCGGGATCGTCCATCCAAGAGCCTGGAACGAAATGAATAGAATGAAATCTTCCGAAGGTGTCCATATATCCTTACCGCCTATAAAGTATAGTGGGCCATAATTAGAAGGAGGTAACTAAAAACAGTCATAAGGAAATAATCCCACTTTAGCTAACATCCTGTCACAATACCAAATTCGGTGAGCTTGCACAGAATAATCAGCAGGTTTGTGCCTGCACAATGGTTCTGAAAATGTGTCAACAGATTGGTCTTGTGATTGTAGTTGATATACTACAATCCACGTACCATAGCAAATGGCCTTAGGAAAAGAACTAAACGAGTTCCTTCCTCTCACCAACAAAGCTACTTTCATTACCAACTCGACCCTACATATATGCAAAATGCTAGTACCAATTACAAAGAGATAGACCAACGGGAAGGTTGTCCATTTCATGAGAATGAAAGCCTGGTTGCTTTTAGCAAAAACCCTTCCTTGGACAGCATGTGGAAGGTGTACAAACAAATGACCAACAAATGATGTTTTCCAACTCCAGATGTCTAGTAGCCTTGACACCCTGCAATCATACAAACTTCCAGCTACAGTAAACTGTACCCCGAGGAATGTCAGAAACTGTATCATCATAGCAAAGAAAGCAGAAGGAAAAACATCCATAATGTAAAAAATTAAAAAGTCCAATACACTAGTTTGAAAGTTCCAAATCATGGTCAGAGAATCCCAGTAAAATTGCTCATTGCCGCTTATCCACACAACATTCATATGGGTAATCACCCGTAGCAGAGCAACAGAAGCAATGACATTCCAAAATATCATCCAGATTATATGAAAAGAGCATGGTAAAGCAAGTTCAAAGAAAGACTTCAGAAAAAAAAAATTAAAAAAATAGGGGTGCCCTCAGTTAGAATGGAAGTCATTCTTATGGGACTGGCTATCTGCAACAAACATAAGGAAAAGAACGGTTGCCTAGGTAGTACATTCCTGGCGTTACATCCCCAGTGCACAACACAGAAGGCTAGCCAAGAGAGTAACAACAACATACACAACAGTGGCTGAAGCATATTATCAATATAAAACACTAACCCATCCAAGAAAAATATGTTACGTATCATATCCCACCAGATGAACCCAATTTGCTGCCATAGAGACTGGAAGCTGGCACCCAGCCAGACAATAGCCTCTGAGAAGTTCATGACATCAATGGCCTTTAAAGGCATACCAAAATCACTGCATAAAAAAACGACCCACAACCAGATTCGCGTTGAGCAGCTATTACTATGAAAACCAATAAAGTGAAAAGGATCACTAAACATGCATTTATTACATAATATCCTAGTACAAAAGCTTTGATAGCCTTTGAGCAAAGTGAGCAAAAGATGTACCAAATAATGTGCTGCAGTCCTACCTTTCCCCAAAATACAACATACATGATACATTTGACTGCTACGATGTACCCCTTGAGGGGAAACCCCATGCCTGCCAGTCAAGAGTTGGTACGTAATAGGCAAAAAGCAAAAGTAGTAAAAGGAAGCATACAATCATGATTATATATGCTCCAACACACTCCAAAAGGCAGAACCTTGCACTCTGTCATCCTTAGTCATGTGAAAATGAGGAGGCCTCCTCCCCATCTTCCAATTTTCTTTTCTTCGAAGATTCAACAGAGATGACAGAGTCATTGAGGTCATCCAAATCAAGGAAGATATCATCTTCCCCATCGTGATCCATAACATTACCAAACAGCAAGGAGCTATCGGTTGCTTCAACTAGAATAGGAGACAAAGGGTTCAGAGGATGAGTTTCATTCAGAGAAGTAGAACTAAGGACCATGGTATGGGAATCTGGTGGGAAGATCTGATGGGGAAGCAGAGGATGGGTAGATTCTTATGTATGTTCACTAACAAGTTATCAAATTATATGAACTAAACCCTCCCTTCCCCAAAAGGACGAAAAGAATAGTGAACCATCTTAACTAACGCAAGAGATTATACATTTGAAACACAATTACGTCATCATTTAAATGCATAATTATAAAATAATAATAATGTTCACAGTAATTTCCAACATTAAATACACAATTTTCCAAAACATTATTATTCATAGTAATTTGGTGTAATTGTCTATAAGATCTACAGCTTAAAGGGAGATAATTTGATTCAATTACTCTTTTTTTTTTGCATCTATTCAGTAAATTTAACTGTTTCAGTGGCCATCCATAGATTGACAAGTTTGCATTTTCAAGAACAATATTATAGATTGATAAATCGTTTATTTAGGTTGTATTATTGAAAAATAACTGTTCACATAGAAAAAATGGCATTAATTTTGTACCAAATTAGATTTCGTAAAGTCAGATTTTTTATTTTGACAACATAAATCGTATTTTTATTTGTTGAATTTGCATTATGATTGTCGAATAGCTTATTAATGTTCTCTTCGTTGATAAAAAAGAAAAGCTCATCATTTCTGAAATGCAAACTTGGTAAACGAGTTGGGTATGACCCAATTGCCCGTATTTTATCCACTTGATGCCAGTCTCTTTTTGTTTTTAATCGATCCCAAAGTGAGATTTCATGTCCCTTTAATTCGGTAAATTATTACGTACAATCGGGTGGACATCTCAGTTGTCCACCCGGTCCCACCTGACAGTTTTTAACGGTAAATTATTACGTACAACAAGGTGGACATCTCAGTTGTCCACCCGGTCCCACTTGGCAGTTTTTAACATATTTTAACAGTTTTTTTTTAAAAGAGAGAGAAACTGTTCGCTGGTCATACGTTATAGAGTTTAGTTTTTGAGAAACCATTGGTGTATTGCTGCTCAATATAATTGATGAATTTTAGGCGTCTGATCGTTATGTTCTAATTTGAATTCGCTGGTGATTGCTGATTTTGAATTCGTTGTTCGCGTATTTCAAATTAGTCGTGAATTGACCTGCTACTATCTTCGTTTTTGTCGAATTCTCTGTTTTCAGAGTGCTCGATCGGTCTATGTAGTTTTCAGCAATTATTCCATGGCTGGATTTGAGAGTTGATGATGAAGATTTATCGAACGCGCAGTGTTTATCAGGTTCGATATTGTTTTTTAATCTGTGTTTTTTTTTGTTCCAGTTTGATTATGTAAGTTATTATGTTTTTTTAGCTGTTTTGGAGTTCTTGGAGAATGTTTTATTTGTTCTAATTTTTGAATATACATGATTCTGTTTTTAAAAATTGGTTTCTGTAATATCAGAAAATAGTTGACCATAATTAGTCTTGTGCTCACTATATGTATGCGTCTGCCCACTAGTAAAAAACATTCCGCTCACTACGTTTTACCATAGACTGATTATATGCATTTGTTTGCTTCGTAACAAAAAACAATAGCTCACCATAATCAGTCTTGTGCTCACTATATGTATGCGTTTGCTCACTAATAAAAAACATTCCGCTCGCTACGTTTCAGCATGGACTGATTATATGTATTTGTTTACTCAGTAACAAAAAATAATAGCTCACCATAATCAGTCTTTCGCTCACTATATATATGCGTCTGCTCACTAATAAAAAACATTCCGCTCATTACATTTATGCGTCTGCTCACGATAAATGTTGAATTATGTCCGGTAAACAATAGCTCACCATCATGAATCGTGTCCTCACTATATGTATTTGTTTGCGCAGCAACAAAAAACATTTAGGTCACTATCATTAATATAGCTCACTTTGCGAAATACATCTAACTCACTGGAATCGGTCATGTGCTCACTAAACATAGTTCTTGGCTCACTGAAGATATATATTTAGCTCACTAATATTAGGAGTGATAAATTTGTTTTGTCTGAAGTAGTACTTGAGACAGGTGATTTTGATGCTTCCTCCACTGGTGTAATTGGCACAGTGATCTTTTCCTCAGGGTTTGTGGGTGAAGTCTCTATTTTTGATCTGTCAAAGAGGATTATATGTAATGTTAATACTAGAGTATAAAAGATACAACTCAGTAAATTGAAGTGATGTGTTAGTAAAAAATAAGGTACATAATAATCATCTCCCTAAATTGAAGTAATGGCTCACTACCCAGAAGTTATAGCTCACCAACAGGCAGCCATGGCTCACTAAAATGCAAGTTCTGGCTCACTAGTACATGTATTTGTTCAAGTCACTAACACAAAGTAATGACTCACTAAACAGGCTTCATAACTCACCAACAGGCAGCCATGACTCACTAAAATACAAGTTCTGGCACACTAGTGCATGTATTTGTTCAAGTCACTAACACAAAGTAATGGCTCACTAAACAGGCTTCATAGCTCACCAACAGGCAGCCATGACTCACTAAAATCAAGATCTGGCTCACTAGCTAGTGCATGAATTTATTCAAGTCACTAACACAAAGTAATGGCTCACTAAATAGGCTTCGTAGCTCACCAACAGGTAGTCATAGCTCACTAACATCAAGATCTGGCTCACTAGTTCATGCATTTGTTCAAGTCACTAACACAAAGTAATGGTTCACTAAACAGGCTTCATAGCTCACCAACAGGCAGTCATGGCTCACTAAAATCAAGATCTGGCTCACTAGTTCATGTATTTGTTTAAGCCACTAACACAAAGTAATGACTCACTAAACAGACTTCATAGCTCACTAACAGGCAGTCATGGCTCACTAAAATCAAGATTTGGCTCACTAGTTCATGTATTTGTTCAAGTCACTAACACAAAATAATGACTCACTAAACAGACTTCATAGCTCACCAACAGGCAGCCATGGCTAACTAAATCGAAATATATACGTTAATTACGAAATTTTAGGTTTCGTTTTTGTAACATACCTTTCTTGAGATATTAGTGATTCATCATTTCCAGACCTCTTGGTGCTTGCTTCTAAATGTTGAGGTTCCATCTGAAAAAGATTGCAGAAATGCGATTAGTAAAAACTTTGTTTGCTGACTGAAAACCTAAAATGCGATTGGTAATGTTAGTGTATTCGAAAATGAAAACAAATTGCGTTTGTTGATGAAACTTACATCGAAGTTCTTCTTTCAACCTTTACGGAAGAGATTTCGGCTAGAATTGTTGATGGAGTGCTGCAAAATTCGCGAAATGGACTGAAAATATGTGAAGGTCGTGGAGAGCGAACGAGGGAAGTCCGTGGGTTTTGAAGTTTGAATTAGTTGGTTTTTTGCGCGTTTTAGTGTTTTTGTTTTTTTTTAATTTTAAAAAAAGCTGTTTTCAAATGGGCCAGACGGAAATTTAGTGGACTGGTGGGGCCGATTGTACAAATGGGTGGACGGTATAAGAACTGCTTTAATTCCCTCCACCTGTTTCTGCCTCTTTTTCTCTCTCCTATCAGTTTGAAGTGTTGCAATGGCTGCCAGTGAGTTTCTCCCTCTCAATTACACAGTCTGTTCCTCTTAGTTGCAAATGGGTCTCTTCAAATTTTGATTTCAGTGTCGCCACCACCGTATACTGTTGCATGTGTGAATTACCCGCTGTGGGTTTGCTTGATTCGTCTTTGAAAATTTGAAATTCATGCTTGTTAAGACTATGCTCAGCGCACAGTCAAGTTTACCTTGCATTTTTCTCGAGTTATCATACAATTGAAGTTCGATGCTGTTCAGAACAAGTCAAAAAAAGAAAGGGAAGGTGGAAAAGAAACAGTAAATGGGGTGGATTGCCTAGGTGTTGGCGTGCTGTATAGTATGTGGTTTGCCACTTTATGATGAATACTCTATATTAGACTTATGAATTGGCCGTATTTGGCATCATATTATGGTGGTTGCACTAAACAGGATTATCGTTGGCCTTTTTTTAAATTTTTTTATTTTTAAGGGACTCTGGACTCCTAATAGCTATGGCATGTTGGTCAATTACTAAGCCTAGTGCAGTAGTGCTTTCTTTACAAATTACAATAGTGGATGATCAATGTGTGAAGTCAATAGACCATGGAATGTGCAACTTGGTACAAGAATCCTGAACTATTCCCTTAAGAGGATACCCTTTCCCATAGTTGTTCTAATGTCGTCCTTTTGCTCTTTGTCCTTCATTGGATATGTAATTGCAATTTGTTACTCAGCTGAACAATGTATGTTCACGAGAGGAAATTGGGTCATCAACGCCTGGAGATTTGGATAACTATTTCTAAGATTTCATAATTTTGACAACGACCCTCTTGTAAGCACTCATCTTGTGATTATTGAATGAAATAGGATTAGTCTCGTCAATTTATTTGTTTCTTGTATTGGGAGATATTGACTTCATCTTAACCATTTAACCTTTTTGTGTTCAAACCCTTGTTACTCATGTCATTTTCCTCCACATTTGTGACAAAAAAGGGATCCTTTTCTCTTTAGTTCACCGTGCAACTTGTAACCATCATGCATCTTTAGATTATGCCCTTCTTGTTATGTGCTGTTTGTCTGTGTAAAAGTTCCATAACATAGAAGAACATTTGTGTTTTTTTGGTTTATTTCTGATTTCAGGTATTTTAAGTGCTTCAAATGCACAAATTTCGAGCTTGAAGCTCACCCGAAAGATTAGATTTTGTATGCGATTCCCGCCACATTACAAACAAACAGGAATTAAACCAAAAGCACGGCAGCATGCTGGAATAATGCCATCGAAGAAGTCAAATAAAGCATTAATTGTTTGCAGTAGCCAATCATCGTTGGTCAACAAAAGTAAGCATTGGCAAAACGTTTGTTAGTCAATTTTCTTTTCAGCTTTATTTTTATGGTTGTGTTTGTATAAATTATTTAGTAATATTGTTAGTCTTATTTATCATCACATTTTCTCAACATTCCATGAATGGGATAATTTTAATCAAGCGAAAGAGATTCATTTGCACCAATAGCTTTCAAATCTGTGCTCTTTAGGGCATGTGTCCGACAAATGCTTGATACTAATGTTGTAGAAAACCTGAATCGCTAGGCTAATCTTCTCTGTACAATCATGAAAATGTACATGCCATTGCCACGCAATTACGTTGCCATTGTCACAAACCCCTGTGAAGCTCAGGAACACTTCCTTTGCATGCAATGACTAAGCATATTCTTTATCTGAAGTTTGATTGCATATCAGCAGATCACCACTGTGGAAGGTATAATCCTCAAATTCCATTAATGAGTAAGTAGTTTGAAAAGTTTGACTTCAGACTCAAAAAGTCTAACAGGCTAAGAAATAGGGAAAAACCAAAGAAGTTGAGCCTGCTTAAGACATTAAGGGGGCAAGTAGGCAACCTCATTCGTACAGTAGGCCCTCCTGTAATTTGGTTCATCATCATATATTCAGTGAGGCCGATTATATAGCCTGTTTGGGTCATCTTTTTATTTTTGACGATGCCTGTCAGGGAGTCTTGTTTGTTGTTGTTTTGCAAGAAGTCTAGGAGTGGTATACCTTATTGTCGTTCCTTCCATACTGATGTCAAGAAAGTTTTTTTTTGGGGGGGGGGGGGTGTTGTAGCCTAGACTGTAGATAATGAAGTCCTAGATAATTATGTACACCTGACAACTGCTTCAAAGTAGTCCAGAATGCCTGTTTCCTGCATCTGCTTACATATCATAGAAATGCTCACAGATGAGCACGCTGTTTCAACAGTAGAGGAGGGAGGTAAGCAAGGGAGCATTTCGGCTCCTGTTAGCCAGCTCATTCCAAATTCAGATGAGGTATATCCATTCTCATCTTTCATCAAGAGTCCTCTGGTGTTCTGTTACATGTAATGTTCTCCTGGAATGTTGGAACTGAAGTATATCCAGTGCCATCTTTTGCAGAGAGACATGAGTAGAGTGCTACAGTGTTATGTTACTTCACTGTTTTCCTGAAGAGTTGGATAGGCATGGAAACCGTAGTCACTCTGTTGATTTATCGCCGACACATTTTGATGACAGGATGTCTGGATTTTGTTCCATTCTCCTTTCACTGTGTTTTTAGCATACTTGGTCACTCCATGACAAATGGCACGTTTTGGGCAATACATCTGTTATTAGTTTCTATTTGATGTCTCACATAATCTTCTCTTTTCAAACCTCAAAAAGAAGATGACTTCTAGGGCCATGTGGCTTCGCAGCATGTTGTCCTTCCGATATGCAGCTGAAAGTTCATAATCTTAATGATAGTGTCTTAGGACATGAACAAATTTCCTCATTTCTACTGTCAAGTTGCTCACGACTGTGTGGGTGAATGAAATGGCTAGGGTGAAGAACTAAATGTTTCTATTGGTTCATGTTTTGTACTCTGGCACCTTACCAGGTACTCTCTGGCGGAAAGTCGATCTGAACTCTGTTTTTTAGTGTCTCTGCCATCACTCTCCTTTACCTATTCATTTGTTGTCCTGGCCTTTGTCATCTTTCTTTATTCTGTGCTGCATGTAAGAGCGTCACCTTAACAATAGTCATGGTGTATGTGACACTTGTTTGGCTTCTCCAGGTGAAGTTTTTGCTTACGGAAATTTGTGATACGACATCAATTGCAGAATTTGAACTAAAGGTAAGGTTTTGGCATTCTCTTTTGCTTGCCTTTCTGTCGCAGTCAGAACTCAGAATTGCATAGTGATATTACAGATAGTTATGTGCAAAGATTCCTTGGTGCCCCTTTTCAAGGTCCAAGATGCACACTTATGGCTGACCTGGACACCACCGGTTCTGAGTCTGAACTTCTCATACATCTAAAATCCTATGAAAGAAATTAGAAACATGCTCAACTAGGGGTTTTGAGCGTGAGAGGTTTGTTTTCTTGTGAAAGTATAAAGACAACAGGACTAAGTGGGTAGCAGAAGCGTGCTACAGCACGATGCTTCTTTCACAACAAGGGTAAACTAGATGCCTTTCCAATAGATATTTTTGCAGTTTCTTTTAAGGAAGAGGCCAATAGAGAGTGGCTGTGGGACTTGGTAGTGGTGTGGCAGCTGAGATAGTGGTTGTTGTAATTCTGTGCTAATCATGTATTGTGGTAGACTGGTAGTACTTATTGGAGTTTCATGCCTCAGGAAATGTTCGTTGGTGATAATGGCTGACACACTGCATGTTTGTGGGTTGGTGGAGGTGGTAGTGTCAGTAAGATGGTTGTTTGGTGAATTACTGGCGTCAGTTTTTAACAGTAATTGGCGGAGCTCATTACCTTACCTTCACAATCAGCATTTGGGGGCTGACCTTTCTAAAGCTAAAATTTGCCCAAAACTCGAGGACACATATTTAAAAGTGATTCATGTTCCTGGCTAAGCAATCTTGGAGACATTTTTAGTAACTCTGGTTGTGCCAAACTGCTCCATTAAGTTGACACGAGCCAAGAATATTCTTAAATCAAGTAACTTTACAAGGGTTTCTGATTCTCTTACCTAGTGGCCATTTGTCTTAGAGTTTGAAAACACCATCAAATTAGCATTTCTGAAGCAGAAGCCAAGGTTTTGATGAAGTTTATAATTCATTGTGCATTCCCCTCAGGAAGAGGATCATAATGACAGGTGGATTTGGATTTAGTTGGATTGGAAAAGGCATTTCCAGCCCCTTGAAGGCTCTTCAGTCCCTATCTCCAATTTTTCCAAGGCATAGGATGAGGCATGACCAAGGTTTGCTCCCTTATAACGTCTCTACAAAACAATCCTTGTCAAGCAACCGAAGGCCTGCCTATGCATTTCAAGACTAACTGCTACAGAGTCCTAGCGACCCGACAATGAAGTAGCAAGTGATCTGCGTATTTCGAGTCCCCGTTGCTAATGAAGCAAATTATCCTTATTTACCCCTAACCTCTGTTTCTACTGGTTGGAGTCCTCAGCAGCAGTCCAGGACATATTGAAGAATTTGTAATAATTTCTTTTAAATTTTCGACTTGTGTAATAACTTTGAGATGCTGATATGTGAGTAATAGTTTTGGTATTAGTGTTAAGGATTGCTATGATTGCTAGTTTCTAATAATTTGCACCTTCTCATTCTCTCACTCGCTTTGTCTCTCCCTCCCTATCTCCGTCTTTCTTTCTTTTCTTTTTTTCCTGTGGTAGCTCAATGGATTTCACCTCCATGTGACAAGAGCTTTGTCTGGGGCCGCTGAGCCAATAGCAGCTTCTTCACCACCACCGTCTGCTTCTATCAGTGAAAATGTAACAGCAGAGGCACCTAGTTTGAATCAGCCAGTCTCTACAACATCACTAGACATCTACAAATCTGGGCCTTTAGCGGGAAAGTCTACGACTTTGCTGGAAAGAGCTGCAGATGAAGGATTGGTGATTATTCAATCACCAAAAGTAAGAACACTTAGTAAATTGCCTATGCTTTAAAAATATAAGAACAAGAAATTGAAAGTATAGGCGATGCAGGTGGGATTTTTCCAGAGATCTCGAACTATCAAGGGGAAGCGTGCACCTCCAGCGTGCAAGGAGGTTTGTAGTTTTATTCCTTCCCGCTTTCCTTGCCCTTCCTTTAAGCTTTACTTGTCTTTGGAGCAAGTTGTGGAGGGGTTTTGGAGATCTGAGTGCATGGTATTGTGGTTACAATCTTTGTCTTTTAAAATTTCTAGCATTTTCTTGTCTTAGATCTCATCTATGTCAGATCGATATCTTTGCTTGGTGAACTGCTTATTTTATGTCATGGGTGATCTTATGCTGTATCAAATGGAAGTCTATGGTAATCAGTGCAGATTTCCAAGATATCCTCCACAAATTGTAGGTGTGCCTGAGAGAGTTGAATCCTACATTTTGATCTGTTGATGGGTTTATAAGAATCCTTCATGGATGGCAGAGCTTTCACGTGAATATAAAAATAATTGCTTATTGTTGATCATGATATGGCCAGACATTATGTCACTGGCAGTTGGCTACAGATGTTTGACATGGATGTTTCTATAGTGTTAAGACTTTTTTTTTGACCCCCCCACCGCTTAGCCCAAAATGAAGACTTGAGTGTCTACATCTATGTTGAAGAACTTAGTGGCCAGCACTAGTACATGATGTGAATGAAGAAGAAAAAATTGTGAACAAGTAGCTGTCCAACTGTCTATGGTTGTAGTAGACTCACCCCTTTTATTTGCTTAAAGGTTATGTGCCTGTAGATATAGGCTAGCTTCTTTAGGCTTTCTAGGTTTTCAACATATTTGATTGGATCATATAATCATCTTTCTAAGGCATGGAGAATCTCATAACTCATTGCTGCCTTGTAGTCAGGCCCTTTCTGAGATTTATTTTTTTGATGTGAACAGAAGCAAGTGGTTAAGGAGGGGCAAGTGATTTGTTACATAGAACAGCTTGGTTGTGAGTTCCCAGTGGAGGTATTGCATTTCCATTTTAAGTAAATTGTTTTTGTTTTGCACCTCTGTATGTTTTATCCAATGATCTACTTGCATTTTTTTTCTTTGTGATTGGCCGAGATCTTGTTTACCTACCAAACTAAACCAAATCAAAACCGCATCTGATTCCCAGTTAAGATGTGGGTGTTTCGAATTTTAAAAAATAGAGTTCATGTTGGATCCTAATTTTGAAAGTTTTGGTGAAGAATTTTGCTTCAGTCCACCATAATGCAGAGCCCCAAAGGGTCATCTGATAATGACCTATTCCACTATTTCAGGAGTGGATAAGCAGATTTTGTTTCACCTTTTACTGTTGCCAAACAGGGTGTCTGATTGGTTTACTTTTCTGAACGGCTTGTTTGTTGTGGTTTCCTACTGTAACTAATTGTATGCACCGATGATGCTGATTCCTAGTTTTACCAAATTTGGTCAATTCAAATTGCAGACAAATGTACCTGGCGAAGTCATAAAGATTCTACGTGAGGAAGGGGGTAAGTTTGATAAGTTCTGTTTTCAGTAATATTTTGATATGCACATTTCCAGATTCCTTTCCCTGGCTTCTGTGCTGATCTCTGTTGTTCAACAGAGCCTGTTGGATATGGCGATGCTGTTATTGCAATCCTCCCATCCTTCCGTGGAGTATTAATCTAGTCATCCTTGTCGTTACTGAAGAGTGATGTACAGAAGCCTTATACTCTGAAAACAGCATTCTTTTGAAGCTTCTGAACCTGACTGCTTTTCTCCTAGGTCGCTTTGTTTTGTAAATGTATCTACGATTGGTGAGGCTTTCTTCTGTCAGTTTAGTTAGAGACTAGATTGGCCTTTTCATTCTTTGCAATTATTCTTCCATGGTTTGCAAATTCTTTGAATGACGCTTTGTGAATTGAGAAAGTCTCGGGGTACATATCTGTGGAGTAATGAAAGCCAGTAGCCTGAATTATGATTGTCATGTTTGACAGTTTTGTGTGTTCAAGTTCATTCCTTGTTTGCGTAAACTATGGGAAGATTGTACTCCCGGACAGTAGAAGTGTTGTTTACTGATGGTGAGTCCAATCTGACCTAAAGCAAGCCCTACTTGGCTAATGGCATGGATGAAGTGGGTTAGCTGTGATGTGATGGAAACAAGCCGATTTCCATTGTGGTCTCGTGAATTAGGTTGAGTGATGTTCTTTTCAAATTTAGTTAATTTCATAAGTTGGCAAGCATGTCATTTGAATTCGGTCATTTTGAACCTACCTTGAGCTTGCATCATAACCATCGGCGCTACAATGTTCATGACCAGGACAAGTGAGTGAGCGACTCACATTGGACCTATGCCTTTTATTAGGTTGGGTTAAGTTATTCCACTATATATCATTATGTTCAAAAGTCGACAGCTTAGTTGATGTCACTTATTTCAGGTCATTCTGAGTCAGCTTATTTTGGGTCATTTGATGTTTAAGAGTTCATCTGGTACTAGGTTACATTGTTTTGCGCTTGTGACAAAAGCAACTTCAGATTCTTTTGCGTCTGAACTCAGTTAGATTTCTGATCTCTTGGATCAACTTTGCCACCTTATTGAATGAAGTATACAAGAATCCAAGTAACATAAGACTGTAGGAATTTCAACCTACAACTTATTTCTCGTCACATTTACATAGAAATCTGGAAACAGCAGAGCATACAGGCACTAGGTGAATGAATTACAGAAAAATGCCAGCTATCGAGCAATTTTAAAGGGACTTGGTTCCTTCTGCTTCATCCTTGCCATCTCTAATTAATGACGAAAGCTTGGAGCGTTCCTCAGAGGTTGCTGTAATAACAGGCATCCACACATCGGCAGTACTACTCAGGATAGACTTCACTTGTGGGTCTGCTGTTATAGTTGATGAAATCATCTCATCCACTTCATCCAACTTTGAAGACAATTTGTCCAGTGCCCTAGCTACTTCCAGCTGAGTTGAACAAGCAACAAAAGATTTGATGAATAAGCTGGCACCAAGTCATGTGTCTTATCGGGCAAGCCCAAACCACACCAAGCAAATACCCTAGTTCTACCCTCCCCCCCCCCCCCCCCCCAAAAAAAAACCCCAAAATGGGGAAAAACTAGGAGTGGTAAGGGGATGCGATCATACCCTCTGAACCACAAGTCATCAGCCATGGACCTTGGACTCTAAAATACATTGACTGCCTATTATTTTATAGGAACAGAGTTATTGACAATAAAGTGAGGCATCAGGCATCTTGCTCTAGTAGCATAAGCTAAGGCCGAAAAGCTGCCCAAAAGTGATAATTTCAACTGCTTGTAACGGGAGAAAGCCTTCAAAGACAACTTATGAGGAAGTGGTCACCAGTGGAACACATTACCTCAGCATCCTCAGCATTTTGTATAGACTGAGAAGGCACTTTTGTCACTTCTAATTTGAGAGCTTCAATTTTCGCACGCAGATCAGCTTCTTCTTGATTTGATAATGCTTCCACCTACAGAGGCAGCAAGAGCAAAGAGATTTCAGGCAGAGCAAAGGGTCATTGATACGAGAACAATGTATGCATGCAGGTTGGGTTTCCCAAAGCAAAGTGAGGTAAAACGCACATGAGAATAAGGGAAAAAAAGAATAAAAGATCACAATTTATCCCCTAAAGCTAGGTAGTGACACGGAGTTTTGCATTGCATTGACAAGAAGCAGGCCACACCACCCACCCACTATGAAATTTTCAGACCTCTGATTGATGGATGAGCAAACTCAGTTTGAAACACATGCATAACACAGTCCAAAACTCAAAAAACAAAAAGGGGAAAAAAAAAAAAACCAGAGGCTTCAATCCTTGTGCTGCATAGGCTAAAGTGAACCCAACCAATTTCTTCAGGTACAGCAACTGGCTAACCAACATGTGAGCCAGGGAATGACTGGCAGGAATGCCACTTTCCATATGATTCCTAGAAATGTGAAGATTCATTCCCTGAACTATCAAAGTATAGATGCTGGTGATTGGCTTCTCTGTTTTCTTCTTGAAGTTTGGTGTCTAGTACAACATCAAACAACTAGTAATTTTAAATAGATTAGAAAAAGAGATACAACAAACACCTCATGGCCTACAGAAAAGGCAATATCATACCTTTCAAGCTGTCTTGTGTCTAGTACAACATCAAGCAGGAGGGAGATTTCTCTCTCTCCAATTTCAGCAGATGACCAGTGCCACAGATCTAATGGGCCTTTTACTTATAGAATGGATTCAAGATTCATCCAGGAGGCAGAGGGAACTCAGGAGACTAGAGTTTGGAGTGAACTATGATAGGCCGTGCACTTCTACTAGTGGGTTGATGGTGCCTTATGTTTAGGTTTATCTCTTGGATTGTGAGGGGGGTTAATGATTGGGATAGGAGAGCTTTGTTTAAAAATTTTTTGAGGGACTGGAATTGTGATCTCATTTGTATCAAAGAGACAAAACTTGAGGAAGTTGAGCTTGCTGATATTCATAGCATTTGGGGAAACCAAACTGTTGGTTTTGCAGTTCTCAAGGCAATAGAGTTGGAGGAATTTTAGTTTTGTGGAATAAAAATTCTTTCCATTTGGTTTCCTCATATTGTGGTGAGTTTTCGATCACATGCTTCTTGCAACTGGGGGATGGCAGCACCACTTGGGCCTTTACTGGTGTTTATGGTCCGCATGTTAGAGTTGACAAACTGAGGATGTGGGATGAACTGCGTCGGATTCGGGATGGTTGGTCATGCCCTCGGTGCATAGGGGGGGATTTTAATTAAATTTTGCATTCTCAAGAAAGGAGCACAGGTGTTTGCCTATCTAATGCAATGGTAGAGTTTCAGGATTTCATCAATTACTCAACCTTGTCGGACCTACCCTTGAAGGGGGGAGATTTTAATTGGTCCAGGAGTGGAGATGAATCGGTATGTTCAAGGTTAGACCGTTTTCTCGTATTAGCATATTTGGAGGAGGTCTTTCCAGACATGTTTCAAAAGAGCCTGCCAAGGCCAATGTCGGATCACTTCCCTATTTGTCTTGAGACGACTAGGCTTGAAAGGGGTACGACCCACTTCAAGTTTGAGAATATGTGGTTGGAATTTGAGGGATTCTCGGATATTATCAAAGAGTGGTGGGGGGAGGCTCAAGTTGACGGGTTTGCTAGTTATATTGTTGCAACCAAGCTTAAGTTTGTCAAAGAGAAACTTAAGAAGTGGAACAGGGAGGTGTTCGGAGACATCAAGACTCAAAGTATAATCTTTTGGGAATTATAAATTCCCTCGATGTGAAAGAAGAGTCTTCTGGCCTTACTAGTGTTGAAATTCACCAAAGAAGGGATGCAAAAGAGGATTCAGCTAAGATCATTTTGATGGAGGAAATCTCTTGGAGGCAAAAGTTGAGGGATTTATGGCTTGTGATCGTAACACCAAATTCTTCCATAGGGTAGCTAATTTGCGGAAATTTAACTCTCTGTCTTTTGTGGTGGTCGATGGAGTTCAATATGATGCCCTCCCAAATATGAAGTCTCCAATCTACAACTTCTACAAATATCTTTTTTCCGAGTCAGAACCATGGAGACTTAAAGTTGATACCTTGCCTTTGCCCGTGTTACAAGACTCGGAGAAAGAGATTATTGAGATGCTTTTTAGTGAAGAAGAAGTCACCAAAGCTCTTCTAGACTGCTGTGGGGATAAGGCCCCCGGACCTGGCAATTGGGACACTATTAGTAGAGATGTGATGAGAATGTTTGCCGAGTTCTTCTCTTCAGGAAGATTCATGGCCAGCCTTAATGCCACTTTTATTGGCCTTATTCCTAAGAAAGCAAATGCTGAAAATATTAGAGACTTTCGGCCAATCAGCCTGGTTGGTTGCATCTATAAATTTAAAGGTTTTAGCCCGAAGGTTAAGAAGTAGCATTGGGAATCTTATTTCAGAGAACCAAAATGCCTTTATTGGAGACCGTCAGATCATTGATGCGGTGCTTATAGGAAATGAGCTTATTGATGCTAGGGTTAAGTTGGGAAAGCCGGGTGTGGTTTGTAAGTTGGACATTGAGAAAGCATATAATCATGTGAATTGGGATTTTTTGTTGTATGTCATGAAGAAAATGGGCTTTGGGAAAAAGTGGATTGGATGGATAAGGCACTGCATATCATCTACATCCTTTGCAGTTCTTGTCAACGGTTCTCCTACGGAGTTCTTTTCGACTTCTAGAGGTCTTCGTCAGAGAGACCCTTTATCCCCCCTTTTGTTTTTGCTGGTCATGGAAGTCTTTACAAGGATGCTTGAGGCGGCATCTACTGCAGGGTTTATTTCTGGGTTTAAAGTGGGTTGCCCGAGTTCGAAAACTATGACTGTCTCTCATCTTCTTTTTGCGGACGACACTATTATTTTTTGTGAAAATGATTGTGAGCAAATGGTGAATCTTCGGTGTGTGCTTACTTGGTTTCGGGCGGTTTCGAGTCTTAGGGTCAACTTGGCAAATAGCTCTATCCTGCCTATTGGGCACATGGACAACATTCAAATTCTTGCAAGTGTTTTAGGATGCAAAGTTGATGCCTTTCCGACTACCTACCTAGGTCTCCTTCTCGGTGCTAAATTTAAGGAGAAAGCCATTTGGGACCCAATTATCGAGAAGTTTGAGAAAAGACTCTCTAGATGGAAATCTATGTACCTTTCGAAAGGAGGAAGATTAACTCTCATCAAGAGTGTTCTCTCAAGCATCCCCACTTAATATGTCTCTCTTTTTCCCTTACCTTCTTCAGTTGCTATTAAGTTAGAAGCAATCCAGAGGAATTTCTTTTGGGGTTCTTTTGAGAGTGACTTCAAATTTCATCTTGTAAGATGAAACATTGTGAAGCAACCAATGCTTTTAGGAGGGTTAGGTATAAGGGACTTGCGTCTCTTTAACGAGACCCTTCTTGGTAAATGGCTGTGGAGATTTATAAATGAAAATGGCAACTTGTGGAGGAAGGTAGTTACCATAAAATATGGGGACGATGGATTTGGTTGGGTTCCCTCTGTCGCGAGGGGCTCTTATGAGTATAGTCTTTGGGGATATATCTCCAAAGGTTGGGGGAGATTCTTTCCACATTGTTCTTTTGAGGTAGGAGATGGCTCCTCTATCCTATTTTGGCATGATCGCTGGTGTGATGACTTTCCTTTGAAAGACATGTTCCCTAGGCTTTATGTTTTGGGAGTGGACAAAAATGCCTCTATTGCTGGGTATCGGGAGCAGGTTCATGGTAACAGTGTGTGGACACCTGTTTCTGTCCGAGATGGATTCGTTGACGATGATTCCTTGGTCTGCTTTTTCAATAAGCCTAATGAGGTCAAATTAGGAGAATCTTCAGTTCATAGGGTGCGGTGGGATCTAAACTCTCAGGGGTGCTTCACTGTTAGATCTTTTTATTTAAAACTTCTTGATGGAAAGTTCCCACCACAGGAGATGCATTCTGATGGAGAGATGCATTCTGATTGAGGCTTCCCCCTGCAATCTCATTTGGAAGTCCTTAGCCCCCTTGAAGGTTTCGTTCTTTGTATGGGAAACTAAACATAGGAACATTCAAACATGTGACAATTTGCAAAAAAGGGGGAAAGTTTTGGTGAATAGATGCTTCATGTGTAAAAGGGGCGGTGAATCTGTGGATCATTTATTGCTTCACTGTCAGGTTGCAAGCATTCTTTGGGGTCTAGCTTTCAGTTGCTTGGGAATGTTCTGGGTTGCTCCTGATTCTATTAGGAACCATCTTTTGACTTGGGAATGTTCCTTTGGTAGAAAAGTTAAGAAGAAGAAGAAGAAGAAGGAAGAGGAAGTCATGGTCCTACCTCTTGTCATCTTTTGGAGTATTTGGAGAGAGAGAAATAAAAGAGTTTTTGATAACGTAGAAACTCCTCTTCAGTGTTTGAAAGAGAATTTCATCAAGATTCTCTTCTTTTGGAAGAATGGGAGGTTTAGCTCTTCCTTTATTGATTTGGCAGATTGTGTGAATAGTTTATACTTACGTTGTAAATAGCCTTTGGTACAGTGCTCACCATGCATCTGAGCTTCTTTTTTCTTTATTAATATATTACCTTTTCCTTATCAAAAAAATAGAATGGATTCAAGAAAGTGATGACAAAATTTTGCATCACAGTAATTGAATTTTAGTTTTTCATGAAAGAAAAATGAAGAGGATTGTAGCAAGAGCCTTAAGGGCTAAGTAGCGTTCAAGTTAACGCACCCAGGCACATTAAGCATTATAGTACACATTTTTTTAATTAATTATTATGTCTTCCTCAAACTTTTGATAATGTGATCCTAGATGCTTCCATAGTTCAGGCTTTCCCTATTTATGGCGAAGCAGGGGAGAAAAGTAATAATCTTGAGGTTTACTTGGTTCACACTAGTTAATATGGGCAAGAGGATGCTGGAAATAAGCGAACAACACCAAAAAAACATGTTATTTGAGGATGAATTACGGACATAAAGTTGCATATGTGATTCAGAGCATGTACTCCTACACCTTTCTTTCTAGTAACCCTTGTACTAGCAGCAAGGTTCTATGGCTGATTGCAGGTTTGCACCTCCATGTTAAAGTGGCTATCAACAACATGAACACATAGCTTATCAGAATCTCCGAGTCCAGATAAGCTACAGTGGTGTGTCATTCATAGACTAATGCTCCAAATTCAATAGCTGAATTAGAAAGCATATGCACCTCAACTAGTATTCACAAAACGGCACGTCTAATCCACCCTAACCCTGACCCTAACCCTAACAAGATAGACAATATGCGATTGAGTAGTTCCAATTACACAACTGTCAAGCATCTATAGTCGAATTCCTTGATAAGAATAACATCGATCGAATTCCTCCAGAAGTAATAAGCAAATTCATTAAATTGGAGATATGAAATCCACGCCGTAATCGACGAAATTAGTTGGACGCCATTCAATAATTTGACGTTGTTACAGGACATGGGCAATTTGATCATCTGGGAACCCATGAATTACACAAACTCAATGACCCAGATGAGAAATTGATAGATTCTGCTGGGTTTTGTTGTAATTGAAAAACGGGACAAGAATTGAAGTTGAACTTACCTCGCTAAGAAGAGTGGAAAGAAGCTGAAAAAGCTGCTGACCAGCTTCGCCCCCTCCTAAAGACATCACTCCGCCTCTTTTCGCTCCCTTCCTATTCCCCTCGTTGGCTGATTTCCAGCTTTGTAGATCCCAGATTCACATCCATGATCAAACACACCCAGATGGATAAGGGTTTTTTTTTTTTTTTTGAAAAAAAAGAAGAAAAAATAGAAGGGGCTCGATGTTGAATTGTTAATGTAATGTGCTGATATTGTGTGGTTTTACCTGGTAATTTCCAACACCTTTTATGTTATGATTTGTTTTAAGAGAACATGCAATCTTTTTGCATAAATTTTAAAACTAGATTAAACAATACTTAGAATTATTAGACCCGTACTTATGAGTTTATTAGTAACTGTTAAATAATACCCTTATTAATAAAGGGTACCATTGGACAAGATGTGAAATCAAATTAAAAGTAATTTCAAGTTATATAAATGATTAATTGTATAATTTTGTCATCTTTAAAGTTTTGGTTCGATTTTAATTATAAATATATGAATTTCATTTATTTAAAAAGAAATAATGATTAATAAGTCATTAAAATACCTTTCATTTTGAATTAAAGTCATGAAGCCATCCTAATATTTATGAGATCTTGTTCAAGAATTCATTGAAAAGTGATTTGAATTGTAAAGAAAATGTGGATTATACCATTAGAAATTTACAAATTGAGTTTTATTTTTATATTGATTATAGATTTACATATGCCTTAGTTTCACCCTAAAAATAAAGCTAGTTCTTAAATGAGCCAATTCATATAAGGCCAATTTTTATTTCCGTATATCTCACCAAAACAAGCAAAATAGAAATTCTAAAAATGTTTACATGAATAGCCTCTACTTTTATAAACAAATTCTTCAAAATTCACCAGTCTCTTCACTAGTAGGGATATTTTATACCCGAATCTTCTCAAACTATGCTAAAATAAGACTCACTCTGGGTTAGGGGTGGCAATGTAGCGGATACGAGGCGGGTTTAGCCGTACCCTCACCCATACGCATTTTCAAAATTAATACTTGCAACCATACCCATCGAGTATTGTAAAATTATACCCATACCTATACCTACTGGGTATAGCGGGCATGTGGATTTTATTCGGGTACATATAAAAAAAAAAAAATTGAACCCATTTTGTACCCATATTCGACATCAAATAGCCAATATGTCACATTAACACCAAACTTTCAACAGCATATCATCACATCAAATACAACTAAAATTTTGCCAATCAAAACAATAAATTAGCGCTTGACAATTATGGTTTTAAACAAAATGTTCCGCCGAAGTCCTGAATATCATACAACTTAATTCAAGTACAAGTAACAAATTAGAACTTTAAACAAACCAATTTGAGTTCTATATGGGGCAAGTATTTGACAGATACAGAACAGATATTGATAAAATGAATATAAAACGGGTAAAATATATACCCATACTTATACCTATTTTAAAAATATCTACTCCATATCCTATATTCATACCCATTGCAAGGAATTTTGCAAATTTTAAGAGGTTACAGATTTTTTTGCCGCCCCTACGCTGGATGGTGGCTCTGTTGTTGTAAATCCTTCAAAAATTCATTAACGAAAAAGGTAACAAAGACAAACTTGACTAGCTTATTGGGTCACATAAGAACTTGACAAACCCAATAGTGAACACCCACTCGAGGCTGACTATTTTTATCTGAAAAAGCGTATGTGGGTTTTATTGGATTCGTCTCTTACAAAAAGCAGGGACTCTTGGTTTACCGCCAGCGATCTCCGTCAACGATCTTCCAGTCGCATCAAACTGACACGAGTGTTCCGTTTTAGGTAAAATATTTATCCCTATTTTCTGCCATTTTTACAACTTTCTACAGATTAAGCTTCATCTTTTATGTCTTTCTTGGACCCTTTTCTTTTACATGGTAATGGGTTTTTGTTTAATCAGTCGTTCATTTCTTGAATGATTGTTCGATGTTTTGCCATTTGCATTTCGTCTGTATTGCTATATTCTCTCATTTCTGTCAGAACCCAAGAACCCATTTGCACTTTCAGACAATCCATAGGGTTTAAGCTGTTTGAAATGTACTTGGGGATCAGAGCTGTCTGTTTGGAATTCTCTTCCTTTGTTTTTCTGTACAAGAAACACCGTCTTTGCTATCAAGGGTCTTGTGGGTTTCTGGAGACTCGAGGGTTTTACTGGGTTTATTGCTTTCTTTTCCCCCTCTTTAACTCGACTCCTCTTTCCCCTTTTTTTGGGTCTTTTTGGATGAACACTTTTCTTGATGTAATGGTAGTTTCTCCACGTGAGTTGGAGTCTCTGTTCTAATCATCAACGGCTATTCATCCTGATTATTTCAATCTTGCAAATGATAGATTCATATCTTATTCCTCCCTAGTATTCTGAGTATGAGTCCAGGTATAGCCCCAACATGGGGAAGGTCAAAACTATCATTTGTTTTCTTTTTGTTCTTTCCTTTTTTTTTTTTTCCTCCCTGTGTGGTTGTGGTGGTGGGTTTTTTTTGGGGGGGGGGGGGTGTTCCTGGTTCCCATACCCCGTAACCCCTGCCCATTTCGATTCTCTGTAGTCTTGATGTTCTCTGTTGTGGACTAATTCCATGTCACATATCCATGTAGGCTTTCAAGTTCCCCTGGTAATTGGTCATTAACAAGCTAGAGATTGAGATTTTGCGATGGATCATTCTAATTCCCGCAAACTGCCTAGGTCTAGTATTTCTGCCAGTTCCAAGAACAGGACAGAAATGTGCAGAGACTTCAGAAGGGGCGAATGCAGGCGCGGGGAGGCTTGCACTTTTGTTCATAGCTTTGCCGATGGGAGGAACGTACTTGATCGGGGAAGATCTGTTGGTGGCGGAGGAGTAGATAGGAATCAGAAGGAGGTCAATGCAAGTCTGCCTAGAAGGAGGATCTGTAGATTCTTCAACTTCGACGGGACATGCCCATATGGGAATCAGTGCAGATTTGAGCATCAAGGATTCCAGAGGTCTGAAGAAAATCAGGATACACATAGAGAGAGCTCTGCTATAAATATTGAACCAACTGATTCGAATGTGAGGACCAACCCTCTGTTCAAGACAAGACTGTGCAAGATTTGGATGACCCGTTATACCTGTGGTTATGGTGCCCACTGCACTTTTGCTCATGGACAAGCAGGTAATATAGAGTGCTTCTTGTTCTCCCTTTCAAAAATGTTCTGACGGGGTCTCTGCAAAAGGACTCTTCGCTTAGAGAAATAAGGCTGCAAATATGGGTGCCAGACTGCCAGTGCAAGTTAGATTTCTAAGAACCACTTGGGTGGGATTGACATTGGAACTATGTTATTGTTGTTTTATCAATTTATAATGTCTCTGCTCTAGTTCTTCATCAATACCATCATTCCATTATGAAATCATACTTCACTTGCAAATACTGAAGAAGGTATTGGATTCACTTGGGAAGGCATTGTAATGTTTTGTTTGGGATCTTATATTGTGTATGAAAGTGCATTCTGATATGGACCCTTTTTCTTTTTTTGGGGGGGGGGGGTGTTGGGTAGGAGGGGTATGCGTTAATCTAAGGACCAGGAACCCTGTTTGAAGTGACATGGATTACAAATTCTTGGAGCTAGGTCATGCTCTTTCAATGATGATTTCAATCAAGAAGCAATCAAACTTCTATGCTCATTCGTAAAAGCCTCCCTCGCATAGGTCAATAACTGGCAGTGACACTGGAATTAGGGTTTGCGCACCATGCTGTTTCTGTGAGATGGTTTCTTTAAGTTCATGAAGCAAATTTACTTAAGGTTTTCCCCCCAATCAATATGCTCAATTCTAAAGGGCTCAGTCTGATTAATGTATTATGAGTTACTTGAGTTATTTCCATGTGCCTGCGTGAATATGTATGCATCTGTCTATGCCAATCCCCATCTTTACATATCTTCTTTTCCTTTCCAGAATTGGTACAAACCGTACAATCACCCTCCTCTACTGGATCAGAATTTAGAAATTCATCAACTGCTCCAAGAAGCTCGAATGAGGATGCCTCAGCTTCTAACACAGGCAATCAAACTGTTGAGCAGAAAGGTCCCCAGAAGATGCAATGGAAGACAGGCAAGAAGATTGCTGGTATCTATGGTGATTGGCCAGGTGACGTAGATTAGCTCTTGCCCTGCTTGGTTAAGCAGCAGCATTGAAATTCTTTTTGGTCAATGATTTTGATTGAGCTTGGCTGCAGTAAATCAGCTAAGAGTTAGACAACAGAATTTTTTCCCCCAGATGTGGATATGACTAGGTTGCATTGGCTTTTATCAGAGGCTTGATTTCTGGCGGCGTGAAGTCTTTTGGGTTTATTTTGGTTGTGTGGACTTCCTGTAAAGAAGAATGTCATAGCTTCATAGGGCATTAGATGACAGTTTAGTTACAGCAAAGAGTTTCAAATAGAACCGATGATGTGTAAATACAGTACCCCTTCTTTTCCTCCATGAAAGTGAAAATTCAGAAGGATTATGATTCCTGGCTATTGTACAAGTTAAACAACACCACCACCACCTCCCAGTGTGGGTCCCGCTTTCGTGGGGTCTGGGGAGATCCAAATGTAAGCAACCTTACCTCAACCGGCATGACTGCCCGTTGAGAGGTTGATTGCAAGCTATTGTACAAGTGAAAATGATGTGTAAATACAGTACCCCTACTTTGCTTCCTCCATGAAAGTGAAACTTCAGGAAGGATTATGGTTCTTGGGCTATTGTATAAGTGCTGCATACATCTTGTAGGAATGCTGAATACCTTCCCAAACTTAACAGAAGGACTCGGACTCGGTTTGCCTAAGACCTGTTTATCATGGTTCTTGAGCTCAAGCTTTGACACTAGGCTTAAGGGCTTGCGAAGTCAGCCAGGGTCTGTTACAGCCCGTGTTAAACAAGTTCTATGTCTGGCTTACGAGTAAATAGAAGAACAAACTGGAAGAATATTCCCCAATTTGAGCAATCTGGTTGACCAAGTAAGACTGGAGGATGGAGAAAACAAAATAATCTCAGATCACTCCAAGTCTTCATTTGAATAAACCAAACCCCCTTTTCCCCCTCTTGAACGCCTCCGCTACATCTCAGAGAGCTTTTGAATCACAGCTTAGAGCGCCAAATTTCAATAGGCAGAGATGAGTCCTAGAAGAAAATAGGCATCCACCCGTACTGCTTCACGATTATGATACTCGCACTGTTTCATGAAGTGGGTTCAAGTTCCAAAGCTCTCTCTTTGTTTCATGACGTTTGTCACATTTTATAAATAAATTTGGATTCTCAAAGATTCAGTTAAATTGCCTTGTAATTATGCTCAGACAAGAGTAGTAAATTAAAACACTTGTGAGAATCGACTAATTCCCTTGCCGTACATCTTTTCTTCAATTGCAGACTGCAGAGCATCACAAACTTTACAATTAGCAGAATAGTAAACATAGGTTCACGCATGCGTGAACAAAAATGGAAATATCAATCCGACCGTGGATCCTGCAACAACATGGTTTAGGGAAGTCTACATATTCACCACCAAATGCAAGGAAACGAGGAAAGGCTAAGTTTTCACATTTAGACAATGAAACATTCAGCAATGGCTTTTCCCACAAGCTTACAATTTGTCCAGTACTGACAAATATCCTACTAAAATCAAATATGGTTTATAGTGAACTGTATGCATCTGCATCGATAAATGAGCAATTACAAAATTGTCTTTTGGATGATTACACAACAAAGATTCACACTTTGAGCAGTTTAGCCACATCATACATATCTATGACGAAAATTCTTCCACAGATTGAGACCAACGGATGGTAGACCTCACCAAGGCATCAACAGGATCGATACATTTCTTAAGAAGAGGGTCGTCATGAGGCAAGAGGCTGCACAGGTCATGTGAGGCAATAATGACCATGTTCACTGCCCTCACCAACAGAACTTGAAGTGCAATTCTCAACAAGTTCCTTGCTCCTTCAGTGTCTTCTCTATTCAAGGCTTCCATAGCAGGACGCAGAATGTGCTCCATGGTTGCTTTGTCTGGGAGCATGACCTCAAATCCCTAACAAAAGTTTAAGGTGGGAAAAGGGTTACTCAACTGGTTATGTTGGGATTGTAGTTTTCAGAGTAGACTGTTAGCACATTTTCTAATAAGGTTGTTGTGAACATTGGTCAGAAATCACGGGTTAGCTTAGTTTGGGTTAGCACAATTCAGGCTTGTTAACTCGTGCCTGAGTTGCACCTGGTTTCAGATTGCTCAAGCCAGGCAATCAGGCAAGCCTACTCACAATACAAAGCTCGCACACAAGTTTGTAGTCGAAGAGATCATAAGACTGGTAACTCAGCATTCAAAGTTATACTTCTAATTCATTTCAAGCTATTACATGACTACTTGCTCCAATGTAGTAATCACTGTAACCTCAAAACCACAATAGGATTCTTCTTAACTCGTTCTTTAAAAAAAATTCAACTTTCAACCAGTTGAAGAGAATTCTTCCAAAATATGAACATGTCTTTTGATGAGATTCTCAATCAAAAGGACTTCGCAAATCAAAAAGCAAAGGACAGAAGCATACCTCATCCTGCATTTTCTTCTGATAAACTCCTGCTCTCAGAATAGCATCAGTAGCAACTAGACCAATCCGCAATGGACTCCCAGTTTCAAGCGGCTTTAGTTTGGCTTCCTTGAGTTCCTTAGCCACACATTCGCCCATATGAAGAATTGGGATACTACATCCAGTAGAAATATCATCATGCCACGAATGCAGTAGATGACAGGGCATCACAAGGCACCGGCAACCCCCTCGCACAAGATACTCCCTTTTGTGCCTCAAGTTTTCTACAATTGAGGTATAATCAAAATGAGAAGACGGTGCTCCAGTGTAAAGTGACAGGGAAGAGCTTCTTTCATAGACCAAGAGTTCCTCCCTCAACTGTGTATCAGAACAAAGCAAGAATGGGGGGCAATCTTTCCCCTCTTCTGATCTCCATTGCGTGAGCTTTTGCAAGAAATTCATAGTAGAGCCAATGGATGCTCCCCCAATTATGCCAATTGCGTTGGCTTGGTTAAGCATGGAACCACCGCTACAATCCTTGTTTGGCAATGATATATTTGGTATCGAACTTCTCCCACATTTTTGAGAATTGTCACTTTCACCACTATGTACAAGGATTGAAGAGGATTGGGTGGCTAAAGCTGGAAATAGTTTTGCACAAGAATGTGTTCTTTGCCTATATTTCTTCCCTAAGAACTGAGCTGGGTAGTTCAATTTGTAGAAAGATATTGACATACTCCCATCAAACATCTCTTATACCATTCAATCATACATAAATCACAATTGCTTGCATCTGTAGCTCCAAAAACCAAGAATCTCAGGCATCAAGAGAGAGCAATCTGGAGAAATGGTGAAAAAGGTTTCCCCTTAATCCAGGATAAACCCCAAACACTTACCAAATACTGTATCAAACATCCATACACTTGCAGAAATGTAAAGAAAAAGCCTTTCTGCAACCAACTTCAGAAATTAGATATGTCTACCTACCTGTATAAACCCACTTCAGGAATCTCCTAGATTGAAGCAAAACCCACTTCAAAAAATCTGAATTTCAACCCTGTCCAGATTTAAATTAGCCCAAAAACGTCACTCAAACAAGGGTTTTTGTGGCTGCTCTAGAATGTTCTGAACAGAACATCATACCCTTTCATTATCATTGTCCCACAACGTCAAGGGTTCTTGTCACTGCTCTAGAATGTCCTAATAAGAACTCCAAAAAGCTAAAAAGCCATTCATTATCATCCCCCCAAAACCATTGGAAAAACTATAACACGATCCAATAAAATGAGATCATAAGAAGGAGAAGTGGAGATGGTAGGCGCAAACAGGGAGGAGAGCAAAACCTCTGAAGACGCCATTAAACACTCACCAAACATTTGGGTGATCGTGATGGTCGGTCCAGTGCCCCCCTCGAATTGAATGGGAAAAGAATCTTTGTTTGTCTATACATGGCAAGATGGTACCAAGGAAACGAAAATAATTTCCTGCCTTGTCATCTTTGTATCAACTTGTACTATAGAATTTTTGTTGTACTATCAATGGAGATCATGAGGGGCAAATGCCCCAAATGAGTGAGGATTTGCGAGATTTTTTTTGGGGGGGGGGGGGTTTGGGTTTGCCTAATCTCCCCCGAAAAGGAAGGTGTAAATGACTTACGATTCTTACCAACACAAGTTGATTCACATAATTTGATATTTATTTTCATTAAATAAGTTGGGTTAGTAGTAGCTTCATTCATGTGAAATGAAAGATTCAAAATCATAAAAAAAAAATCACAATTCTAATTTGAATAACGTGATATTATATCTAATTAGAATTATAACTTATTACTAAGATTACCTTATCAGATCTGCAACTTTAGTACTACAAAGTTATCATTGATTAAAATAAAACGTAGAATCCTTGAAGGTTGTATATTAGCCCCATGTCATCTCATTACCCCCCTTCCCCCAAAAAAACCCAAACAAAAAAAATCTTGAACTATGCAAATTTAATTATCTTGTCTAATTTTCAACTTTATTGATGATTGATTGGTGGAGACAGTTCAATGAAAAGACTTCTTGGGTCGGTGAGCGTCTCATTTGTATTTACATAAAGCAATTAGATGAGCATTTCATTTGCATTTACACGTTACATTTCTGTCACACTAGTATATGATATTATTCAAATAGACAATAATAAAACTCGAAAGTGTAAAAGTCTTTGATTTAATCAAACGAGTAAGAAACAGCAAAAAGCTTTACATGGATATCTAACTGACCACACTAAGCAATTGAACTAAGATTACATTCCTGATGCCCAGCTAACCATATATAAAACATGGGACATATATGTGTGCTAATTGAAGTTGCTAACTACAATCTACAGCCCTACTTTGGGTAACTTTGGTGCTTCTGGGAGTCTTAGAATTGTTGACATAGTTAACAGTCCATTCAAGTCTCTTCATTTCTCTTTCCTTTCTTCTTCGCTTCAAACGCTCGTAAAGCTGAATCGCTCTGATGGCTGAATGGTGTGCCTTGTAGCTTCTTATTATCTGTCGAATGTCGCCTTTGATCGATAATAGGGCTGTCAATAGACCGAGGAAGATGACTGGAGAGACTTGCATTGATCTTGGTGTTTCTGGGTATGTAGCTTCTTCCCTAATGAGCTCCTTGGTTAAGCCCCATAAGAGGATGACCATTCCAAATAGGCTTAACCTTCCTTGCTTTAGAAGGCCAAGTATTGCCCCTGTCACTGAGAAGTAGCTCCCTGCTAATATCTGGAGAGGCAATTGCACAATTTTGGTGGTTATCAAATTCAATAAGTTTGCTCAATTGGATGTTAGTTGAATATAATCAACCGTGACGGCATAAATAAATAATGGTTATAGATATTTAAAATGACCCTACTTTAAACTGGCCTACCAAAATTTTGGTCAGTATTGATGATAGTTGTTCAAATAACGGTTAGTTACGTAACATTTCATACATTGCTTCATGCAATGTCTTTATGCCGTATTGATTTGATCTAGTCTTAATGAATAATGAATATAGACTTGGCCTGCTATTGAATTGACTTGATCTACACCAATACTAACTAGCCCTTAAATAACCTGCAACTATAACAATGGGGAATTGCAAACTATTTATCTATCTATATAAATATCAATCTATATAAAATTAAGTGAAAGTACATACTGTTGAACAAATGTCATAATTTAATTGGTTAATCTATTATATCATATTAAATATCTTTCTTCCCCCTTTGGCATGGATGGTATATCCCTAAATGTAATTTAATCATCTTACTTATGCATGGACTTCTCCATATTCTTTGTTTATCAGTCTCTTGATGTGTTGTGATGCATTATATGTGCACACATATATTTCGCATACGTTCTCTAAATCCTTAAAATTATTTAAAAAAACACCAATTCATATGAAAATTATTTTAAAATATACATAAATCGCGCACTACAAATATTACGCATGTGCAGTATACGAGTATTATGCAAGTTTAGATTTTAAAGGGAACAATGCTAGACTTGACTCCCAACATGACATAAATTTACTCCGAACTTGCTCTGATCACAACATGACTTGAACATACATTCAACGATGTGTTTACCACAACCCAAACTTCACTAAAACAAGACAATGGTGATTATGTAGCCAATTCAAGCTAGGGCTAGAATGAAAGGGCAATATATAAGGAAACAGATGATGGGAAAGAGCCATAACAAACCTCTAGATTCTGAAGATCAATGCTTACGGGGGCATGTTTTACATGCGTAAGGTTATAGAACTCCAAAAGATCGCCATAGCTGGGGATGCTTCGGCCATTAAAGAGAGCATTAACAATGGCACCTGGGTACAGAAGGAGCTTCACAAGATCAACAGGCAGCATTTCACTTGCAATTAGTTGTGAAGAAGTTATTTGAACTGGGCTTGTGCATGTACCACATCGACATGGAATCCTGCAAATTAAGGCTGTTAAGCACAATAGCTCTTGTTGCCATCCCCTTCTTCCAACTGTTGTTTTTCTGGCTATTCTAGATGCTTGTCATTACATTTTGCACAGTACTGATAATTTCAAGAGCCCTTTGCAATGTGATGAATTTAAATTTCTGTTAAGCAACCGAAAATTACATGATTAGGCTTGTGGCCGACATTCTGGTTGTTCTCAATGATGGATGTAATTTCAATCCTACAAGATTGGGTTACATTATTTTGATAATTTTTAGGGCCAGTCTCTTACTTATCCAATAAATTTTCGTATCTTTAAACCTCAGACAAATGCTTTTGGGAACATTGCATTAGAAGATGCAAGTTTACCAACAACAATTCAATGTTGGCATTGCTCATATTCAAACTCGAAATGAACTGATCGATTAGAGAGTCTATATGATATATACAATGCATGTTGAGGAACGAACCAACTCATGCAAAAACTTACAAACACCACGATTCAAAACTCTAGATATACAAAACAGTTATATTACACATCGTAATTAATGGCATCCAATTGCATTGCAGCGTCTAATCCTTAAGATGGAATGCAGTTGATTAACAAATGGCAAACTAATTAAACAATTAATACTTAAGGGATAGTAAAATTATGAATATTAATTACCTGAAAAGAGGGATTTGAAGGATGATAAGAAGGAAGAAGAGGCGAGAAGCAATGGAAGATATGGCCTTTGCCCTTCTGCGAGAACTCAAAGAAGAAGAAGAAAACCCCATAATTAATTTTGAGGGTGCCTTAATCAGCCTTAATTTCTGCCTCTGTTTTTGGTTTTTCTAACTATAATTGTGTAGTAACTGACCTTGAGTGGACCGTAATTCGTTTTAGATCATGATTATGGCCAAATTAAAGTCAAACAGATTAACAAATGATGTTAGTGGTTGTGCACTTTCATGCCCTTATGCAACTGTACAATGACACGTGTCTTTTATGTCAACCATGCATCTATATTTTCGGGTTTGTTTTTTCTTTTTTTAAATTCTCTGCCTACAAGTTTGCCTATGTTTATGGAATTTCTTTTAACTGGATATTCATCGCTCTATTATATTGAGGCATCTTGCCGGTTTAAACTAGGGACTTAACGGGTTCTTTAATCAGAGCTTTCATTTATTTATGGCCCTGTTCTTTTCGTTAAAAAATATGAATTAGTAAATAGATAAAGTAGGTGATTTGTTATAAACAGATTGAAGTAGGTTGAAGTGAGTATTTTTTTGTTGGATTGATTGAAGTGGGTTGATTTTTATTTTTATTTTGTATGATGGGTAGAAGTTGGTTAAAATAGTAGGAAGTGGGTTAAAATTAGTATTTTTTTATTGAAGTTTGTAAAATGGGTTGAAGTAGGTTGATATGGGTTGAAGTTGGTTGAGGTTGGTAAATTTAGATTTACCAACAAAAAGAATAGGGCCTAAGAGTATACAAAATATCTATCATAATATTGGAACTGTTCATTTTGTATGAGGCGGCCCTACAAAAATTACGAGAAAATAATATTATTGCATTTTATCCCAAAAAATATATAATTACATGACAATTGTGCACTGTGCATTTAAACATCAAATGGTAGACAAAAATAAAACACATGCAAACACATCAGCCACAGATTACTAATTAAACTGCAAGAAAATCCATACAGTAACCTGAATCAAACAAGATAACTTTGGTAGTGTCAAACTCATCAAAACAAAAAAACACAATCAGCCACATATTAAGGCTAATCTTTATCTTTATATAACAAATGCAAAAATAAGTGAGGGGCTGGGAGAGCTTTCCTCCTAGCTCCAATTGTAAAATCTCAAGTAATGGAGATCTTTAATCGTTGATGCAATATCCAAATTAAATCTTATCCGTTAGATTACTTTTATATTTTTAAATTAAAATTAAAATACTATATAAATATTCATCCATAATAAGAATTTTTTTAAAACTACCAAATACTCTGCCTCTCTCACGTCACTGCCTCTCTCTCTCCACTCAACTAACTCCCCTTATCACAATCTGGAAACCAACCCCCTCCCCCCCGGGTTGAATGAAGAAATCTGGTCTTTCTCGACAACCCATGGCATTGGCGAGTGGTGACATGCTTTTTCTCTCTTCTTTCTTCACTCCCATGAAGCCTGAACTGAAGCTTAGAAGTTCTCAAATTCTTCACCGATGACAGTCATAACAGAACACGAAGAAGACCATATCGACCCACCAGGCTCTCCTTAACAATCCAAACCCAAACCCAAATCTAAACCCAAAACCGAATCCAAATCCTAATCCGCAAAACCCAAGTCACAACATGAACCATCTTCAACCCCACAAAAGAATCAAGCTTCGAACCCCGTTTACTTTCTAGTTCTAGTTTACCATCGCAGTCTCTCTTGTCACTCTTCTCTTCGTTTCTCTTTCTTGTTTTTCCCCTCAAGACCCCAAATCCTGGTTTTTGAGTCTGCCCACCACCCTCCGGACCCTCTACTCCAGCGGTCGAGTTATCAAGGTTCAAATCAGTCCCAATGAACCTGCAATTGAAGTTTTTACATACTCTAAAGGGTCTAAAAATTCATAAAATGTGTTGATTGTTCATGGGTTGGGGTGTAGTTCACTCACATTTCGGAAAGTGGTTGATGATTTGGCTTCTAAGGGTGTGTTTACAGTGGTTGTAGATTTGCCAGGTTATGGGTTTTCGGATAAGACAGTGGTGAAGGAGAGAGACAGGCTAGGGGTTGGGGCTTTGGGGAGGTATTGAGAGGTGTATGATGAGATTAAGGAGAAGGGTATTTTCTGGGGTTTTGATCATTTGGTTGAATATGGGTATGTTCCTTTTGATGAGGTTGGAAAGATTCGGGTTTGACAGTGGTGAAGGACAAGGGTATTTTTTTCTTTTTTTCTCATTCTAAATTGACTCATCAGGGAGAGATTTGTTTCTCTTCAGTCTTCACTCTATTTTCACTGTTACTGCTGACATGGTTGTTACTCTTGACCACTTTTTTCACTGCTAACTCTACCTGTCAAGTAATAGCCCATGCGTTGTCTGGCCTACTGTCCTATCCTATCCCTATGTAGTGTTCAAAACTGGAAATTACATCACACTTTCTTACAAAAGTATGTGTCTATGGAGCTACATATGAAGCTATGTTTTTGTTTTATTGGGTTAGTTTTTTTCAGTGTGAAGGAATGCATGAAGTTTGCAGAGGCAAAGCTATGAGGTAGGAGGTGGTATGTTCTATTGCTTCAAGCCTATAAAATGCACAAAGCCATTCCAACTGTTATTAGTCATATAGGTAAACCCAAAAATTCTTGGTAGTGTCTTTGGCAACTGTTAGTTGGAAAAAGCTACTATATAATATAAAATTATGTTATAAATTTTTCAAATGTTCTTAAAAGATATATTTGTAAAAATTAATTGATATTTGTTATATGATAGAAAATTTATAAGTTATTAGAAAACCATTGAAAGAAAGCTTCAAAAATGGCACTAGGAGATAGAAGAAGAAATTACAGGGACGGGTTATATTTTTGTTGTTAACTTTATGTTCTTTCCTTTGTGGTTTGCCTTAATCTTGAATCATCTTGACATATAGTCTAGATCAAATCCAAGTTCAAGTTCAACAATTACTCAATATTAATTCAATAGATATCTTGCGTTGCGAACCACAATGTGCATTGTATGTTTGGCTTATTACTTGGCAAGTTCTTTTATATAAACTACATGAACAATGAATATTATCTACTATGCGTTGCAATCCATCTTTTTTCTTTTTTTCGTGACCAAGGTCTCTTTCCTTAATGTTGAGTTTACATTGAACTTTCTTTAATTATTTTTTTTTTGAAAAGTTGTCCACATCTCCCAACTAAATGCCACATTTCTAACTAATCACCATCGTGGTGTCACATATGGATATTTCCCAATAAAACTCAATGTCATTTTGTGTATGGTCGATGCCTATCAGGAAATTATTTAACTTACGTATTCTATCTTACACATTCTCTTGAACATTAAAATATGTTATAAACCTTTAAGTGTAGAAATGTACAAGTTTAAATTAGAATCAATGGATGCCAGTATAGTTGTGCCAGTATAGTTAATCAATGTCGGTAAAGTAATAAAATTTTAAATATACATTCAAGGACTTACTTTTATATATTATCATTTGAACTCCAACCAAAATTACTATTCTTTAAAAAAATTTTCAAAAGTAAATTGCTCCGTGCATAGCACGGGTCCATACTAGTTACATAATTACAAAAACTAGGCTTTAATCCTACACCTATAACTTGATCCCCAACTTGTAATCAATTAAGGCTAATTGTATGATTAGGAGTTGAGGCGTGTAAAATCATCTTTCTTATATATATAAAAAAATCCAAAGTGTCGCTGTCGTGTAGAGACAAAATTTACCCCAAATTCATACATGATTAGGATCACTCTGGAAATTTCTCTCTCCTCCTGGGCTGCTCTTCATCAGTTCCTTCGCCGTATGCGTTGCATACACTTGACACTAAAAATTATACCCAGAAGTGAACTCAGACTCACTCACATGTTGCAGATAATTACATACCACCTTATCAGTTACCATGTGGGCTCACGTCCATATGCATACATAGTCCTTTATTTCTTTGTTTTATTATTTTTTATTTCCCCCCTTCTCTCTCGATCTCCTTCCAATCATTAGCACTAATAATTGCTACCTATACATAAGTTTTCTAAGTCCAACTGTGCAGCTTCCTGAAATGTCATGCATCATCTCAGGCTCTACGTACCCAATTGGCACTTCAATGTGGAACCACCTCCCCCTAGACATCTTAACCTATATCCTCTCCTTTCTCTCTCCTGACTCTCTGGCTAGAGCCAGGGCTGTCTCCAAGCATTGGCGCACTTGCGCCGGAGCTCTGCCGCCCTGCTGCCACCGCCAACCACCATGGTTCGCCGCCTTCCCAACCCGGAACAACCTCCTTGGGTCGATGATGAGCTGCTATGTCCACAACCCAAGTGGTGGTGATTGGTATGGGCTTCCTTTGGACTTCCTCCCTGGCCCAACTAGGCCCATAGCCACCGTTGATGGGCTCGTGCTTTGTAGGTCCAGTGGAGCCATGGATCTTCAACTTGCCTTCTTCAATCCATTCACAAGGCAGTACAGGCAGCTTCCTTTGCCTAATGTTAGCAGGTCTAACCCAGCTGTCGGGGTTGTCACATTGGGCCCAGGCCCAAAAGCTACTCATTTTCGAGTCTACGTGGCAGGTGGGATGCTGACGATGCCACGGGGCACTGCTTCTACTTACGAACCCACCTTGGAGATGTACGACTCAGAGAGCGACACATGGCAAGCGGTGGGTCCCATGCCGGCAGAGTTTGCAGTGAGGCTCACAGTGTGGACTCCTAACGAGGGTGTTTCCATAAATGGGTTTCTCTATTGGATCACCTCCGCCCGTGCCTACAGCATAATGGGCTTTGAAATCAGGTCCAATAGATGGGTGGAGTTCAGCCCACCAATGGCAGATAGGCTCGAATTTGCCACGCTGGTGGAGGGGACCAATGGGAAGCTGACACTAGTCGGCGGCGGAACGTGCCCCGAGGGTGCATGTGTGTGGGAGCTAGGGGAGGGAGAGAATTGGAATTTGGTTGCAAAGGTGCCTAGTGAACTAGGGAAGAAGTTTTTGGGGAGAAAACAGAGTTGGAATGGGACCAAATGTGTAGGCGTTAATGGGGTGATATGGTTGTACAAGGATTTGAGGTCAGGGATGATGGTTTGCAGAGAGAATGTAATGACGGGAACATGGGAATGGGTTTGGGTTGATGGGTGTCAGTCTATTAAGGGTAGAGAAGTGCCAAATTTACCTATTAGAGGATTGCTTATTTACCCTAGTATGTCAATGTGTATATGAATAGGAGCTAGTGTATTGAAATGTATTTTCTTGTTAGATTTAACTGTTTGATTATAAGGTAGTATTTAGTTGGGGAGAAAATAATTTTCCCACAAAACGCTTTTTCAATTTTTCGTTATTTGGCACAATAAAAAATGAAAAACTACTTTTCAAAAAAAATAATTTTTCCCAAAATGAAGAAAATGATTTCCTTTTTGAGAAGATAGAAAGTTGATCATTTTTGTCCGTGAAACTATGGCCACCCCCCCCCCCCCCCCAAACTTTTAGTTACTACTTGCTACATATAATACAACTCTAGTTGGTCCACATATCCCACATATTCAACGAGGCTAGGCAGACTTAATAAGTTCCATATAATGATATTTAAAGTAAAGATGATAATTCCACTGAGTTTTCTAATCATGTTTATATGATTCATAATATAATAATTAAATCAATCTAAAGTTGACTGAAGACATGATTTGACATATTGTTTGTTAATTGATTGAGAATCATGACTAATAATGTATGATTATCAATCAGCTGGTTATGTTTATCCCCTGTGCTCGTATGTAGATTGTATTTTTTTCTGAGAGTGACGGCAGCTGCTTAACGTGGATTGTTGAGGTACGTTCTTTTAGTTTCTTTCAGCTTCAGCTTCTTTGACACTAATTTCTCTCTTTAAATGCTTCGCAAGCGCTTTCCTCTATAAAACTTTTTCACAAAACCTTTTCGTGAGTCTCTTAAAATCAACCTCTATGAATAAAAATACCGATAAAAATAAGATTATCTACACTTAAATCTCCTCAAATCCTATAAAAACAAAATCTACATTAAAAATTATTATTATTATAGTTATGTTTATCCCAACATTAATGAACATCGAGTCTACGTGGTGCGAATTTGAACAACTAGGACCTTTCTCCACTTGATGTGACAAACATGGACTGTAAGCGTCACTTTGTGCAAAGATGGTCTAGCTTTGTGTGCTATTTCTGATATGCCATGATGTGATGACGATGCTGGATGAATTTATAAATATATTTAGTCTTTTGATGATGTTCTGGGGTCTTGACCCATGTCCAATTTTCTACCCTCAAAACTGTAAATTCAACAATGAACGTACGACGTTAAAAAGATGTGCTCAGAGCATTTTCGGTGATGAGCCTTTGACTCCGCAGTTGATACTTACTTCTGTTATATCAGTTTATAATTTAATTATATGATTCATAATTTTGCACTTTTTTAATACAAGACTCACAATTTTAGTTTATCAAATAAAATAATATCTATGAACTCACTTTACAACACACAATCTCTTTTTTAAAATAAAAAAAAAACTAGCTAAAAAAACAAAAAAAGCAAGAGAAAAATGGGGTGAGTTGACTTGGGGCTCGCTGCCAAGCTCGCTAGCCAGTCAGTCACTGCACACAGGGTGAACCGCTCGACACGGCTCTCACAGCTGGGGAGGCTCTCAAGGATCCAATTATATGAATCATTGACTTATTGTGGTTGCACTCAAAAACAACTTTAGAAAAATTACCATTTGTTTGAAAATAAAGTTTCCAAAAAGACTGATTGCTTTACTTATAGATGTGAGAGCATAATTAAGGCCAAGAATATTTCTTTGAGACTATATATCCTATTTGACAAATAACTGTTAGCAGTTTGTATTAGCTATTAGCTATTAGCTGTTTCCTGTTTGAGTTAGTTGTTTATATTAGCTGTTTATTGAAAAACTGTTTGGTAAAATTAGCTGTTTATGATAAAACTGTGAGACAAAAAACTAATTCTTCAAAAGCTAATTCTTCAAAAGTTCTTCCGAAAAGCTCATGGAATTAGCTTTTTCAAATTAATTTTTTAGACCCAAAAAGCTCTTCTAGAAAACACTTTTACCAAACACTCAAATTAACTTTTTTTTTTTATCAAACAGCTAATTTTGATCAAAAAAACTCTTCAAAAAACTGTTTACCAAACAACCCCATAAACTACTTTTGGGAAGTACAATTCTCAAAATTTGAAATTGTATCCTTCACAATTTCATGATTCAACGACAATGAATTATGCTTAGATGTGCCTTCAGTATCTCCACACTAAAACTTGAGTTCAAATTTTATCTATATTAATATGTGTGCCGCTTCATATATCCAAAGAAAAGGAGAAAAAAAAAAGCACCAAGAACAAGAAAGATAAATAAAGATTCAGCATTCATCGGCAAATAAATAAGTGACTAATAATTTGAAATAGATTTTTTTTAAAAGGAAAATCTAGCAACAAGCCAACAATGGCGGTTACTTGGTTCTGAATTAGGAAAATGCGGCCCCTTGGATAACGAACATCCACCAACTATATATAGCCAAGACAAGCCTCATCAGAGTCCCTGAAAAATTAGGCAGCTCCAAGCAAGTCAAAAAAGATTGTCATCCCCAAAACCCATACAGGCAGAGCGGGAGAGAGAGATTGGGGCGAATGGCTCAGGCGACTTTGCAAAGGTCGTCGGTATCGTTCCGGCGGCAAGGCTCCTCTGGCGTCGTTTGGGAGGACCGATTCTTGTCGGGGGAATTACCCCGTCCTAGAACCAAAGTAGAACCCCCTTTCCTCTCCGGTGAACTCCACCGCCCAAACAGGAAGAAGAAGCAAAAGCGCTTCCTCCTCCGTTGTTCTAAGCACCACAATGTCAACCGCCATGACAAAGAGGAGGAGGAGCCTCCGTTGCCCTGGGTATCCGGTTGCGGATGCTGTGGCGTTCTGGGGAAATCGTCTATCCGTCCAGCGCGTTGAGTCCCCCCTAGCCCCTAGGTAGGTCGGTGGCTCCACGATTGCTCACCAGTTTTTTGAGATTTGGTTACGAGTTCTTGTCGTCGGTCAAGGGTTGTTAAATTCTCTTTTTGTGATTATCTTGTTTGGTAGGATCGAGGGAGGAAACAGGTAGAGGTTATGGCCTTATGGGTCATCACAATCCCTTTTTTGTTATGCGTCATGTATATAACAGTAGATTATTGTGAGTATATCTCGTGCTTCCTTCGAGTAGGATAACAATACGCAAAAAGCACGTTTATTTTCATAATCTGGCACCCCCAAGCCCCCTACAAATTATTTGGTAGTCTCAGATTTAGACCGGAGCTATCATATATTGAAACTTCTTTTATTTTTTCTAAAATGACCTCCTGTTTTTATGGTCCCTTCCAAAAAAAAAAAAAAAACACGTTTGTTTGCTCCAAATTGCACCAAATCACCGGGTCCACATTTCAAGTCTACAATACAAGTGGCCCCCCCCCCCACCCAAAAAAGAAAAAGGCATCGAGTAGACTATGAGGATACCTGAACTTGCTACCTAAAATGCGGGTTCCAATAAAAGCTCAATGAGAAGAGAGCCACTTCAAGTCCATCCAGATTCATCATCAGCTCTGAAATTTGCTTCATCACAGGTACTTTCTTGCTAGTGCACGCACTTTTGTATCAAAATGTGACGATGTGATGCGAGAGCTGGGTAAATAAAGGGGGTTGAGAAGAGTCTGGAGAAATAGTCATTGTTAGAAATCGTGAGCACATGAACGAAACCATGTATCATCAATCACACACACAATAAAACTGATTTGGCCAAACTCCAAAGTTACATATACATACAGAATCAGCAGCACACATGGTTTGCTTGAGTGAGGAAAACATAGGAGGAACATGAAAGACCTTTGCAAAATGCCCGTGAAAAATGAAAGTTATGTACATTGCCCATGAACTTAGTTGTAAAAAGCACAAGGCGCATTGAGTCCCAAAGCGCGAGGCGCAAGGCACGAGGCGAAGACGCACGCATCATTGATTCGAGGCGCACTTCTATGAAATTTTTTTTAAAAAGTATTTCATATTTCACAATGCATATTTTGGAGAAACAAGTCAAATAAATGCATTAAAAATGTAATTAGACATCAATATAACTACTAACACCGCAAATAACCTTAAGATACGTTATCTTATCACTGTAGTTCCCCAATGCATGTACTTATGGTACAAGTTTAGCTCACCTTTGGCTCCCGAGAAAGAAAAAGAAGAAAAAAAGGAAAAGGCAAGGCTAAGAAAAAGAAGAAGAAAGGGGAAGATATAGTCTCGCATCCTTGAAGCGCACCTCATCCCCTCTGAGACGCTGACCACCCGATAGCCTCACAACGAGGTGCGCCTAGGCGTGCCTCTGGCGGGATTTTTTAAACTAAGTCCATGAAAGCTCTGATGAGATTGTCTCATTAGCTTGTTGCCTTGTTCTATGCTTCTTCTTATGTGAATTAGTGGGCTTAATGCATTTCAAGTATACAGTGCTGTAGAAATAGCCTCTTGACAATTCAATCATGGGGATAAGAATATACAATGATAAGATTATTGGGTAATGGTTTGGTTTGGTTAGAATAAAAGAAGTTGAAATTGGAGCAAACACACAGTAACCAATCGCTGAATAATGTAAAGAAGAAGAGGGCAAAGGCAAAAACACACTTGCGGGCAGAGGACATGCAGGGAACAGGGAACATATTAAAAGTCTTGTTGCATGGAAGTTTTTATCAGTTCTCACCAATCAAGGTTAGGGTCACAAGAAAGAACAAAATAATATATAAGCAAATGATAGTTCTTCCCACAAGGCCACAAGATTTTGAAGAGTACAAATTTCAAAGAGTACCAAAAATGATTTTGGGGGGGGGGGGGGGGCACCAGATGAAGTTCATGCAACTGGAATAATTCAGAAATAGGATTGTGGCGAAGATATGTCCAACTGATGAGCGGAGAGCATGTAGTAATCCCAAAGATACTACACTTGCCAAAATAACCCCGGAACTCAATCCTGCTGTGGAACTCCCCTCAATCAAACATACTCCCCCAGCGAAAAAGCAATGATCTCCCAAGTCAAATCACACTCTTCTTGGCCCGCAGGAGCTCTAAGTCACTCAAAATGTGTCAAACAACATCCTTCTCGACCTCCTGGGAAGAAGCTTAATTAAATCGTGTACTGTTGTGACTTGTCATTAGACCAACAATCCACTAGTCCCTCAAATGGAATCATTATTTGAAGGGCTTACGAATAACAGATGTATGTAATTCATTTTGTTACCCACCAGTCTTTGGCAAGGGAAACTGGAAACCCTCAAGAAGGTCAACTTCAATTATTTCCCAAACTCCTCCGATGAGGTAGTAAACCATTCAAATCATATACACCTCCATAACTTTGTTCTCTTCATAATGTCCTTAACTATACATATCTCCAAAGTGGGTTCTCAATCAAAAGCCTGAGCTTGGTAAAGGCCCTATGGATTTTTTTTCTTTTTTTTTTTTAACCTGAAAGGAGATTTTCATTATAGATTATCATTTAACAAATTGTTCTCTCCTTATCAAAAAAAAATAAAAATTGTTCTCATTGGTACACGACATAACATACTGATGCACGGCCCCAAAATCATATTATAAACTTAACGTGAATTTTCCAGAGAGAGACTTGCACCAAAACCTTGGCCAACGTGAAACTTGCCTTCATAACATAATACTGTGAAAGTCCAGTATCAATTTACTCTCCTATCAATATTCAATAATAACAAAAGCTATCTCTTGAAAGGAAAATTACATGAAAAGATGATATCCAATCAAAGCCATGGCAGATATATTGCCGCCATCAGAGTAAACTTCCATTAAATGGCCACGACACTAACAAAATTGCATTAAATGCCCCCTAAAACTGATCTTAACACAGCCTTACTTGAAGGGAAAGCGGCATGAATCTCACGAAAAAAGAGAGGATAAAAGCCCTTAGAGCAGAAATCTTATTGAGATACAGTTCCTAAATTGATCCCAAAAGCAAGCTGGAGAGTTGTCTACTTTTTTTTTTATCATAGAACAGCCTATCTTCATAAATAGAAACATACAGACACAGCTCAGGCCTCACAGGTTGTATATTTTTGAGGACTTGTTGACCTCCTACACAACAAATTACCCCTTCTCTAATGCATTGTCTTCTCCTCTAAGAAGCATAAAAGACAAAACAAGAAGAAAAAATGGCAATACTTGAAACAAATTGGATCACCATATAATACAGATGTAGGGAAGCCAACAATATACCTTGATATACAACTCATGAACCTCCTGAAAGAAACTTTTCACTCCATCCTCATTGCGAGAGTCATGAAGAAGCATGAATCGTGTATGTGATTTATAGGTTAAAGAACATCAAGAACAAATTGACAACAAGCAAATAACATTCATCGTAGTAATAAACTGACACAACTGGACATAAATGTATTGTCAAAGGATAGCTTGCAGAAGGCACAATTTCAAACTGACACAAAACATTCGGCAAAGTAAGCAAAATCAACTCATAATAAATTCGGATGCTAAAATGTCATCCCTGCACAAGGATATGACCAGCAGTAACATATACAGAGACCACGAGATCATTGAATCTGTCTATTGCTTTCAAGAACCTGAATGGAGAAGAAACCAAAAAACAAACATAACTGTGAAACACCAGCAGCATCAGTGAAAAAAATGTAAACAACCAAGCAAAATGAATTTAGAAAGTTACATAGCACTGGTTGTCCATGCATGGTCCTGGACAATGTCCAAAGCAGCATGAAGTATGAATTGATGCTGCTGTGCAGAATCTTCTTTCTGGAAGATGCAGCAACCATCAAGCTAGCTAGTTGGATTAGGGATAATTCACAAAAGGGAACGAGTGCATACCTTCAACGCAGAACCAAGCTCAGCTTCGTAGATTGGAATATCGGTGCGGCTCACAATCATAAAACAAGCGGTACTCGCCATTTCAGAAAATGTAATTTCCGCCCAGAATCAAACTGAAAACCAAATGAGAGCGAAATTGCTAGCGATGAAATTGTCAACAAACCCTAGAATTGGCACGCAGTATGATTCCGCAATGCCTTATTAAAAAAAAACAAAACAAAACAAAAAACAAAACTGGTTGATTCTGTCGTTGTTTGATATCAAATCTCTCAGTTTCACGATCGCGTCTCTTACCGGGGGTATGCGTCTCCGTGCTCGGCCTCGTACCAAGTCAGTCTACTGTTCCTCTCAGCAATCCTTCTTTCAGTAAAGTTTTCTACCCCGTGATCTTTGTTTTTTTTTTTTTTTTTTGAAAAAGGTTTTCGCGATAGTGAAAAACTGAAATAAGTGGGAATTTATAACAGTACAACTATTTTTTTAACTGCTTCTGAAAATCACTCTGTCTATAAAGTGATGTTTATATATGAAATATTTATTGGTTGTAAAAAAAAAGAAATGTTTATTATATTTGCATTTCTTTATACCTATCTAAATGAGATTTATAGTGAGAGTCGTTCTATAATAATTTTGGAGTATTAAATTAGGAGTATTAATTTGGGCATTATTCAACAATTATTTATAGATTGATTGTAAAGGGAAGGCACATATCAAACATTGCATTGTTAGGTGTATGATATGTGCAGTAGGTGTTGGTCATTAAGTTGCACTAATTTTTTTAATATTGATTTAAAAAAAAAACAAACTGATAGTACAAGTTTAACGTTCTCTACTTACATATAAATACATACGGATTTGAAAGTTATTTACTTCTGAAATGCCGTCACTATAAGAAGTGGTTCTCCTACATTTATAGATACAATTAACCATTGTACCTATAAATTTTTTTTGCGATCAAATTAAATTTTTATATAGTTGCAATTGATCTTGATATCTTCTGGTTGTTAGGTTAAAAGGATTGTTGCTCCATAAGTGTATATGAATGTACCTTTGATCGACATCATTTTTTTTGCTCACAAATATTGCAGGTTTTAAATCATGCATATACGTAATTAATTGATTTTGATGTTTTATATCTGTTACTCTTAAGTAGTTAAAAGTTGTGTATGGTTGTTTATCGGTAAAAATCACGCATAAAATCTCAAAAAAAAAAAGAATAATTGATAATTTATAGTTGTATTTGGAAAATAATTTTTGAATAACTCTTTCACAAAAAATATTTTTGGGGGGGTTAATTTGTGAATCAATGAAAGAACTCTTTAAAATACTCTACGTAATTATTTATTTATAAATGTTCTTTTACAGTTGGAAAAAAATTTGCAACGTCACTTATTTAAACAACTTCTTTTAATTAACTATTTGAAAATTAACTAATTTAATTAAATGAATTTAGAAGAACAATGCAAACAACTCATAATTAATGCAATCAACTAATAATTTAAAAAAAATTAAAGGCTCTGAGATTATTTCCGAGGGAGAAGAAGAGCGTTAACGGAGACGTGGCCTACGTATATTTCACACGATATTTCTGAAAATTGCCCTTTTTTCTGTTCATTCCATTCCTTTTTCCAACCCATTTTATTGATTTTATTTCCCTTTAATTTTTGGATAATGCCACTCGTGTTTCTTGGCCGAGCTGTTCTCTTCGGCTCTTCATTAGTGTAGCTCTCTCTCTCTGTCTCTCTCTCTCTTGGGCTTCGAAGTGTAGTAATTCTTCCCCAAATTCCTCCTTCCAACCTACGCAAATGGCGATCGGCAGTGCATTATCTACTTTAGAGTCATCTCGATTTATGGGTGTGTTCTTTTTTCTGCTTTCTAGGGTTTTTAGTTTTTATCTGCCTGCTTTTTGATTCCAATTTTGCGATCTTGTTGGGTAATTTCGTAGGTTTGAGGGTTTGCGGCGGCGATGATGTGGTCTATTTTCCCAGAAATCCTACATCCAAACTTTCATATCGTTGCCGGTACGCTTTTGATTTGCAATTTTGTATTCCTGATTTTCCCATTTCAATTATGGTGCTTTTGGAATTTTGAATGGGGCGACGTGCATGCATGTCTATGTGGGGTAGTATAATATTGTTTATTGCGGAATTTTGCGTTTGACGCCGGTGTAGCAGCTGTAATTTAGGCATATCATAGCTCTTTTTATGCAACCCAACATGCCCTGATCTGTGCTTATATACTGACACTTGGGCACTTCAAATTGTGTCTGAGCCGGGCTAACATAGGCTCTGCGTGTTTAAAGCGAGAGCAGTGCCCATGGTGAGAGAACTGAGAAGCAGAGGGAAATTTGTAGATTGTATTCCGCTATTCGATAAGACCCTTCTTCTGACTTGATAGTGACCCCCTTAGGAGGTGGGTGCACATTTGAGGACAGTAGCACATGGTAGATTAAGCTTGAAACCCGAATATCTAATAGGCAGTTTTACACTGATGATGGTCAATATGGGATAAGCATGAATATTGAGTAAGAACCTTATATACTGAATTGTCAATTGGGTTTGGTTAGGCAACTATGTAACTCAAGTTTGCAGAAAAGCACCATATAGTCCATACATTAGACGTTAGAGGATCAACTTCATCATGGCGTATTTGAATTGTCATATGATGCCATGGTATTTGATGTTTGTCTGTGGTTAGTTCTTAGGTACCAGTTGGGAAGATGCATCCAAACAAAGGAGGTCGAAATCCACAGAGATGAGGTTAATTACTACTTTTGGGGGGCAACAGTTGAGAAGGAGATGGGAAATTAATGAAAGAAAGAGACTTGTCCCCTTGTTTGGATAATGAAAGCATGGTTTTGGAATTATGAAGTTGTAAACCAATATAGGAGGTCAGATGTTAAGGGAAGAAAGAGACTTGCCCAAGGAGGGTTGTGGAATGAAAACAGCTAGAATGGAGATTGTCTTGTGATATTTTGGCCTATTGGCCTTCGATGGACTGAAAAAGGGGCAAAACTGGAGTATGTGGATGTTGACTGGATGTAACCCTAATAATTCTTATCTCCTCTGATGAATAGTCACAGCTTGATTTTTTCTGTCAGAGGTTAATATCACCTCTTTTCTTTTCTCCTTTACTCGGCTAAAGCAATTGCCCAGACATTTTCCTTTTATACTTCTCATACTGTTCTTTCATCTTCCACAAATGTCTAGAAAACTGAAAAAGCACATCGTCAAACTGTTGTTGATTAGATTTTGGTAGAGGCTTGATTCTCTAATATAGACAAGTTTTATTTTCATTACAATTTATGAACCAATCTATGGATTTAGAGTTAAATGCCCTGTTCTAAATGGAGTGACTATTTTTTACTATTTAAAGTCTAAACATGTAATTAGGGCAGCTAATAGAATCTGGTCATATTTATTATGAAAAAGCGGTGACTACAGAAAGAATTATTGCTTTGGAAACTCTAACATCTATCTTAAAAAAAGAGAAGCTATAATGTGACCTCTGGTATAATGTAAGACACAAGCAAACATAAATATGCTGCTGGGAATTGTGATTAGTTATCATCTTAGATACGATGATGTTCCAGTTAGTTTCTTCATTGAATTTGACATTCTGTCATTGGATATTTTTCATTCTTCATTGTTGCTCTTCTCGTGGTTGTTTATTATTCTGTACTTGTGTGACATGGCCTTTCAGAGCCTTTCTTCTGCTGTTAGTGTGCATATGCTTGTAAACAATCCTGTTTCATGCAACAATTTTATGGCCTTTCAGACCCTTTCTTCTGCTGTTAGTGTGCATATGCTTGTAAACAATCCTGTTTCATGCAACAATTTTATCTTGAACAATCATATCTTCCTTGCGTTATTCAAAGTTAAAAATCTATACCAACCACTGATGTTCTTTTTTCCCCCCTGTTAGGTTACTGCCACGGGAAATATGCACCCCTCAAAGTATATTTCATTATGCAGGCATCTCCGTAGAGAGTAAGCCTTGTACAAAAGCATCCAAAAACTTTATTGTCGGCAAAAGTTTCTTTGGGTCGTCCAAAGAGGAGTCTGTATCTTGTGGATCCATCAAAAGTCACTCCCTTCCTTTGGGAACGTTATTGACGTCTAAAACCCCTGATGTATCGACATCACAGCTTCTTGGTGAAGACAGAATAGGAGTGCTGTTGCTAAATCTTGGAGGCCCAGAGACTTTGGAAGATGTTCAGCCTTTCTTGTATAACCTTTTTGCTGATCCGGTACTTGTTTCTCTTATTGTAGTATGATATTCTACAATTACTGTCTGGTTATTGTTGAGCTGCTGAAATTTTATGTTACCCTAATATTTCATCGATCTTCTCTTTCCTATGGTAGTCAGTCTCGTTTTCTTGAAGGTATCTTGATTGCTGTTTTCTAGCTTGTCAAATTTGTATGCTTGACTGCTCATATGAGTATGGCTGTGGGTTCTGAGCTTTTGTATATGTCTGCTATAGATTAGGACTTGCAATCGTAGGCCTCTATTTTCAAGCATATGTTCACTTAGACAACCTAAGTTTCACTCATCTCTCTCTCTCTGGCTATCTAGTCTCTATGTGTACGTTCTGTGGTGAGGACCTTGGGGGGGGGGGGTTGGCAATGTGGAATGAATTACAAGTGGAATCAAATAATAGAGAGCTAGATGCTCCAGAGTTGGCACAACGGATTGGATACATTCCTTGTTGAAGAAGGTTATGAAGGTTGGCAAATTTGAGAGATCAAGTTATATGATGGGGCATGCTGATGGTCATTCAAGGTCGATTTGACTTAGTCGTGAGATTTCACCCACATCTAGGGCCAACTGTATTTTTTGCTTGTATCTTGTGACGGATCTCTCATGATGTGGAGTGTGGATTGCATTGATACAGTGGCATGCTCTGAAGTGTGTCAAATGGGTGATATGAGGTGAACTCATCAATCTTCCACAATTTGTTTTCTTGATGAGGATCTTCCATAATCTTTATATTTGTCATTTCAGAGTGTTTAAGAAATTGCTGCACTCAGAAAGATGAACAACTTATTCTTGTATTGCCCCCCTCCCCCCAAAAAATAAAATAAAATAAAGTAGGTCATTTTTAATTTGATTCGTTACTTTGGGTTGAATGCGAGAGGCCTTTGGGGTAGCTTCTGTTGGTGGGTTGGTGCTTTGGTGAAGTTATGGAGGAAGCATCATCTGTAAGAGCATCTGGAATGCCATTGCTTATTGTGTAATTAATTGCATGAATTTATGCTTCCACTTCCAATTGTTTTCTGTGCTTCATTCTTCTTGCTGTAGTATTCTTGTAGTTCTTATACGTCCCTGACCAAATCATTCCGCAGGATATCATTAGACTGCCGAGGTTGTTTCGGTTCCTTCAGAAGCCGCTGGCTCGATTTATTTCCGTTGCGAGGGCCCCCAAGAGTAAAGAAGGTTATGCTTCAATTGGCGGTGGCTCCCCTCTTCGGCAGATAACGGATGCACAGGCATGTCAATGGCCTCTTTCTTCTTGTTGTAAATATGTGCTGTTGCTTCCTAGTGCAGGCAAAAGTATAAATCCTCTGAACTTTATATGTTACACAGTGAAGACAAAGATGATTTTTATGCCTGTGACTTGTTTATAAGATGGACTAACCAATTGCTAAAAATACTGCCAGGCCGAAGAGTTGAGGAAGGCTCTTTGTGAAAAAAACGTTCCAGCAAAAGTCTATGTTGGTATGCGTTACTGGCACCCATTTACTGAGGAAGCAATTGAGGAGGTGTGACTTGAATTTCACTTTCAGTTATTTTGGATACTACTGTTTGATAAATCTGAGGACGGATCCAAGGTCATAGGTTGCTAGTATCATCAATCACCACTAGCTAGGCTGCTGCTATACAAAGTATTATAGGAAGAAAGGGGTGGGTGGAGTGGGATAATAAACTTGCTATGAGCATGGTAAATCAGTGCTTTGTGTCGGTTTCCAAGTTAGAGTGATTGATTACATCTGTAATATCAGTAAAAATCTTTTTTCCCCATGTGTTCTTCTGGTTGCATAGATTAAAAGAGACGGCATTGCGAAGCTAGTTGTGCTTCCTCTTTATCCACAGTTCTCAATATCAACTAGCGGCTCGAGCTTGCGATTATTAGAGAGTATATTCCGGTAAGGACTGTCTCTTCTGTAGTGTAATTAACTGCTGGATGTATACCTAGACATGAAGTAACACTTTCTGATCCCCTCTTTGTCTGGATCTAGGGAAGATGAATATCTTGTCAACATGCAGCACACAGTCATCCCTTCCTGGTATCAGCGAGAAGGATATATTAAGGCTATGGGGGATTTGATTGAAAAGGAATTGAAAAAGTTCAACCGGCCAGAAGAGGTATGTTTAGTTCTTTATGCCCTGTGTGCTTATAATCCATATTCTTGTGAGCTGTTTGGTTTTAGTGTGCATACGTCAGTGTGTATATGCCCTACCTCCATAGACCTTTGTGCTCTCACCAGAATTGTGTTTTATTGTTCCTATATCTAGAATATTGAGTATAGGAATGATCCATAGCTGGACATCCCTGACCAACTAATCCATATTTAGGATTAGCTTGCATTGTTGTAAAGTTGGCTGACCTACATATTACATTTTCAGGTGGTGATATTCTTTAGTGCGCATGGTGTGCCTTTGGCCTATGTCGAAGAAGCCGGTGACCCATACAAGGCTGAGATGGAGGAATGTGTGGACTTGATAATGGCAGAACTTGAAAAGAGAAACATTCGCAACGCATTTACCCTTGCTTACCAGGTGCTGACCCTAAATGGTTATTGGTTTTGCTTCAACTTTAAGGCTTTCACTTGGTGGGATTTTTTTTTTCCCGGTCTGCATCCGGTTTTCCCCCTGTCCATATTTTTTGGGGGTGGGCCTGGGAGGCTGTTATAGTTAATATACTTTCAGCTTTAACTGTTGATCTTCCTGTATTAATTAATTAATTAATTAATTAATTAATATTATTATTGATTGTATTTTAATCGTAATGGTGATGCTTCTGAGTATTTATGAATTTTGCTCCCTACAGAGTAGGGTTGGACCTGTAGAGTGGCTGAAGCCCTATACGGATGATACTATCATTGATCTTGGGAAGAAAGGTGTGAAAAGTCTTCTTGCTGTTCCAATTAGGTATTATACTTTATTTATGACATTACTTTGTAAACCATCTCTTTCATCTATCCTTTTTAAATTATCTTATTTGTTTATTACCTTGCAAAGTAAAACAAAATATCCTTCCAGTTTTGTCAGTGAGCATATTGAGACCTTGGAAGAGATTGATGTGGAATACAAGGAGTTGGCTCTAGAATCAGGAATAGAGAATTGGGGACGTGTTCCGGCCTTGGGATGTGAACCCACCTTTATTTCAGATTTGGCTGATGCCGTGATTGAGAGCCTTCCATATGTGGGAGCAATGGCAGTCTCTAATCTCGAAGCACGACAGGTACAGACACGAGTAACCTAAGGGTATAAGTAGACTAATTTTGCTCCTCTTATTTGCGGTGGGAGGAGACAGTAAATTGGATGACATTTCCTTTTTTCTCGTAAGTGTTTTGGTAGGTGTTGGTCATTGTGTGTGGGTCTGGTGTATAACCAGACCCTAGAAAAAGAGGGAGCCACCATGACTTAAACTGAGTTCAGAAAAAAATTGACAAAATTCGGCGTTGCCAAGCAGCTTACTCCATCTTCTGCTTTATGACTGACCTTTTTTACTGGAACTTAAATTGCTTGTCTCCTTTGATGTCTGAGGGAAAGTGCTGTCAGATTCTTATTGATAGGGAACATTTCATGACAAGCATATAATGTAGGTGTCAGTTTTTTTTGCGGCTTTCTATGATACGTCTAGTGTACTTCTTAGAAATTGAGAATGTTTGAAGTGTTGTGAGACAATGTAGCAAAAACAGAAAGGGCCAGCTGCCAGCATTATTTTGCATTTCTCAGTGCACAAATGTTAAAAGCCCTGTTAAATCAGTGTTTTCTTGAGGGAATATACAGCCTTGGTATTCTAGAGTGAACGTGCAAGGATAGGTAAAATTCAAGAAGATAGATTGATGTCTCCCTCCTTGATTGGTTAGTGAGAGAAAAGCAGAACATGACAGCTACATATATACATTTATCTGCTTGTGGAAGGTTGGGCTGTTACATGCTGAGGAGCATCCTGTGATACAGAAGCAACCTGCCCTTTTTGATGTCATAGCTTGTTGCTCTACATGCAATACCCCTATTGGCTATTGAATTGGCAGCAAGCTGTGTGAAGTCGGTGCCCCTTGGGGTAAAACCTTATATTTAGCCTCCCCAAGTCCAATCAGGGCCCATATCTCCTTTTTATCTCTTTAAATTTTAAAGAAAAATTGCTTCGTCCTTTCAGTTGTGTTCTAAAGCTTCATGAGCTTCTTTATGCTTAACTAAGGCTAAAGCTTGGTATTGGTTGAGCAGTCCCTTGTTCCACTCGGCAGTGTAGAAGAGCTTTTGGCTGCTTACGATTCGCAGCGTAGGGAGCTACCTCCGCTAGTGACAGTTTGGGAATGGGGCTGGACAAAGAGCGCCGAGACTTGGAATGGGAGGGCAGCTATGTTGGCAGTGCTTGTTCTTTTGGTGCTAGAGGTGACAACTGGGGAAGGGTTCCTTCATCAATGGGGCATACTGCCATTGTTCCGGTAATATGCAAATGTAAATTTTGACTTTGCCCCCTCCCCTCCCTTTGCTTTCATATTATTTATTCATACTTAAAATTGATGGATTAATATGACTTGTTCGAACATTGTAACACTTGTATGAATCTGCTGTAGTCAGATGCAGCAATCCATGCCCATGATCCCCGAGTGTAAACTGTAAAGAATTTACAATATGTATTCTTATACTTTATAGAAGTTAGATCTTGAACTTCCACAAGCGAAGGGATATTGTAAGGAGATTTTCCATTTGCTGGCGAAAACTAGTGCCAAAGGGAAGGAAGCGTGGTCCAGACGATGTGAGATGTGCGAACTGCAGGAATCTGCATTTCTTGCTCGTTTCTGTTTGTGGGATTCAATACTTGTTGGAACACATGTGCATAACTACTAGTGACGAAAATACAAACTTGGAAACAGGGAACTGCAGGAAGCTCTGCTAAACCCAAGCAAAATGAGGTTCGTTTGTGTTGCGGTGTGGGTAATTGGTAATACTTCTTATGGAAGCTTTTACGGTCTTTCCAACCACCGGAAAAACCGGGCTACTGTTGTACATGCCAAGGAGAATTTTCTCGAGATTGTTGTAAATTTCACCTACTAGCGGAAATGAGAGATACAGTATCATTTTCTGTGTTCGCCTAGATTGTAACGGCTGGATTTTTCGTATGAATGGTTTGCTATAGAATGCATTGGGGGAACACAGTCAATAGTACTCACACCCTCTCTACCTAATATAGTCAACAATAGATTTGTGGTATCGAACTTTCGATATATGCCAATTATACTCGCAAAAGAGAAGATAGAGAGACATACGTAGTTTCCTCAATTCCTAAGGCGAACAACCTTGCCCATGGCACTGGTTTTGTGCAATACTAGCTAGGGTATATACATTTATCCCTTTTTTTACTTCAATTTTTATAATGTCACCTCTTTGAAATTTTTTTATCCTTAATTCTTATGCCAAGTGATTGTATATCCCGCATAACCATGATAATGTAACTAACTGAAAATTTAGGATCATTTCATACAAAGGCGAATATTTTTCTTCTTCTTTGTTTTTTGGGGTAGTAGATGAAACTTAGATTTTTGTTAAAACTAAAATAATCTGATCAACTAAATTAACTTACATCCATTCAAATATCTGTTAAACTTTCAAGCAATTTTATCAACTAAATTAACTAGACACCCATTTTATGTGGTGCCTTGATTGTAAAACTTCTACTGTGTAAAAAGAAATCCTGGCAAATCGCTCCACGAGCTTTGATTCTTCATTCGTGGTTTTCGGATCGACTGCGACTGTCACTTGCTCATCATTGCTATTGCTCATCATTACAAAACGTTAAAAAAACAAATAAAACAGCGATCTTTCAAACACCCAACCAAAATTGGCGACACATTCAGATTTCTGACACAGACATAATGAAAAGAGGAAACAATATAAGCGAAGAATGAACAGTTAATTCAGCTCTATATTATGATTTCTCCCGAAGGGTTTCTCAGAAGCCACTGTTCTGATGAAATCTCCCATTTATTCTGTCTCTTCTTCTGCTTCAGGTTGTGGGGTTAAATTGCTGGTAACTATAAATATTATTCTGCATTTCAGTGGCACAGTAGCACTTGAGTCTATTCTTCAGCTCCCAGGATCTGGGTTCTCTCTAAACAGGTCAATAAGAGGAAGGGTCCTTCATGTCAATTCCTTTGGCGCTGTTGGTGATGGCCTCCATGATGACACTGAGGTAAAATAATCGAAACCCACTACTCAAATTATTTGCTATTCTGTGATACATCGAGGAACGTGGAATTTTGTGATCTTCCCCTCGTTTATTCCTCTGGGTTGTTTCATGTTGTCGATGATGTATTCATGCTTTGAGGAGTTGATTGAGACTGCGCTAGTGCAATCTGTCCTGTTCTTCCTGCAACTTGGGGCAAATTCTCGTTTGATTTTGGTTAGGGGTGAATTATTGTTTGTTACTAGGGGAATTTGGTGGGGATGTTGTGTAATATTGTTAAATTAGTCAAAAGTTGGAGTTGGAATTTGGAAGTTGAAGCTTTCTGCTTATTGTCTTTTTCTTCTAGAAGTCATTATGGTGCTGTTTTTGTAAGGTTTATTTGTCTAGATAGATGATATCATTGTAACTTGTAAGCATGGTCTAGGTGTAATATTGTTAAATCAGTTCTGGGGCTATGACTAGGTGGAAGTGCGGTTCTGGGGTGAATATGGCCATCTCAGAAGTGTGGGCTTCTTGATCGACCTGGAGCCATAAATACGAAGTCTGAGTAAAATTGGGGAACGCAATGTCTAGAGGGCGAGAGATACATAATAACAAGGCTAAATATCATTTCATCATATTTTCACTCATTTGGGCCATGGCGTGGTGGGTAATGTGTTGCATATCGTTGTAGGATTGTGCTCATTACACACTACTAATGCTAGTGTGTAATGTAGTAGCCGCTTGTCAAATAAACATGTCACTTTGCATTCTTCAAAGATCAGTGAAGCCAATAGACACTGCGACAGTGCAAGTGGTAGTAGGATAATCATTTTGGGGTCCCCCCCCCCCCCCCCCCAAAAAAAAAAAAACCAGGAGGTAAGAATTAGTTGCTTCTAGGGCAAACTAGTTTTTAATCTGGTTTGGCAGTTGGCAATTCTGCTTGTAATGCATGGAAGTGGATTCAGTCCGTGAATGTTGATTGTTGAAGACTGACTTACTTCTGCTTCTACAACAATGGTGAAGAAGTTGGCAGTTATTTTGTTTTACCCTTCCATACAAGATCAGTCCCTAAGCTGTTAACCTCCATACCGCACAATTTGTAGGCTTTCAGAAGTGCTTGGGAACTGGCGTGCTCCTTATCTCAACGATCTCTAATAGTAGTTCCAAAAGGATTCACTTATTTGGTACGACCAACTGACTTTGCTGGATGTAAATCTCAGGTGACTCTAAGGGTATGTGGTGCTATTTCAGTGAGTTCTTTCCTGAGTCTAAGTGGTCTTGTGTTGTTTTCTTCAACTTGATTACAACTTCTTTCAAATGACAAACTGTTTCTCACCTTTCAACATATTTAAAATTTGAACTTCTACCTTCAACAGATTCTGGGTGCGGTTGTTGCTCCTAGAGATCCCGAAGTATGGGTTGGTTTGAACCCTCGTAAATGGCTCTACTTCCATGGTGTCAATCATCTGACTCTGGAAGGTGGAGGGACAATCAATGGGATGGGGGAGGAATGGTGGGCTTCATCCTGCAAAGTCAACGAAACTATTGTATGTCTTTGTTGTATCCTTGAGCTTATGTACACTACTCTGAAAATGACTTTTTTCTTTTCCTCGTGTAATGTATTTGATTTTCATTATGTTCTGGTTTTTCTTCTCTATTTTCTTTTTTTCCTGGCAGCTTTGTCATCATGCTCCCACGGTTAGTTCTTACATCAAATGTCATGGCCTGTCGTCGTGTTCTGCTTTTATCATTTTTGTTCTTCCCTTAAAATTTTTGTTGTCATCTTGAGAGCTTGAAGAGGTTGAACAATCATATTGCAGGCGATTACTTTTCACAGGTGTAGGGGTTTAAAAGTCAAAGATATCAGAGTTATCAATGGCCAACAAACACACGTCTCCTTCACCAATTGTGTTGGCATTATTGTGTCCAATGTCACAATAACAGCACCATCTGAAAGCCCTAATACAGATGGAATCCACATAAGCGCTTCCACTAATGTCGAAGTCAGGGATACTGTAATTGGAACAGGTTGGATGCTTTTCTCTGTGGTGGTCTTCTCTTTTTTTTGGGGGGGGGGGGGGTACGTATGAAGTGTAAAAAGCGATGTAGGCGGAGTTCAAACACAGACCTTTGGCAGAAACTTCCTATGCTTTTACCAACTACGCTAGTTGGTACCCACTCTGTGGTGGTCTTCTTTATCAGCTAGTTGTTTCTTTGTTGAACCTGATCGTAAGTTAGTTCTTTCTTTGAGAAACATGTCATGCTTTTGCGTTACGTTTACTTTTCGGGCTACACTGATCATTATTTGGTGGTTGAGTTTGAATCGGTGGTTTTATCTTCTTCAACTATGTTAAAATTATTATAAGAAGCCAGAGCTAAACAAAGTCTAACGAGATACATATGAGCTGAAGCCCAAGTTTTTTCTGTCATTCTGAAATCCAAACTTCCCTTTTGGATACTTTTACCAGCTATTGACTTAACTTCCGTGAACATCTTCTTTGGAAGCTCTTCTTGGGGGGTACTGTTGGGTATTTTTTAACCTTCCCAGATCCTAGATGATAGGAGCTGCATTAGTTCATTGTTGTTGGTTGTTACTTTGGATATGACATCTTCCCATAATTTGGGGAAGTTGTAGTAACATTCGCGGCTTCTGTGTGTTTCCACATGCATTCTTTTGAAGACTTCACAAATGCATGCAGGGGATGATTGTGTTTCAATTGTGAGCAATTCTTCAAGAATTCTACTTACAGCTGTTTTTTGCGGTCCAGGCCACGGCATCAGGTACTTAGCATCGCACATCCTATGTTGCTTTCTACTAACCATTTTCTTGCTACATTACGGGCCTTGAATTTTCTGCTAGTATTGGGAGCTTAGGAAAATCAAATGAATTTTCTGAGGTCCACAATGTAATGGTTGATTGGGTCTACCTATCTGACACTCAGAATGGTCTGCGAATCAAAACCTGGCAGGTACCCCTTGAATATGTACATTAGTTGCTAACTACTGAAGTTATGAATGTATTTCCCATCCCAATCTATGGTGTGATATTTCACAGTTTATATGTTACTGGTGTTTCTAACAGGGAGGTGCTGGGTTTGCATCGAGGATTACATTCCAAAATGTATGGATGGAGAATGTCTCAAATCCAATAATAGTCGATCAATATTACTGTGACTCATTGAAGCCATGTGAAAATCAGGTCTCTGGTCTACTACATTTTACCAGTTTATAAGATACTGACTATTAACGGTAACTTTCCATTCTATATGACCCATTCCTCTTGATTCCAGAGGCTGGCAATATCATAGACATAACAACACAAGCAAAGTCCGACTCAAGCTTTACATGAAGTCGACTAGTTTTGCTGATGTGCACTAAATGGGTTATTAAATTTTTTGAAAAGAAAAAACTGTAGTTAATTTGTGCAAACCCATGAATCTTACACAAGCTATTGAATCATATTGGAATCTTTTCCGTAATTCCAGGTTAGAAGCGCATACATTTTTCAGGAGCTTCAATTGAATGAAAACATCTTGAAATCTACTTGCAGACATCAGCCGTACATGTGGAAAACATCTCGTTCGTAAACATCAAAGGAACTTCAGCCTCAGAAGAAGCAATAAGATTCGCTTGTAGTGATACTGCTCCATGCCGAGGACTCTATTTGGAGGACATCCAATTGATAACCTACACTGGAGTTGTAACCTCGTTTTGTTGGAATGCTCAAGGCTCCAGTTCTGGGATAGTCATTCCTTCACCGTGCTTTCCTAATGAAGAAAGTGTAATCACGCAGAAAATTCTATCCACCTCTCGATATTTAAGCTGATATGGGCAATCCATAATCTGCAGAGGAACCAAATATGATGAAGGTACTGCAATGTTGGGAGCTTCCTTTCACTTAACTTACAGGAATTTTAGCACATTTTGTTGGGTCATTAGGTAGTAATTTTAATGAAGTTATTGCCATTTTTTTGTGACAGTGAAGTGTATATATGCTTTCTGGATTATGAATATGGAAACCATTCTTGATTTTCCATCAGAAATTGGCCAACATTTGCAAGCTTGAAGGTCCTTTTCAGATCTGTTAGCCAAACAATGGCAAGTGCTACGACCATAAACCAATACATATTCCATAGAAATGAGCTCAGAGAAGTTCAAACGTATACAACTTCAAGTTTCCAACAACTAATACGAATTTCTAAAAAGAAAATTTGAGGTCGAATATGAGAACATCTCCCTGAATGTGATGCACAATGCAATACATTGTCAAAAACAAATGTTGATTCGCCGTTGCAAATACTCAACCCAAGATCCTCATCAAATGAGGTTTGCCGTAACCCTTGTGAATAAGCTTCTCCCACGGCTTGATTTTCAAAGCCAAAGGCCATAACTAGTCTAGCGTGGGCCAAGCTTAGGGCAGCCTATAGCAAGAGGTAAGCCTAAGTTTTCGACCGTTCTAAATGTCCTAGGGACCATCTTGTCAACATAGAGAGTTCCCTCCAAATGGTCGCACTCATGCTGGAGAATGCGTGCCTGCCAACCTGAAGCCTCCACCTTTGAAGGCTGTCCATATCGATCAAGTCCTGTGACCTCAACATCGAGATGTCGCTCTACAACAGCTCTGTACCCATCGACACTGCAAAAATAATCAAAGATTTCAAAAGGAAGCTAATGTATTGTGTCCGTATTTCGTAGTGTACTGCAATTGAATCAATGCTAAACATAATTGAATTTGAATATATCACTTCAACAATGAAGTTCACAGGGAATGGGTAAACCTTTTCGAATGGCCCTCGAGGGGGGGGGGGGGGGGTTTGTTTAGAGGGAAATGGATTGAATCAAGAGGCAATGCCTATGCCTATTCTTTCTACGAGGCTAACTTAAACATTTGCATTTCAAATGCCTACTGAAAAGGGGGGAGGGACTTAGGCTCTTCCTCTTATTTCTCAAGCCACTGTTTTCCCTCAGTGCTAAGATTCCAAAAGCAAAATATCACAACAGACCTCCACAAACTATTATGCTAAGCAAATGTTTTACCGTGATAACAGTGTAATACTATCCCTCTTCCGACCAAACCAAATCACTACTCCTGGATCCCATCTAGAGCTTTGCTTACCTACATTGATACATACAGGAGCTTGCAAGAGGGATTTTTTTTTTTGGGGGGGGGGGGGATTACAATTTGATATACAAGAGCCTATTTATGCTACACCCAAAACATGACTATCCACTAGTTCACACAAACGCAACAGGCAGTCTATTAGTGAGGAATTTTACTTCAGTGCACTATAATACAAAGCTAAAGAACAGCCCGGTCAATAACTTATTCAGTTGCTTGGAAAGTGGAGAAGTACTGCTCGCTTGCCTTGAAGGTGGATGCTATACATACTTGCAGTGATTTTGTGCGTGCTTTTGTGTGTGTGTGTGTGAGTGAGTGGAATCACCACATAATGAGATTAATAAACAAGAAGAATTAAAGTGCACAGAAGCTCTTGCAAAGAGGAGATCATGAGTACAGGCCTAAAAGAGTAATCTAAAATCTACACTACCACAAGCTTACGCCGAAATGTAAAGAGAAAGCTAATGCTTCATACCTTAAGCATCCTTCAAAGAAAAGCGCAGTTCTGTCACTCGTCTTTTTCAGTTTTGGATTCATGATAACCTGCCTCAATTCTAAAAGCTTGTCACCGTATATAGAGAATGTTGCACTTCGGCATAGAGCTAAGGAGGACGAGAAACCCAAAAGGAGGGAAAACTGATTCATGTATGTAGGAAATTCTTGATGACATTCATACCAGAAGATCAAAAGGGCGTCTATCCTGAGCCTCCACATCCTGTTTAGGTGCATAGCTGATGTACTCTTTTGTATCTTCCAACACAATAATCTACACAATGAAGTGCAAACTGTATCTATCATTAGTTCCATAGTTGCTTATTAGTTGAAACATTTGCATAGATGAGGGGCTATTGCAAGCAGGGCCATTGTCAGATACTCAACTCAGCAACCAGTGAAGACCAAATCAAAGACTAGCATTTTTACCCAGATGAGACTCAAAATCAGGCAAAAGGGATACACAAAAATCTACAAAAAACTGAAGGACCCTCAACACATAGCAAGATAGTAAATCAACACATACAAATGCAATGACGACTAAACTGACATTTTTACCCAGGTGAATGAACAACGAACAGGAATGAAATTCAGGCAGACAATCACAAATAAAAAGGGGAAAAAAAAGAATTAGTAGAAATTGAGAAGTTCATACCTTTAAAGGGATGCCAATTTGGGGGGCAGCAAGGCCAACTCCAGGAGCCTTTCTCATAACCTTGATCATATCATCAATTATCTTCTGAATCCTCTCCGACCCAATTTCATTCGGGTCAACTTCCCGGGCGGGTTCATGAAGAACCGGGTCGCCCGCTTTCACCAAATCGGGCATGTACTGCTTCTTATCACCGAGACCCAGAAACCAGCCCGCCCTGGCAGCTAATGTGGAGGAGATGTGGTTTTTCGATGGCAAGAGTAAATGTGGGGATTTCAGCGGGTTCGTACAAACGAGCCGGGGTTTTGAGGCGGATGGGTGTAAAGTTTGGAAATGGAGAAGTGGAATTATGAGGAATTTGGAGTTGGGTTTAGGGGAGGAGAGAGAAAGTATGAGGGTGGAGAAGCGAGGTATTGCCTCCATTGTTGGGTTTGGTTATGGCTGCCGTTTGCTGGAACCTTGGAGAAGAAGAGAAGGGGTATGGCTGTTGCCTGTTGATGATTGGGAATTTGTTTTGGGCTTTTTACAAGCCCATCAAGAATGGGCCATTTTAATGATGAAAGAACAAGGGCCCAACATCACAAACAAAATCCATACTTTTAGTGTCTAGATCGACCATAAGCAAGATTTATTTCATTTTTATTTTATTTTATGATGGAAAATACAAAATTTAAATTACTCTAACATATACGACGCTTAAGTTTCACATATTGAAAATTTAAAATCTCTTGAAAATCACATTTTTATTTTAAAAAGAAATTACATTATTAGATCTTATGGCAAATATATTTGGTTGATGGGTTTTATGACGTGTGTACCCTTTAACTATAAACTAAATAGACAAGCCTTTACTTAACCATAAATTTATTAATCTAATTATAACGACATTGCATGAATATATATATATATATATATATATATATATATATATATATATATATAAAATCATAGTTCCTCAATGAAAGAACAAAACACCACGTACTAAAAATTTATATTGGAGGTATATGGAGTTGCTTTGCCACGTTGCACTTTTGAATTAAAAAATAAACAGCAAAATACAATAGTAGTTACTTAACTAATTTCTTGCTAATAATTTAATAGGGCTGGCATGCAAATTAAGCACGTAACCAGGAAGAGAGGTAGCAAAGTCATGGGTCAGAATAAGAGAATCACCAATCACCGATGATCATATGTTATACGTGTCTCAAATGATACCTAACGTTCAACTACTCAAATATTTTTTAAAGGGAATTCAACTACTTACACAGGCAAAGTAGGGGCGAAGCATTTGATAATGAAATCCATGCCAAGGATAAGTTCTGTTATAATGAAAGTGACCTTAATTAATTGCCCCATGCATCATCTACTCTTCAAAATCCTCATTATTATGCAGTAAATCTATCAGATAAAAATGTTCAGAATTTTCTATTTAAGATGTTCAAGAAAAATTTGTCGAAATGACTTTATGATGTGACATTTAAAATACGAAACTTGAGAAAGGATTCGTATTCTTAAATGATGTTCTCTTGATTTTTTTTTTACTTTTCTAAATTTCAACCCCTTTTTTTTCGGGACAGAGGAAATATTAAAATTACATGCAAATGAATGATCTTCTCCTAACGTCCTCTTTTTACGTATCCAATTCTTGACATTTATCAGAGTTAAATTACTAGAGTCAAATTACTGTTGATATACTAAAGACTAGAGCCTTTCGTTACTGTTGTTTTTTCATTCATAAGTCATAAAATTAAATTCATTAGATTACTTATATCCGCAAAGGGGTGAATGAAGCCGCAGTACCTCGGAAGCACCCAACCCATACTGCGCACGTGTCTTTTTTTTTTTTTTGGTGGCCTTTTTTATTACACGGACACTCCTGTTGAATACTGTGGCAGTCTCTCTCCAGGCCCTATTTGACCATGATTTTGCCGCGCTTTTCAACACTCGCCCACAATTTTTTTTTTCCTTTGTTTTTATTTACAGATAAACAAGTTCAAGTTGGCCATATGTGAGATCCGGATGATTAGTTCAACGCGCTGCTCTACAAAATAATTACTTCCCCCTCGCTCTATAACTCTATAAGTACCTCTTCCTCTCTGGTGATTCTCCCTCAAATCAAGTTTCATTCATTCGTTAATTTCGCTTGAATCCCACATCTCTGTTTCTCAATTGCCAGCAACTTGAACGAATCGAAGCGATATAGAGCAGAAGTACGTACATGGAGAGTCAGAGGAGGACGATGACAACTAAGAGGGGTGAGAAGATGGTGGTGACAATAGACGAGGATGAGAGAGAATGCCTTCGGAGATTGGGAGACAGTACTCTTCTCCTTCCTACGAATTCGAAACGTACTAAAAATCAAAGAGGACAGAAGCAACAACTCGAGACGAAGAAGTCAGAGGACATAAACGAAAGCGCTGAGAATTTTATCCAGAAATTCAGGCAGCAATTGCTCCTCCAACGCCTTGAATCTTTGGAGAATTATGATAAGATGCTTGCTAGAGGCTTATGAGTACTTATTACTCCTTTTACGAGCATTTTTGTGGCTTCCATTGATTTTTCAAGATAATGTATGCTCTACTGTATTCGTTTTTTAATTTCTTCATTTATTATAAGCATTACTTTTCTTATACTCTGCGATCTTCGTGAACATGGCAATTTTCAATGCGTGAATTCAGTATATATTCAATTGAATGCTGTGGTTACTACTATTCAATTTAGTTACCTTCAGAAGTTAGATAAGTAGATTATTGAAATTGCCCATATGATAAATATATATAAATAAAATATACACCATATACAAAATGATAAATGTCTTGCTATAAAACACTTCTTAAAGGTCTTGTTTTGACTTAAAAATCATATTGTAATGTTTTTAAATTGAAAAAAAATGGTATGATGGAAGAGCATAAGCATATTACAACTTATAAATTGTGTAAAGTTATTTTTTTTATCTATAATTTATCATATTTCTAAAATACGTATATCATATGTCATTCCAGATGGAATTGATTCGATTGATGTATCATTTAATACATCATTGGCTACACCAACGAATATTTAAGCTTAATAATTTACAATTAAGACACTGTTCTTTTTGTTGGTAAATATCAATTTACCAACCTCAATCAACTTCAACCCACTTTACAAACTTCATAAAAAAAATAACTTTTTTTAACTAACTTCAATCAACTTCAATCCACCTCAATCAACTTTAACCCACTTATCATTATTTTAACCAACTTCTATCCATCATACAAAAAAAGAATTCAACTCACTTCAACAAATTTCAACCCACCTCAATGAAAAATACCACTTCAACCTACTTCTACTAATCTCAACCAACTTTATCTATTTACCAACCAATATTTTCCAACAAAAAAAGAGATCCTAATGTAGCGTTTGGTTAAAAGCAATGCAATCACTATGTCATGGAATCAACCATGTAGTGCAATTATTAGTGTAATGAGATTGGATAATAATTGCATTACAATGTTTGGTTACAAAGTTTTTACAGGTATAATAGAATGAATTCATCTATAAACAATACTTAATTTTACACGTGACGTGAAGTACTTGCAATTCAATTCGAATTTTTTTTTTACCTATTTTAGTTATTTGTAACTTTGTTGATAACTATAATTCAATATCTTATGATCATGATTACGGTATTTCACATGAGATTTACTTCACTTTATTTATTCTAGATTACAATAATGTAATATTGTTCAAGTTTACCCATTAGAGATAAGATGATGATGATAATGATGATGACGTGAGATACAGAGAGAGATATGATGTCTAGAACGTACAAAAATACAGTTACAATAATAGGATCATGATTTAGGTTAAACTTTATCTAATATGGAGAGGAGAGAAAGGGGTGAGTGGTGCTTCAAACCTTTAAAAAAAATGGTGTTAAAGTAATAATGGAGGGGAAGTAGAGGAGAGACAATGGAGAGAAGAGATATAAAGTTCTCAAATTATAGTTGGCTAGACTTTGATTCAAAGGTATGCAATCACAATTGTTTATGAAAAGTCAAGTAATTGTAATGGCATAGATTGAAGTAAATGTGATTACAATGCAATCTTGATTACATTTCTTAATGATAACCAAACATGGTAATGGAATCACCATTACCACTTTGATTACATAAAACCAAACAAGCCAAAAGTGTAATAATTAAAAATTTGATGATTTTAAACTATAAAACATGTTAATGAATCATGAAACAAGACATTTAGGGCCTGTTCTATTTCGCGTTTTAGATAGATAGATAGATAGATACAAGGAGATGTAAGGAGATGTAAGGAGCTGTAAGGAGCTGCAAGGAGATGTTAGGAGTTGTAAGGAGTTGTAATGAGATGTAAGGAGTTGTAATGAGATGTAAGGAGATGTAAGAAGTTGTAAGGAGATGTAAGGAGCTGTAAGAAGCTGTAAGGAGCTGTAAGAAGCTGTAAGGAGCTGTAAGAAAGCTGTAAGGATAGATATAAGGAGTTGTTGAATTGTAAAAGAGTTGTATAATATAATTTGTTTTAGATGAAAAATAATAATATTAAAATAATATACTTAAGAAGTTGTATTTTGTATTTTTATTATTATTATTATTATTATTATTATTATTATTATTATTATTATT
>JACYFF010031955.1:5448739-5497236 GCA_017589665.1 Selenicereus undatus | reverse complement strand
TTATTATTATTATTATTATTATTATTATTATTATTATTATTATTATTATTATTACTATTACTATTATTTTCATTTTTTATTTTTATTTTTTACTTTTTTTATTTCTTGTATTTTTTGTAATTTTGTAATTTTTGTTATTTTATTGTTTTATTTTTTATTTCTTTATTTCGTTATTTTTATTTATTTTTATTTTTTAATTATTATTTTTTATTTTTTATTTTTTTAAATTTTAATTTTAATTTTAATTTTTGTTATTTTTTAATTTTCTATTTTATAATTTTGTAATTTTTAATTTGTAATTTTTATTTTTATTTTTTATCTTTTAATTTTTAATTCATAATTTTTAATTTTTTAATTTTTTAATTTTTAATATTAAATTTTAATTTTAATTTTAATTTTACTTTTTTATTTTTTTTAATAAAAAAATGAAAAAAAATAAAATTAAAAATTTTTAAAATTTTGACAATTTTAAAATTAAAAATAAAAAATTACAAATAAACACAAAAATAAAAAATAAAAAATTTAAAAATAAAAAATTAAAAATTATAAAATAAAAAATTAAAAAATTAAAAAAAAAAACTAAAAACAAAAATTAAAAAATAAAAAAAATGAAAAATGAAAATTGACAAATAAAAGAATAAAAAAAAATAAAAAATAAAAAATTTAAAAATTTAAAAATATAAAAGTTTAAAAATTAAAAAAATAAAACAAAATTCAAAAATTGAAAAATTAAAAAATTAAAAATAAAAGATGAAAAATGAAAAATAAATAAAATAAAATAAAATAAAAAATAAAGAACAAAAAAATTTAAAATTTAAAATTAAAAATAAAAAAAATAAAAAATGCAAAATCAATACACAATAAATAAAATGAAGATGTAAGGAGATGTAAGAAGATGTAAGGAGATGTAAGGAGATGTAAGAAGATGTAAGGAGATGTAAGGAGATGTAAGAAGATGTAAGAAGATGTAAGAAGATGTAAGAAGTTGTAAGAAGATGTAAGCTCTTAGCTAAATCCTAAAAAACGCGAAATAGAACAGGGCCTTAAGGTTCTCTTAATTTCTTATGATAAGACATATATTATCACTCTATAGGCCTGTTCTATTTCGCGTTTTAGATAGATAGATAGATACAAGGAGATGTAAGGAGATGTAAGGAGCTGTAAGGAGATGTAAGGAGCTGTAAGAAACTGTAAGGAGCTGTAAGGAGTAGTAAGGATAGATATAAGGAGTTGTTGAATTATAAAAGAGTTGTATAGTATAATTTGTTTTAGATGAAAAATAATAATATTAAAATAATATACTTGAGAAGCTGTATTTTGTATTTTTATTTTTTTATTATTATTGTTATTTTTTTTCATTTTTCATTTTTTATTTTTATTTTTTACTTTCTTTATTTCTTGTATTTTTTGCAATTTTGTAATTTTTGTCATTTTATTGTTTTATTTTTTATTTCTTTATTACTTTTTTTTTATTTTTTTTTTATTTTTTTTATTTTTTATTTTTAAAAATTTTAAATTTTTATTTTTATTTTTAATTTTATTTTTGTTATTTTTTAATTTTCTATTTTATAATTTTGTAATTTGTAATTTTTATTTTTAATTTTTAATTTTTAATTTTTAATTTTTAATTTTTTAATTTTTTAATTTTTATTATTTAATTTTATTTTTAATTTTTTAATAAAAAATAAAAAAATAAAAAATAAAACTAAAAATTTTGAAAATTTAAAACTAAAAATAAACATAAAAATAAAAAATAAAAAATAAAAAATATAAAATTAAAAAATTAAAAACTAAAAACTAAAAACAAAAAATAAAAAATAAAAAATAAAAAATAAAAAAAATGAAAAATGCAAATGAAAAATAAAAGAATAACAAAAATAAAAAATAAAAAATAAAAAATTACAAAATTACAAAATTACAAAATAAAAATTTAAAAATTAAAAAATTAAAAAAATTTATAAAATTATAAAATTAAAAATAAAAGATGAAAAATGAAAAATAAAAAAATAAAAAAACAAAAAAATAAAAAATAAAAAATAAAAAATAAAAAATAAAGAAGAAAGAACAAAAAAATTTAAAATTAACAATTAAAAATAAAAAAACAAAAAAATACAAAATACAAAATAAATACAAAATAAATAAAATGAATATGTAAGGAGATGTAAGAAGATGTAAGGAGATATAAGGAGATGTAAGAAGATGTAAGGAGATGTAAGAAGATGTAAGGAGATGTAAGCTCTTAGCTAAATCCTAAAAAACGCGAAATAGAAAAGGGCCACAGTATATGAGAATACAAATCCCAAGCATGTGATATGCTTGCTTGACAGTTAAAAGTTTTTCAACCCTTTGAAAAGAAGAGTTGGGCTTTGCCAAGTTGGATAGATTCGTTTAGTTGAATCGGGTCAAGATGTTGCCATCACCAGGGGTAATATCTGTACAACCCATGAAGGCCCATCTCAAAGTGCTGAGACCCAAATCTAGCTAAACAATAACCTTCCCTCCCAGTACAATATCCAACTCTACTATTGTGACAGTTGGGGAACTTGTGTCTATCTAAACTATTTTGCACCTTAAAAAGCAATGGATGATGAAATTTTCAAAACTATAAATGGATGTTTGGCAAATAATTTTTTGAAAAGTTTTTTGGTTAATAAGACTTTTTTTTTTATCAAAATTAGCTGTTTGATCAAGTAAAAAAATTAATATGAATGTTTAGTGAAAGAGTTTTTTAGAAGAGCTTTTTGAGTCCAAAAAGCTAATTTGAAAAAGCTAATTATATAAGCTTTTTAGAAGAGCTTTTTGAAAAATTAGCATTTTGTCTCACAACTTTATCAAAAATAGCTATTTTACCAAACAGTTTTTCAACAAACAGCTGATTCAAACAGCTAATAGCTAACAGCTAATACAAAAGGTTAATAAATAACAACTAACAGTTATTTGTCAAATAAGGCCAAAATTATAAAAATGCCTCACGTCAACTTAAAAGGGGAAAGAAAAGGAGTAACATTTTCCCTTTTTTCCCCCCTTTTATATGACGGTTTCCTTCATAAATATTTCTTAGAAGTTACTATAGTAATGTTTGTGCTAACTTATACGGGAAAAAACTAAAAAGGGGAAGAAAAAAACACATGGATTTTATAGAAGCATTTTCAGTATTCTAACACAAATTGTAAAGATTAATACTTGCAAGATAAGTGCATCATATCTGATAAAATTGATTCGATTAATCCATCCTCGATTATAATATCATCTATTACTTCGTTTGTGTAGTCGACACAATATCATCTATTACTTCGTTTGTGTAGTCGACACATATTTGAGGTTAATTATAAATATAATCATTGAAAATTTAATAATTTTAAATTATAAAATATATTTATTTAGAATGACATAAGACATTTAAAAATATTTTATATAACATCATTCTAAATCCTCAGCCCTAATTTAAAGCAAGCAACCATGTATTACATGGGGAACTAAAGTGTTGTATTCTATACTTCATACAGAGCATATGCACTGTCAATTAACACTACTCTCTTTCAAGAACACATTTATAATTCACTTCAAACAACATATTAAACGCAAATGATGCATTTTCTTTCACGAAACTGAGCTGCAAAAACTGATATACACGCGAATTTGATGTCTACATAATCAAATGATTAACTTGGAGACAACCATTACAAAGCACTAACTGACGGATCTGATTACCTTAATTAATACTACAAAATAACAAAGATTTTTCTACCCCGCGGGAGGGGGACCGGGTGTTGCCCAGTTGTGCAGGTTTTAACTTGAGCATGGCTGATAAGCTCTGCTGTTTATTCCTCCATAGTTTTGTTTCCAAGAGTTCACCGGCGGATCATAGGAGTGACATGCTGTGGTTGCTGCTGCTGCAGCAGCTGCAGATTAACCCGGGAGCACGACCGGAGCATCTCTCCAGCCAACGGGATCACCGGGAGGTTATCGCAGTTGCAGATTTCGATCATGAAGCCATCCGGGTCATGGAAGAAGAGTTGATCCACATACACACCGCCTTCTTCTACTCGTGCTCGAATGTGCTTTATTCCCAACTCTTGCAACTTCTTCTCCACCATCCCCATGCTTTCGCACTTATCAGATCACACAAACACCCAATATTAGGCTAACGAGCAAATAACGACCAAGAAAACAAACATACGTTATCTACATATAACGGTAAACACTACTAGTTTTATTTTTTGGGGTCCAAAGGGAGGCACAAAGATCAATGCAGTTAAAATCTAATCAATCGCAAAGAATTTCTCATCAGGCTGTTCGTATTTTGTACGCTTGTATTAGAATAGAGTAAGAGACTGGCCAGTTTTTTTTTTTGGGGTAAATTGAAATTGATAAAAGATTGAAGTAGGTTAAAATAGATTGAAGTGAGTCGATGTTTTTTTATATGATAAATTGAACTTGATTAAAATGATGAAAATGGATTAAAGTAGATTGAAATGAATTGAAGTATATTGAAGTAGATTGAAATCAGTGGCGGAGCCACTAAGGGGCAAGGGGGGTCAATTGACCCCCCAGGTTTTTCGGAAAAAAAAAATTAAATGTGAAATATTCTGATGCAAACAAACAATAGATATATATTAATTAGTTATTAAATATTTCATAAAGGAGTGCATAGCAAATTGGTTGGCTGTTTATTACTCCATTTGAGAGGTCATGGGTTCAACTCTTTGTGATGCCTTTTGTGTAATTTTTTTTTGAATATTTTTAAAAGTCTATCGAATGACGATATCATGCTTTATTTTCAAAATATGAGATCTCATCGAGAACAACTTTCTTAATTGTATTAGCTACGTACTTCATTTTTAGAACTATTAAAGCTTATGTTATGTATAATATTAATCTCGCCCCCCTTGCTTTGAATCCTGCCTCCGCCCTTGATTGAAATAGATTGAGGTTAGTATTTTAAAATTGATATACGAAAAGAACGGGCCCTTACCCATTGGTGTCAATCTTCGGATTACTAATTGTCAAACGGAAATGTTCGTATAAATCCAATAACGATGGCACATTTTTTCCCCCTTTTTCATGGTAAAATGAATTTGATCGTGTCATTTTCTAATCAAATATGCATCCCTCTAAGTATAGAACTTACCATACCAAGCACCAAGTTTATCATGAATTGTGGTGAATTATTTTCTACTTTGAAGTAGGGGCAAGCAAGGGTCTCAAATACCCTGAAATCTGTTCGGAACCGATCAAACCGTTTTGGTTTCTAAAAAAGCGGAACTTATCTAATTGGTTCCGGTTTCGATTCTGAAATAAATATTTAGAACCGGAACCTGCAACTATTTAGAGAGAGGAAAATAAATATTTTTTTTTGAATTTTTTACCATCTTTTCTTTTATTTCTCTATTCTTTTTCTATTTTTTTTTTTTACAAAAATTGACTCCAAAAATCGCAAATTTACCACAATATCGGTTGATTTGCCATTACTAATTGAAGAATGAATCATCACATTTTTTAAGTAACTAACATAAAAAAAAGTACAAACTTAATAAATTAACTTTTTTTGTGTAAAGATTTAAAATGAAGGTAGAAAAAGATTACGCATCTCTTCCCCTCCAAATAAATAAGAAAACTTAATTTATTAGGTACTAACATTTCAACATTAAAAATAACGAGTACCTAAAATCAAAATCCGAATCTAAAGTTTCCACTCCAGTTTTCAAAAATTAGTAACTTATGTGACCAATTTCAATTTTGATTCTTAAATCTTACCTGAAACCGCTCACCTACTTTGAAGTAATTTTGAAAGAAAATCAAAGAGGGCAAAGGCAACACGTAAGATCCTATAAAAGCTGAGGGTTAAATGAACCAGAAGGTCCCTCCAACACGGATGAGACAACTGATGCTGACAAGAAATCTGACAGATACACACAATGTACGGTATTAATTATTTGTTCGCATTTCCCCTAAGTGGTGCCTTAAACCCTTCATGATTGAAACTTAGCAAAATTAAACAAGCAAAGTAATTAAATTCATGATCAATAGCAAAACCAGCCCCGCAGGCTGCACCACGGTTAGAAAAAAAATGTCCAGAATATTTTAAACCCTAGAAAAGTATCAGAGCTCTGCAAAGCCACTTAAAAAGAGTTAATTAAAAAAAATTGGAAGCTCGAATATTAATATTGGGATATTAATTAAGAAGAAGATGAATATATATATACATACCTGGAAAGAGATGTGATTATCCTTGGGATTAATCTCTGTTTTGGTGGGCAATTTCTCTGGTTCCTCTGCTTGTAACAAATGTATTCCAATTCCGTACCCAAACAACCTGCACTTATTTCCAGAAATTAACGCCAATTGAAAAACCAACCAACTAAACAAAAAAGAAAAGAAAAAGAATAGTCAGAAATTACCAAGCGCCATTGAAATCGAAGGAACCAGGTCTACGAATAGGGATGAAGCCTAGAACATTCAGGTAGAAATCCATGGATTCCTCCACCGATCTGCATACCAGTGAGATGTGGTTCAGTGAGGTCAGGTGCAGCGGATTTTCCCTGTTCTCCTTCATCTTTCTAGAAATATCTCAGAATAATAATAGAGGGAGAAAGAGATGGATTGATGACGCAGGCTTTGCAGAGAGAGAAACAGAGGATTGATGAGCTGTAGACAGGGAGAGAGGGGGGGTTTAAATAGATGCTGATCAGGCCCACATCTGTACTACGTGTCAGGATCAGAGTACAAATGACACGTAGATTCCACGTTGATGACGAGGCCTGGGCGCCGACTATTGATTTACCTCCTAGCCTGGGCCGGCGATTTCTACACGTTCCTTCACGGCAAATGCATCGCCTGTGCGCATTCGTATGTACGCGACTCCACGGTTTCACGTGGATCACGTACGTGGTACATCCGTCATACACTGGGGATACCAAAATGATTTAAGCTTCCTTGGGTAAGATAATTTAGCTGATGTCTTTGCTCAGTATTGCATTTTTTTAAGTAGGTGAGTTACTTTATTAAAGTAGTTGTCAGATACTTTGCGCCACACAAACTAATTAAGGGTCTATTTTTTTTTCCTATTATTAGTATTTATTATCAACATTCAGCACTGATAAACATTAGTTGATTAGCATTAACCACCACTCATCAATACTTAATTATATTTTCTACTCACTATTCAGCGCTAATCGGCATTGATCAGACTCATCGTTGTCGACTTTCATAAGCAATAAGTTAGTAATATCTTAGTTTTGAAGTTCAATCCTACACACTCACATGATTTTTTAACAGAATTTATGACAGATAACTCTGTAATAAAATTCAAAATCTTTTTATTTTTTTAGAAAATACGGGATGAATATTGCTTGGAAGCAAGCCACCCTCACACAAATTTATCTAAAAAAAAAAGAAATACTAGAAGTGCTACACATGTGCGCCATGTGCCTATGTGTCTCTGCCGACCAACAGAAAGTGAATTTGGAATTTGCAGGTTATGGTGACAACTCACAACTCCTCCTGTGTCTGATTCGAAAAGTTTAATCATATACATTCACAGCTCAAATTGAAGTATTTTGGTGGAAACACTTCAATGAAATTTGGATTCTGGACACAACACGAGCCGGCAAAAGGCCTTTGGAAGGCTATTTAAGACGAGTCTTCTCCCTCCCGTGACGGCATGTTGTCAATAGTTATTTGCTTGCTTCATTATACATTTTTAGATTAGGGAATTAATGTTGGAGTATAATGTTTAACTTTTGAGAATAATAAAATTCTAGGTTACAAATAATAATTTGCAATTTTGAAAAAAAATAACAATTAAGTTGAACACAATCTACATGACTGCACCCATCAAATTTAAAAAAAAAGTCTTATAATAGTTAACATTATCATTTCTTTTTTATATTGTAATCATATTGAACTATCAGACTTACCAAGACAGTTAATAAATGGTTCACACAAGACACTCATTTGTTTTTAACGAAATATAATCAAGTGTACGTGGATGATTAAGTGCATGGGCAAATGACAAGACACATAAGATCTAGAGTAGCACGTGTTTTATCAAGCTGATAAAGATACTAGAAACTAGAGAACATTATTATGGAGAATCATCATGCCACTTAAATATGATAACTAATTATTTTTGCAGTGCATTTCTTTTCTTGGGGGGGAGGGTGATGGAAAATACATGAAGAAAATCTAATTAGCTACAAAAATGACCTTTGTATACAGAACAATGAGAATTAAATGTGGATCTTTTTAAAATAACTATTTGCATATATACGTATTTTACCTTTTGTCTTAAAAAAATAAAGTGTTTCTTTCAAGATGACATTTCTTTCAAGTTAGATATGTAAATACATGTTCTATGAAGTTAAACAATGCATCGCACCTATTTGGAAAAACAAACTTAACTCAAAGAATGTGGTTTGTGACCATAAAATTCACTATTAGCTTTGTTGAAATAGAGATCTACTTTGACATTTTAGATTTACTCTTATGAGAAAATTATTAATGTAAATGTCGTATCACTTTTCACCAATGAACCTTCCTTTTCTATAAAAAAAAAAGAAGTGTTTTTCAAATACGTCAACCTTCTAAAAATAATTTTCCCAGTAGCATTTGATCTCTCTCTCTCTCACACACACACACACATATATTTATGAAAGACCGCTCGCATTAGACAAGCATAGTTAGCCTCCAATGAATCAACAAAAATGCTACAATTAGGGCGTGTTCCTTATGAGCGTATTAAACCTGATACCTACTTCAATATGTTTCAACATGCTCAAAGCTGCTTTCTACTGATCAAATCTTTTTTAACCGATGAAAATCTATTATCTACTTATCCAATATGCTCATAATAAACAGACCCATAGCCTTATATAGCATAACACCAAATTAACCCTAGTTAATCACAAATTCAACTGTCTAGGACCGATACTAAATTACTAACCATTAAGACAACTGCGGGTGGGCAACGGACTGGGCCAGCCCATTAACTAAACGGGCTGCACTGGGTCCAGTACATTTGTTAATGGGCTGGGCTGGATTATGGGTCAAATGAACCCGGCCCGCTCACAACCCGCCCATTACCACCGAATGACTGTTTTTGGTTAGTTAATTTTTCAACTAATGTATTTGTAATTTTTCAAACAAATTAAACTAGTCTAAATTTAAAGTTAGAAAATACACAATCAAGCTAATAAATAGGTCAGGTCAAGTCGGCCTAGTGGTGGCCCGCTTTGGGCTTGTTTAAAAACGGAACAAACTTGCGCAAAACAACGGTCTATAATAACTATTGTTATGTACACAATGTTGGTAATGAGGTTAACTAATTGGAACATGTAAAATAGTATGTCAATTAGGTTAAAAAAAATAACGAGTCACTAAACGGGCTGTTAATGAGCCTGCTCAGTTCGGCCCGTTAACATGCCTTAATGGGCTGACCCAGTCTAGTATGGACCCGACTCTTTATTAGTCTTATTTTAAACGGACCAATCGCTTAACCCAATAGGTGCTCAGTTTGTTGCCCACCCCTAATGACAACCTAAACACCTATATACAATCATTACATAATGTACTTGTCAATATAATTGGGTTAGATAAATGGCTCAAGACACTAATAAAAAAACAAAAAAAAAAAAATGTTGAAAGCTAATCAATATACTTAGAGGGAGCCGGATTTTAAAATGAAAAGAAAATAATTTTTTGAAATAAAAAAAGGGAAGAAAAGAACAGAACAGTGAGAAGAAGAGCTTCAGAGTTCAGATTGATTATCAAGCGCATCGACAAATGGCAGGCGCATCACGCGTTATCTTATCTAATGTTATATGAGTAATTTGTTTTTTTTTTAATACAAATGAGATTTAAAGGTCAATGTAAATGAAGGTGAAGATTTTATCAATTAAATTAATTGACACTTACAAACTCTCCCATAAAAGAAACAATTTTTCATATACATGTCCCCCCCCCCCCCCCCCTCTCTCTCTATATATACACATGGTTGACAAATTTGCTCCATAAGCCAAAATGATTTTTAAGAGCAGGTACAACAGCTCCCTTGTGAGCCAAAACAGAGAGAGAAAGAGGGTGAGGGAGGGGGGCTGCTCTAGCGATTCACTTTTGCCTCACCCCTCGTGTGTAACCTCGCAGGTCTGAGCAAACTCTCAGCTGTAGCTTTCATCCCATTCTTTATTTTTTAATATTTTTTAATTAGTTTTTCTTTTTTTTTAAATTCTAAAAATAAAATTGTGTGTTGTAAAGTGGATCTATGGGTATTATATTATTTAGTGAGCCAAAATGGTGAGTCTTTCATTGGAGGGAGGGAGAATTGTGAGTCAAAAAGTTAGATCACAAATTGATGTGACAGAGTTAGATCCCCACTAACTAGTAAGCCAACAAATTGTTCGCCGCTGACAATGCTCTAATAGAATTTTCTGGGATTTAAGGAAACCTTTTTTGGTGAAAGACAAATTGTCGGCAATGAGCAAGGACGGCGCTCAAGTGATAAATGAATCCGTGAAAAATAGGTCAGACTCACAGGGATGATAATTACGTAGTTACTCAGTTACTCTTGACCAAAACAAATAGAGGTTATTTTGGTTTCGTATAACTTCCTGAAAATAAATTTGACCAAAACGAATAGAACATATAATTATCATTTGAAATTACATAGACGGCGGCCAGTAGACAATAAAAGGGAGTCTTTAGTGAATCAGAAGACACAAGTTGTTCTGCAACAAGCCATCTTTTCTTTGGCAGAAGACTACAACCTGCTTAATTATAAATTCAACATCTGGGACCAATCTTGTATAAAGACAACCCAACCCCCATATACAACGACGTCATGAACTTCATAGTACTACGGCTACCAACATCCTAAGACCATATTACATTAAAGTTACAGGAATGATAAGCAACATGACACCAAGAAAGAAATACTACACATCAGAGCCACCTGACACTGGGTGTGACTCCAAGAAGAGCCGGATGGTCTTATAGATGAGGGAGGGTTCAGCCATAGCCCCATTGCCGTAATCTCCACAAGCCAGCCTCTTTGTGACCGGAGGAATCAAAGTTATACCAAGTTCATCAATTGACACCAGATGTTTCTCTGTGAATGGGTTGCTCCACATGAAGGTGTTCATAGCTGGAGCCACAAATAGGGGCTTGCTGTAGTCCCAGGCCCGCACAACGCATGTAAGCAGATTGTCACATAAACCCCCAGCAATCTGCAGGTGTGATCCGTGAAGACAAAGTTTTTATACTACATTGATAATGACTTATCTGCAAGTAAAATACTAAGGTGAGACACTAGAATAGGAGAGGAACAACCATCCTTGATCTCTTCTTTGTTTAGCTAATGTGATGCTTGTAAGCAGTAACAAAAAGTGGACTAAACCAAGTATGTCTGGCTAAATTGGCTTAAACTTAGCTTGCTACTAAGTATCATCCAATTAATGTTCAAAATCCATGAGTCTAGTAGCAACAAGTTCTCTGCTTGCCAAAGTAAGCCTATGTACATTCAGATCTACAGATCCACCTGATCCACAAGTATTGCTCTGATGGCAACATTAGCTCTATAGTTTCAGTAGTAGGGATAGAGCTGTCTGCATTTCATCCCCCAAACACACTGCACCACTGAGCAGGAATCTGAAGTATATGTTCAGTTAGTAGATTGGGCAGAGATATGTGTAGCTCCTAACACAAGCTCAACAATAATGAGGTTTGACCAATTGTTGATAATGAAAAAAACCATCATGAATTCACCCTGTTGTAAGGCTCAAGAGGTTTTCAACATCATCAGTTAAGATGCTCCAGTCATGACAGTTGCCAGAGCAGGTGAGACAGGACTGATTACATTTTAGATCTAGATGATGGAAGAAGATAGTGACCACCTAAGCAACAGGAAGATTCTCCCAAGAATTATAGTTACATCACAGTCACATGATCAGTGACTGTTAGGTGAAACAATCGTGTAGCCCAGGATAGAGAATAGTATCCAACTAAGCTACAGTGAAATTCCCCCAAGAACGTCATTTACATCACTATCATATATGATCACAGCATATATTTGGTTGGAACAATGCTCAATCATTTGATTGCAAGCAGAATTTGAAGGTATTAGCTAGGGTAATCATCCTCATCAGCAGTACCAGTACATATCCCAGTCAAATGGAGTCAGCAGGAGCTCCAATGTAGTAGTCTTACTCCTGAAAACAATTGTCCAGGCATTGTGGCTCTTTGAGGATCCTGGATTAAACACTGGTGCTAACTCTGTTTTTGAGGGACACACCCTTATTCCTGGGTCCTAAAACCCCAAACTCACCTGCTACTCATGACTAGTTTTATGTGGTATACTAAATGCCACTGCAACCATAATCTGATAGAGGCAGGGTCAAAGTGGGAACCCAAAGTCAATAGATCAAGTAGAACCAACAAAGATTATAACAGGAACCATACTGGTTCAACATAACTAGACCAATTTTAAATTCTAGATTTCAATTAAAACAGCTAAGATTCCTTAAACTGCCCAGCAAATCCCTGTTTTGTGAAACATCAAGGTCGAGGCAAGAGAGATTTTGGGCAGAGAGCACAGAACTCACCTTTCCAAGAGTATTTGCTGACAGCGGAGCAATAACCATGATGTCGGCCCAACGACGCAGTTCAATATGCAGAACACTGTCCCCTATTTTTTTCCAACTCGTCCATTCATCCTCATCAGTGTAAAGAACCACATCACTAGGAATTGTCATCTTATCAATGAAATGCAAAGCAGATTTAGTGGCCACTGCTTTGACTTCAGCCCACTCTGAAAAGCAACGGCAGAGATTCCCAAACTTGATCGCAGCAACACTTCCACTGGCAGCAAGGAGGATCCTCGGCCTCCTGGGCATAGCATTAGTAGTCGCAGGCTCCGTGCATGAAGTATCAGTCTCTGCCTGTGCCATTACCTATAAGTATATCTCAACATTGTTCTTTAGATATTTGAGATTCAGCAATCATCAAATGACAGAATGCTACAGTATAACAAAACAACATGACAATATCCCCAATGTGGAGCATGAAAAAGCAAATCAAGAGAGATTTAGATGTATGCAGCCTTTACCGTTGGCAAACAGAGGGCTTGTTACTGTCAAAAAAAGGCAAGCATCAAGATGGACATAATCTCTCCAACAACAAGCATCTAATAGGTTTTATGGAATCAAGAACAGGAAACAATCACAATTTGTAAGTCAATCACTTAAAAAAGAGCCAAGGAAAGGATGGGGGGGGGGGGGGAATTGTTCACAAGGCAGTACATAAGAACATCCATTCATGCTATATATTTCACAACACACATTCTGAGTTCATTCCAAATCTATCTAAACAAAAACATACAAGGGAGCTTTAAATTTCAGGTTATGGTATTCTGCAAACGCACACTCATCAGTCGTCTTTTTTTTTTAAAGAAAATATTCACAAAGATTTTTCTACAGGACGCACTTTTTACGTTGCTTCCCTTACATTTGCCTGCGGCTATCAATCCTCATAAATGCCACCTCTATTGCAGACATGAGAAGCAGACGACATCATGCAATAAACCATCCACAAGTCGAGCAGTACATTAAGAAATTACACGGACCAGATTCAATGTCAAGCGATACACTTCATTTTCAGCATCCTTCATGTGTCACACATGTTTTCATCATCACCAACAATATCCAGGAAAAGTTCAACAGACCGGTAACGCCAAATAACCATCCCAGAAAACTTGCAATGTTAACATGAACCACAATCAACACATGATGTAGTTATGTTGCACCCATACTGACAAACTAATACCACATTCTAACCATTCTTGCCCTAAGGGATGAGTAAGGGGACAATATCCATCCACCCTTGCCCTTAGCCATCCCACCCAACAAAATGGTAGTATTCACAGCTAAATGAGTTACATCATTTTATCATATTTGAAGTCATTGATGTATTTTGCAATTAACAAGACAGTATAGGGAAATAACTCTTGAAATCCAGGGAGAAGTCCTTAAATCCCCATCATTGAAGAGAAAAAATAAAAACCTAAATTAATTTACAGATTAGAAATATCTAACTTCCTTTTATTGAAGAAATCAACCCTCATCATCTTTAAAAAAAAAAAGAAAAGAAAAAAAAAGATTAAGATTAACAAGCTGAAATCAAAAGGTAACCAACATGCTAATATAAAAGGTTTGAGATTTTTGCTGAACCAAGCCAACCTTTCATTTTAGCCTCCTTCCATCAGAGGCAATGACACCATGTTGAAACATATCACTTAATATGACACCTCATTATGCTAACCTCTTACAGGTATTACAAAAATTCAGGTCAGCCTCCATGCCGTTATGTGTCATGTTATTAAACCAACACCATTTAGAAAATACAAATGTACTATTGTAGCTAGAAATGTAACAGTTGAACCGAACAGAACCTGGCAAAAGTTGAACTTCAATAACCGGCATAACTATGGACAGAATTGTCAGAATACCCACTTAACTGATTCTATCCTATCTTCATTCTTCCAGAATCTCATTAATGTAAGGAAAGGAAGAAATGAAGACATAACTGTCGAAAGATAGGGTATGCACAATTCCCTTATTCAACAGTACTAGGTTGATCTCTGAAGTCCATGGACTACTGCATTTTGTTCAGTGTATATGTAATTCGATGGTATCAGGTTGTTGGAAAACTAAAACAGTGACTGGAGGAAAGAAAAGAAAGGAACATGGAGTTTTAAACAAGAAGAAGGGGTGTCAACATGGGAACCTGTAATTGTTTGCCAAAGTTTCTCTTCTTTTGAATCTGGTCCCACTATGTTGCCATTGGGTTCAAGTTATCAACCTTACTACTTGGCAATTGCAAACAGCTATACTCCTTTCTGCTCTTCAAAGCATAAGAAATATAAAAATAAGAGGAGGACATCAAGACAGTACTTGATATAGCTCCAAAAAAACAAAAAAAAAAAAAAGCGAAAGAGTGATATAGAGAGACAGGCAATACGCTGCAATGCTAAGTTGCTAACTGATCGCTATATTCTCATAGTAGAGAACTCCAGGTAGTAGTGTAGTAACACCATGCCCTGTGGCTGCAAGACTTCAGTCTAGCCACGTTTATTACCACCATGGCCTATGAATACACATGTAAATCGCGAGATATCCATGCATTGTTGTAACAGAAATCGAGGGCATCTTAGACAAACTCCCCCCCCCCCCCCAAATCAAAGATCGCTGCTCTCCCGTGAAGACATATTCCTATTCGAGCTCTGAACAACGACACATAAACATGCACTCATATGATCTTAACTAATATGCGGTTAAAAACATATCTAACATACTGTTACAGCAAGCATTCAAATCAAACTATACAGATGCATAGGTACATTTCATACCCAGAACATTCTTGTACTTAAATCAGGTGAATCGGGTAGACCTAAACGTTAAGGTTGAAGTAAGCTCTGATGGAATCACCCATGCAGACCACTACAAACCATTATCATCCCAAAATCCACCAATCACCCAACTCGTAATATCATCCTTCTGAAAAACGAACTTTATTCAACATTCGAACAGAAACAAATATCTAGCAAACCAAATCTAATAGAAGATACGAAAGTAAGGAAAGATCAAAGAACTCTCAAATTCACATTATATCTGACTCGTTCGGTACGCAATCGAAATCCAAGCTCCTTAAAACGATTAGCAAGTACAAGGTAATCAAAGAATAAGAACCCTAAATCCAGTAAGATGAGAAGTGATACCTTGTCAGCATCGACCGAATTGCAGTGTTTACAGTGCGAATACCGAGTTGAAGCTTGAATGGAGGAGGGTTTGCGAGATCGAATTGAACCCTAACAATTCCAATTGATTTTGGAGGGAACACCGATGGCGACAAAGTGACGTGAGAGAGGCTTCGGTTCAAACTACAAAGTGTGTGTGTGTTTTTTTTACTGTTTATTTGTCTTGAACTGAGTGGTTGTGCACTCGTGCTCGTCGGAACCTGGAAACCCTGCTCACGGGCACCTGGGGCATGTCCTTGACTCCTACTTATTTGGTTTTTCTTGTTTTTGGATGGTCAAATACTCCTACTTATAGACCTGTCAAATAGGTCATTCAGTTTAGGTATAGATCGTGTTGAGTTTAGATTGGGTTATGTTTCCAGTTAAGTAAAATTTTGGGTTGGTTCGGTTTAGATTGAATGAACTTCGGTTCGGGTCGACTTCGAGCCAACTGTTTTTTGGTCCAATGCACTTGTTATGCAAAAATAAACTTGTAAAAATTTCAAGTTGGTATGGTTTGGTTCAAGTCAACTCAGATTTTGGGTTCACTTTCAGGTGAACCTATTTCAGATGTTAGGTAAGGTATAAGTACGGTTCGTTTGGTTCCGATTTTAAGTCGTACGGTTCAATTTTGCCAGGTCCACCTACTTGTTAATTCAATTGTTAACATTAAGCACTTTTAACGTATATTTGTATTTATATATCTATTGGCATAGTGGGATCTAAATCACATAAACTTTATTTTTCAAAAGGAAATTACGTAAATAAACATAGATTTTAGGGAGGAAAGCTACACATGATAGTCCAAATCTATAAATTAGAAACTAACTTTAAATTATGGTTATCGTTCTAATATGTCTGATAAAGTCATGAAGACAGCAACCTTATGCAAACTACATTATTAATCTCTGAAATATCATGTAACAAGATTTATTAGAAAATCCTGAGTTGGTATATGAAATGATATACCAGGTCTGTCTTCGACAGAATGGGGAATAATTTTAGCACAATCAAGAGTTCACACTGTCACGCCTGAAAGGCCACTCTTCTTCACTGAGTTCCGAGCTTTCTTCTCCTCTCCTTCTCCGTTGGGACCTATGACCTCTCATTGCCTTGGACAGCTCCTTTATGGAGGAACAACTACTTGCCTCCATCTTATCGGCCAATATGTCTATCTGGTCCGAAAATCCTAATCCTAAGAGCCGGTTCCTCAATAGCTCGATCGTAGAAGAATATGGCGGTACTCCTTCATCGATCATGGTCTCAAAGTATTTACATGCCTCCTCTAACTTCCTTTTCTTCTTAAGAAAACCATGGATCATGACAGCATATGTTGAAACTGAAGGATAAAAACCCCTCTTTGGCATGCTATCCCATGCCTCCTCAAGCCTATCAAATCTTCCTATCTTAATTAACATCTTGAGCAACATATTGTATGTATGACGATCTGGCTTACAATTTTCCTTCTCCATTTGAGAAAGCAACCTAAGAGCTCTATTAACCTCACAATGATCACAATGAAAAGCCTGAATTGTATTGTAAGTCCATGTGTCTGGATTCACCCCCGCTTTTATCATCTCATCCAAAAGTTGGTAAGCCTCTTCAACCTTCTGATTCGCGCACAACCTCTTAATAATACAATTGTAAGTGTATAAATTGGGCACCAGATTGTATCTCTTCATTCTATCAAGGACTCTGAAAACCGAGTGTATATTGTCTCGTTTGCAATAGGATCGAATAAATATGGAGTAAGTGTTAGCATCCGGAGTAAGCCCCATAGATGCCATATCGCGAAACATTGCATAGGCTTCATCAATATCTCCTCCATTACACAAGGCCTCCAGCAAACTATTATAAGCAGGGACATCCACAACACACCCTCTCTGAAGCATTTCATCAAACACCTTCCGTGCATGCACTGAACCGTCAATATCACCCCATCCCCTGATCAAAATACTGTAAGTTTTCACACTAGGACCAAATTGGTGCTTCACCTTGTCGAAGAACTCCTGCCCATGTTTCACAAGCTTCCTCTTACACAACAGATACAAAAGATGGTCAAGATCATTCGAACTCGGCCTAAGCCCAAAATCAACCATCCGGTTAAAAGCCCGAACTGCATCATTTGGCAAATTTGCTCGACAATATGCGCCAAAAATGACCCAGAAAATTTCTGGGCACAACTCAAAACTTTCATTCGCCCTAATCTCGGAAAGCAAATCCCATATTAAAGGGAACTGCCTGCTACTTCCCAAAACATCAACAAGGATCCTGTAGCTACTCACACTGGGTTGAAAACCCGGAAACCTTGTAGCCCATAGGAAGAATCTATGAGCGGCAAAGCCCAGATTCTTGGTCCTTTTCAAAACTTGTTCAACCAGATTGGCAGAGAGTTTGGATGAAAATGGGGCGAGAGCGTCCTCAATGTCGTGGTGGGGGGAACGAAAGTCGCTGAGAACGCGTGAGATGTCGTTGACGTCTTCTGGTGGCGCCTTCGGTGGCGGCGGTGGCGTTGGTTGGGATAAGGAGAGAGAAAAGAGGCGGGAGAGGAAGGCCGAGGCTACTCTACTCCGGGGGTATAGTGTTGCAACGGCCATCGGCCAAAACCAGCCGGTGGAGGCTTGTGTTTATTTGGGCTTTTTATTTCGTGTTGCACAAAACATCGGCTGTTGAATAGTTAGAGCCCAAAAAAAAAAAAAACAATAGGGCCTTTTTAATAAATAAATAAATTAATTAATGCATTGGTGAAAAGATTGGTGCAACGATTTAACAATGGTAGAATGTCCAAAATGGCATGTATAATTTAACATGTTATTAGTTGTAGCAATCTTTGTATTTGTCTAACGATATCTATTGTGGAGTTTAACCTCTTAAATAATAAAAAAATAATGGTATAATATTCAAAATGACTAATATAATTTAACATATTACTTTATTATTTATTGCATATGTCATAGGTAAAATAGCGAATGCTAAATCTACATATTATTACAATTTTAGAAAACAATGTTTGGCACTAATAAATACTTTTTTTTTTGGCATTTGATATTGATTTTTAACAAATGGTATGTACAAACAATTAGCAAGATGTTAACATGTGATTGTGTCATGTGAAAGCAATGTAAAATTGCAAGTTGTTAATTAATAACAAAAATAAACAAAGTAATATTAGTAAATCAAATAACTTGGCAATCGACAATTTAGCATTGGCAAGTCTATATTAACAAACTACATATAATTAGTAAGTATACATTAAAAGCAATATCAAATAAAAAAGGAAACTAAAATAAACAAGGAAAGAACTATAATTGACAATTGAGCACACGTCATCAAGGATAAAAAGCCTGCAGGGGTATATTTGTCTTATACATGTGCAAAGCCTTGGAACTAGGGTTACAGCTAGACTTGTAATCAGTCACCAATTTCATACACCTTGGATTTTAAGGCTTCCTTGAACTCCAAGGCTTTAAAATAAAAAGGCAGCCACAAAATAAAAAATAAAAATAAAAATCAAACTCGATAAAATTCGAAATTTATGTAATTTTTTTGTGCATAATATATAGTGGCTTTAATTTTGTCTCGTCCTTGATAGTTCTGTTGAGTAAATTATACAGAGAGGGTCGGCAAAAATTGAAGGTAGAATTTCCTAAAATTTTTTTCCTTTACATTGTCAAACTTATGTTACTTTTTTAGTCCTCTATTTTTTATTCATAACAATTTTGGGATGTTTTTCAGGAAGGCTTCATTGACATCCACTGCTTCCTCTGTTTTTCGCAATGTCGAATTCTACTCTCTGCACTCTGCAATGCAAGGTGTTGGATTATTTTTTTTTTTAAAAAAGCTCTCTATTTCTTTATTTTTGCAATTTTTTCATATTAATGTGTTGCATAATTCATAAAGAACACAAATTTCTAGTCTTTATCTTAAGCTTATGATGTTCCTTGTGCTTTTTTGATGTTAATTCCTTGTTTTATGATATTGTTGTAATCATTAACACAGATTTTTTTATTTTTTATTTTTTGGTTCTTGTAGGAGCATAATGAAGGACAAGATTGTATCAGTAAACTACCAGAAGAAATTATCGTTTCCATCTTATCCTTGATGGGTTTGAAAGGCTCTGCTCGAACAAGCATTCTTTCGAGTAGGTGGAGATACTTGTGGACTAATGTAGCTGACTTAAATTTCGATGCTTCCAATATGATGTTCAAAAACCGGCATTTATTTGATCAGAAATTCGCCAAGGATAAGTTCTCAAAGAATGTAAATCGAGTGGTGAACTTGCATCGCAAAGGTATTTCCATCAACAAGTTCCGAGTTTGCTTCCTGTTGGATAAAGATCAAGCTTCCCATATAGATGAATGGGTTAAATTTGCCTTGTCAAAAAGGGTTAGGACCCTAGAGTTGGACTTCTTTTGGGTTAAATTCGCCTTGTCAAAAAGGGTTAAGCACCCAAAGTTGGACTTCTTTTGTGCTATTTCGAATTACTACCCTCTAGGAAGACATGAACTTATCGAGCACCTGACTTATGAAGGCGGTACGAGATTCCTTACAACGTTGGATTTGAGTTGCGTTCATGTCATTGGAGATGTTCTCGAGTTTATCTTGTCAAGGTGCAGTTTGGAGCGGTTCTCCATTAGTTTTTCATATGGTTTGGAAAGGTTGAGCATCAAAAAGCCATCGTTGAAGTACCTGAAAATACAGTGGTGCTTTGGTCTGAATGAGCTGGAACTTGATGCTAGGGAGCTTGTTTGTTTTGAATATAGTGGCAGAAGTGCAAACATTGCATACATTCATGTTCCTTCTCTGGTTGAAGTGTACTTCACGACGTTTGAAGTCCTTGGTTGGCCTCCCTGTATTTGCGAATTCAAGTGCTTATCGCGTCAACTGATCAAGCTTTCCCTACAGCTAGGAGAGGCCAGTACATGATGCATCTGATTAGACTCGTAGTTTAGCTCATGCTCGATCTACATTGGTCTATTAATTGGTACTACTTATCAGTCTGACCTTTGTCATCCGTTTATTGTTCAGGTCTATCCTGGTGACTTGGCTTTGAATTTTGCTGGTTTCCCTAATTTAAAGTATCTGGAGTTGAAAGTCTTTGCTGAAAAGTACAATGATGATACCCTTGTTGCTTGCATGTGTTTGGCACTAGGTTGTCCTTCCTTGCTCGAACTCAAGCTCAAGGTAACATCTTGCACTGGGGTTTCTACTACTACTCTGATCCTCTGTACATATCCATATATAAGGAAAGTACTAACTATGGCTTTATAGGTAACATGGGAACGCTTGAAGGTGGAATGGAAGTTCAATGACCACGAGCTAGGAGTAGAAGCTGACACCGAAAGCAAGGGGCCTGAGACAAGGATTGCAACATACACATGCTCAGACGAGGCTAAGTGCATTGACCATTATGATGAAGAAGAAGACGAAGAAGAAGAAGAAGAAGAAGAAGGGATGAATTTTGAGATGAAACTAAACCATTGGGCTAAAGAAGCGAAACACAGCCCCAAGAGCACCCTCCCAAATCTCATTTCATTTGAATTTGTTGGGTTTACTGGTAATGATACTGATGTTAAGTTAGTAATGCACATTGTGGAGGCGGCCCCTAATCTTAGGGCAATCTGTTTGAATTCGACACCTTTGTATGGCGTATGCTGTAAGCATCGACAAGAGGCATCTAAGAAGCTTGCTTGTAAGCTAGCCATGGGGTTTTCATCGACTATCGACTTCAGAGTCCTTTAGTAGTTTTACTTGTAGCTTCTTGTTGTAATGGTGGGAATGAACTGATATTGTACCTGCATTGCAACATCTCCATGTTTCACAAATTTTCACTGTATTCGCCCTGAAAATATGGACTCAGCATTTCATGAAGAAAGGCATATAATGAATGAATCGTATTCTGGCTCAACTGTCAATATACTACTCATCAGGTGACAATAATAATTGGCAAGGGGGGTGATCTAGCGCATAGGGGAGGAAGAACCAGACCTTCTTTTACTTCTTTTCCCTTTTTTTTTTTTGGTTAACGGAAGATATAACAACTTATAATCCTCTGGCTTCTGCATGGTAGGATATGTTGTGTGTTTTAGTGGCTATCATTGTATTGCATGTGTTTGTTGGTTTTTTTTTTGTAAGCTAGTAGTAGCATCTTGTCAGAGTTAAGATCACCCCACATCTGATAGTTTAAGGTACTATACTTTCCTTGTCTATGTTGTTTGATGTTGTTGTTACATATGTAGTTACTGCAACTTGATTTTAATATTTAGTGTCCACTTTCCCTCCATCAATCAAAGTTTCAACTTCTAAAATATTTTCTAAAAATTATTAATATGAGTCTCTCGGAATCAGTTTCTATATAGGTAGTGATGTCTGCAGAGGCTGCCTACATTTGAATCTCCTCTAACCTCGCGAAAGCGGAACCTATACTAAGAATTTTTGTTACTATTATGAAAAATATAAGGACTTAAATAGGTATTCAGTATCCGGTGTTTCTTCTGTTCTTTGCAATGTCGAACTCTACCGACTACCATTTACTCTCTAAGACACAAGGTATATTGTTAACTCGTGCATTTATTTTTTTTTGGTATTCTTTATTTTATTTAAAAGAAGGCACAAATTTCAAACCTTTATACTGAGGTTTTCATGTTCCTTGTGTTGTTCTTTGTGCTTCGTTTGTTGTTGCTCTTTACCCACAATTAGGGTCTAACAAAAATATATAATAACAGTTAGATTTGGGTGAGATGGTTTCATCTCACATTGCTACATCGACCCATAATTTTTAATATGTATTGCTTGTCGCATCACTCTATCTTATAAGTCATCATAAGATTGTGTGATACAAAAATTAGTGAAAAAAAAGGCTCAAATATAAGTTCCGAGTCATGGTATTCGTAGTTGTGTTGTATATATTAACTCATATTGTTTGGGGGGGGGTGGAGAAAAGGGTAAACTTCATTAGTGATAAAATCTTTTAACCTTTGTTTTTTGGCTTAACAACTTCGGTGCTCACAGGGACACAATCAAAGACAAGATGAGATTAGCAAATTACCAGATGAGGTCCTTGTTTCCATTTTGTCCTTTTTGTAGTTGAAAGAGCTAGAACCTGCATCCTTTCTCGAAGATGGAGACACCTGTTGACTAAGTCTACTAATCTAAACTTTGATGATGAATGCTCAGTAATAACTGGCATTTTTCAAGAAGTTGGATGCAATTGTCATTGCCATGGCACATCCACCAACAAGTTTAAAGTGCACTTCTCGTAGGGCGAAGATTATGCATTCGATATCGATAGATGGGTCAAATTTGCCTTCTCAAAAAGAGTCAAGGACTCAGAGCTACACTTACACTTAGGTGCTTCTTACACTCTATGAAGCCATAATCTTATCCAACACTTGATCTCTGAACAAGGCATGAGGTTCCTTATGACGTTGCATTTGTCTTGTCTTAGGACTACCAACGAGGTTCTCGAGTTCATCCAGTCTAGGTGCAGTGTGGAGAGGTTAACCATCAGATGGGTAGTTGGTTTGACGAGGCTGACGGTCAACAACCCGTCGAGCAAGTTGAAGCACTTGAAAATAAACAAGTGCATTGATTTGGAACAGATGGCCCCTGAATCCCAGGAGCTTGCTTGTTTTAAATATTATGGTGCAGCTGCACACATTGTAAACAATTACGTCCCTCCTGTCGTTTTAAGTAGATTTTACCGCGATCTGCTCCCCAAGCCTGAGCTGGCCTCCCCATTTTTGGCTATTCAAGTGCCTGTTGAATGCGCTGATCAAGCTCTTCGCGGAGCTTGGGACGGTCAGTATATGATAGAACATCCTATTACATCGGTCATTTAGTTTGCTTTCCGATGTGATTGATATTGGGTCAAATTATCTGTGATTCTATAAATGGTAGGCATTCAAATCCAAGGCCTTGAACATCCTCAATTTGACTTCTTGTTTCATTTTGGCTAATCAGGTACATCCAGGCAACTTAATTTTTGTTGGTTTCCCTTATTTGAAGTACTTGGAATTGGGAGTCTTAGCTAAAGGGTACCACAATAACATCCTTCTTGCTTGGACACGTATGTCAGAGGTTAGTCCATTGCTGCTAGAATTCAAGCTTCAGGTGTGTGTCAACTATCAAGTCGAATGAAAACGAGAGATTAATTAGCTCATCTTGGCCATATGGTTATATTTGCCATTATCAAATTCTGGATATATCAAGTCAAGACTCCTATAATCCATGGATATGTAACCTCTATTAGACAGAAACTGTTGTTTTTGCGGGTAACATGTGAACACTTGGACTTGGAGTTTGATGAATATGATTTGGGATCAGAGGACGATGAGGACGTTGCAAGCGAGGAATCCACTGCTGGTACATGGTGTATGTGCCTGGACATAGCTAACATTGACAATAATGAAGGGGTGTGTTTCGAGATGAAACTGGTGCATTGGGCTAAACAAGTGAGGCACGGCCCCAAGAACAACGTCCCAAACCTTAGCTCCTTTGAACTGGCTGGGTTTGTTGGCATTGAACATGATGTTAGGTTAGTAATGCACATTGCGGAAGCCGCCCCCAAGCTTAGTAGAGTCTGCTTGGATTCTACTACCTCGTATGGATATGGTGAATGCTGCAAGCACCTGAGAGGCATCTTAGTATGCTGTTGCTGTAAGCATTGGAGAAGCGCTTCTACGGCATGTGCGCATAAACTCGCCGTGGGCTTTCCATCAGCTGTACATGTCAAGATCCTTTCGTAGTTCTAGGTCTACGAATAATGTCATGGTGTAACAGAACTGAGATTGTATTTCGGTGGCCAGGGTTTTGACATCTTACCCTGCAAATCAATTCATTTCATAGCCACAGCGTTCCACAACTATTGAGGGACTGAAATTTCCTAGAATGGGTGTTGAAATCGAAAACCAACATTCTGCAAAATGCTATCAATAGTCAATTGCTCACAAAACATGGGTTTTTGAGAATAGATGATGTTAAATCTGCCTTATGGGTATTGCACATATTAGCTTTGAATCATCACAGGCATCAAACTGGTTCTCTGTTCCAACAGCATGTTAAGATGCTGAAACTGTGAAATGTTTTTGGCCCGGAAACCAACACCTGATGGATTTACCTTCCACTCAAGTCATCAGTCCTTCGAAGTGATAACAAGCAAACCCAATGCACCTATCAAGATATACTGCCAACCACACCCCAAACAAAAAAAAAAGAAGAAAAGAAGAAAAGAAAAGAAAACCCATCAGCAGGGTAGGTATCTAGTACCAGAAAGATTAGGTATATGAAAATGTAACCGACTGGCAACAAAACCATGTTGGTAGATAGAACCTACAATAAATTGTATGGATATATCAAAGTTTAAAACCTGAGATTTACCTTAATTATTGGCTTTTCAGTCATGATGATGGTCACCCAACCGACATATGGAAGGAACCTGCAACATGAAACAAATTCATATGAAACCCAATACTACGTTACTAACAGTATTCATGACATGAAGCCAAGAATATAATACACAAATACTTTAGCTGAAGACAGTAATCATCAGCTGACTATAATAGTTGGCGGGAACTAGTTTGTTGCAGCATAATACCCTTAGGAGAATCTAGAATGTAGCTCTGAAAACATGAAGTTTTGATTAACTTAAACGTCCCACTGCATCTTAGATCCATTCTTAGGATAGTAAATTCAGCCTCACAAGGTTAAAATCATAGCTCTTCTACCAATAACCGGCATATAGACATAACTTTTTGAATTAAACAAGACCACGGAGACAGCATGGGTTTGGAGCTTACCCTACAGCTCTGCCCATTATATGTTTACGCTGTAGCCACTGCTGACCATGAGCATACAAAAGCCTATCATCACCATAGTTGTTGTCACCTACAATCGACAGAAAAAACAAATCAAATGAAGAGTGGCAAAATAAACAACATACCATGTCGCAAGAAAAAGGATGGTAAACAGTGTAATGCTAATTCCTGTGTTATTCCTAAGATCCTGCAAGGACTTAATTGCTCAGCAAGAGACTGATTCTGAACCTAGGAGTTCAATGAGCAATATGCAAAATATGCCTGTACCTTTTGTTAGGACATCAACTTCACCAGTATCTTCTCGTTGGTGCACCTGAAAAAATAATTAAAATGATTACTCATGGAAAGCACAGTAAGCCGTGATCTCAAAAATAAGAAAAAGGGGAGGGAGAAAAACCTAACAGTGGGTTCCAGTTTTTATGGTTCAGCAGCAAATCAATAGACTCATATATAACCAAAAAATTAAAAGAAAGGAAACACTACAGTGAATTACAGTTGCATTTAAGCGCAGAGATGGATCCAAAAATTTTGTACAAAGATATCTCATTGTTTAGCTTCCTATTATTTGATAAAGCTCTTTTTTTGGCATCCCCTTAAAAAATTTTAAGGATTTAAATCCAAAATGGATAATTCATCGCGTGGGACACCCAGTACACAATGCAGATAAGCATGTTCTGATAAGGGTTCAACTTTTCTACTGACTAATGCTTGGATTTTTCTTTTTTAAAGGAAAAAAACCCATGGCCAGATGAATTTGGATGGTATATGTTAAAAGGCATCAGTTGTCTAGCAGGTAGATGTATAAGCAGACGACATTGCCCTTCATCATGAGCAAATGAGAACTCTGCTTAAAATAAAATGCAAGCAGCTATGTCACCTCAGCATTACAGCTAGCACATGGCGTCTCAGAGCTACTACCCTAGTTTTTATAGCACACTATCTGTTAAGAAATGGGTTTTAGTGATGATTACCTTGATTACTCGATGAACAATGGGTATTTCACGACCCTGCAACGAACCATAACATATGAGTCACATCGGCCAGTACACATTGGAGAATGCTTATGCTGCTTTGCAGAAAATTAGAGATCAAAGATCTGATAAGAAGACTACTCTTATCGAAGAAACCTAGTAAATTGCACTAGATCTTCTGACTCTCTATTTTTTAGATCACAAAGGTTTCTCAGTGTATCTAATCAAACAAGTAATTGAAATCTGGGGACTTGGGGGGGCGGGGGGAGGTGTGAACAACCAGTTAATGATGCAAGGGGAAGTAGAAAGGTGCTGATAACTTACATCAATATTAAACACAACAATCTCCCCGGTACGAATGGGGTCCTTATTCATGTGTAAGAACAATATATCTCCCTGTCACAAGAGCTTGTGGAGTCAGATGGCAACCGGAATATGAAGGAAATGTTAGGCAGCAAAAATGTGCATTTCATAAGCAGGCCATGAGTTAAATCAGAAAAATGCACCACAACAGCGAGACTACAACCAATAGAGCCCTAAAAAGCCAAGAGAGTATGATTCAGGAGGCCAATTACGATGAGACCTCATGTACTCCTTCTCAACAATAATAACAGTTCCATTATTCCATATGACCATACATGGAATGCAGGGAAATAATGGATAACTTGTCCCACAGATATTGACCGTTTTTACATTGCTAGTTCACACAGATGATTTAAAGACAATCTTCTTGATTTTCAAGCAAGTAATTCTCCAATATTTAAGCATAGAGACATTAAAGAGAGAAAGACTCACCCTCTTGAAGCCAGGTTCCATACTTCCAGAGAGGACAACAACAACAGGAGATTCGCTACCAGTTATGCACATCAACGCCTTCCATATTATCAGGGCAGAGGTAACAATCATTCCTAAAATAAAGACAATACCAACAAACAAACAATACAAAATTCAGAAACGGAAAAAATTGTCAATGACTAAGCAGGAAAGAAAATCGTCAAGTTAAACGGGGAAGTTAAACCCATGACGCCTGGGCTGCAGGTAAAAATGTTCTTCCTACACGAAATGTAATTTGGTTACAATCTCACCCACATTTTTTCTGCCATTTAATGTGGAAGTAATTTAAAAAGTAGTCAACACACCAAAATTCCCAAGTTAAAGCAGAAATACAAATAGACTAATGAACCCCATTGACATGACTAGTGCAAGCTCGAAAACCTCTCCTTAGCCGCAAATGAAACCCCAACAAAAACAATCAATTAAACAAACCCTAGAAATGCGAAATTCGATGCCTGAAGCGTAATTAATATATTATCAGCAATTTACAAAACTAAACCATTCAATAACAAATCCGCAACACGCTTTTCCTCTTCCAGAATGCTTGCAGATGCAAACCCAGCCAACCAATGACACAAAGGTTTGGAAGAATTTCGCATTCAAGATCAAATATTTGCCAGCTAACCAGACAACCAGCGCAAAGGATCTTAAACCCTAATCACGATGGGACAATTAGTAGCTAATCACGAGTATAATTAGCATGGATTCCAACAGCAATAACCAAAAAGAGAGAGAGATAGAGAGAGAGAACACCAAGGCTGACGGCTTGATTGAGGAATTGTCTGATCTGAATGGATTTGATGGAGTCGATCGTATCTCCGACGAACCCCATATTCTCCGTCTCTTTCTCTCTGTCTCTCTCTCTCTCTCTGGCTTCACCGACGCGATTCCGGTGCGATTTGACGCCGGAGACCAATGGTTGATCTTTGTAGGAAACGCAGGATTGAGCTGCTGGCTGCTGCTACTATTAAGGGGGACTGTTTCTGTTACTGTCTTTACGGTCATCATTTGGGCTTTCAGAGCCCAAAAATTTTTGTCATTTTTTTCTTTATGTAAACCTCATTTTTTTAGTGGGCTAGGCCTACCAGGCCTAGCAGGGTACTATTTAGGCCAAGACTGAAAAGGAATGGAGCTGAACCCAGCCCAATCCGTAACTTGATGAAAATTGCCGCTACTAAAAGCACTTCCAATGGTTGGCTCACGGGACCAAAATTGAGGCTTCCGGGCTTTTGGGCCATCGTGCCTTCTGCAGTGGGTGAGCTGCTGGGCGGCTCTTGTGTCAGGCTCACGAGCACGAGCCAAGCTCATGCATTTTTTCCTTGCACTTTTGTTTTTGTTAATTTTAATTCGTTTTTCCTTTTTTTGGATTTAAAAAAGAATATTGTGTGTTATAGAGTAGGTCCATATGTATTATTTCATTTGGTGAGCCAAAGTGGTGAACTTTCTATTTGAGAGAGTGAAAATTGTGAGTCACAAAGTTGGAGAGATGGATGATGTGACAAAGGTAGGTCCCCACTAATGAGCAAAAAAATTGGCTCACCACTGGGAGTATTCAGGATTGAGGTGTATAAGTTTTTGTCTTGAGGTACTAAAAGGTGAACAAGTTCTATGTAAATCGAAAATATAATTTTTAATATGAGTCCCGTTTTTATGAGAATGCTGATAAATAAAAAAAACATATATATTTAATTGCCTTGAGTATCAAAATTAGCGGTGGACAGTCACAAGTACCATTGTACCAAAGGAGAATGGTCGAATGGTTGGTTATTTGTATGTGTGAGATTTTAAAATGAAAATAAGTCTTCTTACCATCCCACCGGGCACTAGCTAAGTTTAAGCGCGGTTTTCAATTAACTTTCATTTTTTTAAAAAAAACAATTTGTTTTAGATATTATTAGTTGATATTGAAGGTTGGATTTGTTATTAGTAGAATTGTTGGGTTTTTTTTAGTTTGCCTGGATATTTAGTTGGTGGTGGTTAGTCTCGTGGTTAATTTGTTTTTTAGTATCCTTGTGGGTGGTCTTTTTAGTGTTTTAGTGTTGGGTGTTTTAACATTTTCGTTTTTTTTGGTTGTTAGTCAGTAGTTAGTTGTTTGTGGTTGGGTGTGGCGTAGTCTGTAGTTCTTTAGGGTGTCTGGTGGCCTCGTAGACGTCTGCGTCTGTGGCGGGACATGTAGCGGTTTCAGCCTGTCCTCCAGGGAATTTTGGGGTTAGGAGGGGGTTAGGGCTGCGGAAGGTACGCCTAGCGTCCTGGAATATTGAGACCCTCACGGGTAAGTCGATAGAATTAGTTAAGGCTTTGCGTATGCGTAAGATTAGTATAGCGTGTGTCCAGGAGACGAAATGGGTTGGGGCGAAAGCTAGAGAGATTGATGGGTACAAGCTGTGGTACTCGGGGTTAACCAAGGCGAAGAATGGAGTTGGCATCCTGGTCGTGAAGGATTTGGCGGATCAGGTGGTCGAAGTGAGGCGTAAGAGCGACCGGATTATGGCGATTAAAGTTTTGGTGGGTTCAGTTTTCGTGAACGTGGTGAGCGTGTATGCGCCCTAGGTAGGCCTGCCGGAGGAAACTAAGAAGCTCTTCTGGGAGGACCTAGACGAGGTCACTCAGGAGGTACCCCAGAGTGAGAAACTGTTCATAGGAGGAGACTTTAACGGTCATATCGGCGCGGAGGCAGCAGGTTATGATGGGGTCCACGGGGGCTTCGGTTTCGGTGAGAGGAATGCAGGAGGGGTCTCTGTGTTGGACTTTGCGGTGGCCTTTGATTTGTGGGTTGCCAACTCCTTCTTCAAGAAGAAGGAGGACCACATAGTGACCTTCAAGAGCATTTCCTGCAAGACCCAGATTGACTACTTCCTAACGAGGAAGGAGACTCGGAGATCGTGTAAGGACTGCAAAGTGATCCCCAGCGAGTTGCTGGGAACTCAACATAGGCTGCTGGTGTTAGATGCAGAGTTCAAGTATCCTAAGAGGTCAAAGAGGAGAGCTGAAGAACCCAGAATTAAGTGGTGAACCCTCACAAAGGAGAAGGCGGAGTTAATAGCAGAAAGAATAGTTGAGGAGAGAGCTTGGAGGAGGGCTGAAGACGCCGACTCGATATGGGATGCTATGGCGGATTGCATCCATGGGGCGGCTAAGGAAACCTTAGGCCTGTCAAGGGGAGGCGGTAAAAGGATGGAAGGCGCCTGGTGGTGGAACGAAGAGGTAAAGGAGAAAGTTAAGGCAAAAAAAGAGGCTTACGCGGAGCTCATGAACAGCAGCTCCGAGGACGAGAGGGCGCATAAGAAGATTGGATACAAGGCGGCAAAGAAGGTAGCCAGAAGGGCAGTGGCAGTAGCTAAGAGTCAGGCGTTTGATAGACTGTATCATAGATTGGGGACGAAGGAAGGGGAGAGGGAGGTTTTTAAATTGGCTAGGGCAAGGGAAAGGAAGACTAGGGATTTGGGGGTGGTAAGGTGTATCAAGGACGAAGAGGGTAAGGTGTTGACGGAGGATGCTGAAATTAAGGATAGATGGCAAATGTTCTTTGCTAAACTCCTCAATGGGGAAGGGGGGGAGACATATGTAGCCGGGGCAGAGAGTGTAGCGATCAACGTGCGGGCGATATGATCTCAAAGGAGGAGATTAGGGAGGCCATGAAGAAGATGGCGAATGGGAAGGTAGTGGGCCCGGACCAGATATCAGTGGAAGTTTGGAAGTTTTTGGGGGAAGTTAGTTTAGAGTGGCTCACGGAGCTTTTCAATGTCAATTTTCGGACCGCCAAGATGCCCAGAGAGTGGAGGGTCAGTACAATCATCACACTGTACAAAAACAAAGGGGATATCCAAGATTATAATAACTTTAGGGGCATCAAGCTGCTCAGCCACACTATGAAACTGTGGGAGATGGTGATTGAGAGAAGGCTGTGAGGGGAAGTAGAGATTTCAGAAAACCAATTTGGTTTCATGCCAGGCAGAGCGACCATTGAAGCGATCTACCTCCTCAGAGGGCTCATGGGCGTGTTCAGGGACAGAAAGGTGGATCTCCATATGGTGTTCATTGATCTGGAGAAAGCCTATGATAGAGTTCCAAGGGAGGTATTGTGGAGGTGTTTTGAAGAGAAAAGGGTGTCGCACGCGTATATTCGTGTTATCAAGGATATGTACGAGGGAGGGCGGACGAGGGTTAGGACCCCCGGCGGGGTCTCCAATTACTTTGCTGTTACTTTGGGCCTGCACCAGGGATCCGCTTTAAGCCCGTTTCTTTTCACATTAGTTTTGGACGAACTCACTAAAGGTATCCAGGACGAGGTGCCTTGGTGCATGTTATTTGCAGATGACATCGTTCTTATCGATGTCACCAAGCAGGGGGTGAATGACAGGTTGGAGAGTTGGAGGCGCACGCTGGAGTCTAGGGGCTTTCGGTTGAGTAAGTCGAAAACGGAATACCTTCATTGTTGTTTCAGCGGGAGGATAGAAGAGGGGGGTGATATCGTACTAGATGGGAGGGCAATACCAAAGGTCGACAAATTCAAGTATCTGGGCTCGATCATTCAGCAGAATGGGAACATTGACGAGGACATTAGTCAGCGGATTAGAGTGGGATGACAAAAGTGGAAGGCAGCGGCAGGGGTGCTGTGCGACAAGAGGGTGCCCATGGGCTTGAAAGGCAAAGTCTATCGGGCGGTAGTCAGACCGGCTGTTCTCTATGGATCGGAGTGTTGGCCTCTAAAAAAGACGCAGGTCCAAAAGTTGATGGTAGCTGAGATGAGAATGGTCAGGTGGATGTGTGGCTCTACGAGATTGGACAGGGTTAGAAATGAAGTGTTTAGGGGCTTAGCTGAAGTGGCCCCGATAGAGGAGAAGATGAGGGAATCAAGGCTTAGATGGTTCGGCCACGTCAAGAGGAGAAGTGCGGCCGCTCCAGTGAGAAGGTGTGAGAGAATCAACCCCCCCAGTGGTAAGAAAGGGAGGGGTAGACCGAAGAAGAGTCTAGAACAAGTGGTTAGAGAGGACCTGAGAGTTGTCGGACTCACGGAGGACATGGCTCAGGATAGGAGGCTGTGGCGGGACAGGATTAAGGTTTCTGATTGTAGGGGTCCGGCTCCGTGGAGGGCAGTAACTTAGGCGGTGTGGGGTGGGTAGAGTTTCGGTTTGCTTGTCTGCTGGTCGTGTTTTTCTGGGATGTGACGGCACCAAGCGCCCTGGCTTCGCTGAGGTATGTCTTCGCTCCGCTCCTTCTTTATTTGCTATGTATCTGCTCTCTCTTTATTTGCTATCCGGAACCTTTTCTCTTCCTCTTACCCGGTAAATGGCTTCTACAATCGTTTTTCCCTTCAAACCTTTTTCACAAAACTGTTTTTGTGGGTCTTTTGGAATCAACCTCTCTATGGGTAGGAATACCGGTGGAGGTAAGGTTGCCTACAGCTGGATCTCCCTAGACCCCGTGAAAGCGGGACCCACATTGGGAGTTTGTTGTTGTTGTTGTTGTTTTAGATAGTTTAGTTGCCAATTGTGAAGCATTTGAATAAATTGTTAAAAGTCCATAAAAAATTTAGCGAGTTTGATCTAGGATTAAAAGTAAGCTATTTCCTCATTTCGTATTTGTTTTTACATGCTATATATTTCAACAATTATTTAGGTATCTTACAAGTAAAAATGTGAAAAAACAAATTGGGAGTGAAAAAGCAAAGCAAGACAAAGCAATAATTGGTGGGATGAAATGTAATACAATGATCGATTCCCATAATCTTGTCATGAGAAACTTTTAAATGTCTTATCTTAATCTAAAGTAATTAATATGTTTGATGAATTAAAAAAACTAAATTAATTAATATGACCCGTGACTTTAATATTCATCGGCTACTTCAATTGATGCAAAATGACATTCTAATCAAATCAACTTTAACTTCAAAATATATAGTATGTCTGATTTTGTAAATATGAAAAATTGTGGATAAAAAGGCTATAAGTTGTAATACTCTTCCATTATTTAATCATATCATTTTTCCAATTTAATATATAATGTTTTCTAATAAAATGTTTATCATTTTGCATTAAAAAAAAATTAGGGTTGGGGGTAAAAGTTGGAGGAGCATAGGGAGGCGTATAGAAGATGTAGAAGCTTCGAGCTGATCATCAATCAGCTCAAAATAATCACATTTGGCAAAGATTTACAAGAATTTTGGATAATCCTTAAGAAGTTCAGCTAATTAATTATCTTGAGCCTTTAATACAATTTTTACTAATGAAAAGTTTGAAGAAAAAAAAAACTGATAAAAAAATCTCATAATGATGGTTGACCTTCCTCTATGCACCACAGTTAACGTCGTGGACTGCATTACTCTACGTACACTTAATTTGTGCCACTCATTCAATGTTGCACTTTGTGGTTCTTTGTTTCCAGCTCTGTCGTGAAGAATGCAGATCTGCACAATACACAAGGTTTAATGTCAAGAATATGTTTGCAATGAGATTATAGTGTTCTAAATTGGTAAAAATTACTAAATATTTATTAAAATTCAAAATAATTTTGCCTAATAACGACCTGTAATAGTCTAGCATGCATCGATTTGTAGAACTAGTATAAACATGTACGTACAATTGATCACAGTTGAATACTATGATAGGACAGCAAATCCTAACAAATGATACTTGCAGATTTCAAAAGAGCAAAGTGACCGGTATATTTGACCAATAAATAAGTCAATGCCGACTAGTGTTGACCTATATTATCAATCTTGGTATGGTTCAATTTGTAAAATAGCAGTTAGGTGCATCTTCTCACAAGAGTGCTCCCAATTACATCATCCATTAAGATTGAACAAGAAGAAGATGAGAAACACCAGTAAGAGCGGAATATAAACCCTAATATAATCTAATGCATGTATATAGAGAATCGTAGTGTTTTATACTTACAAAGCAAGAAAGGCGACGAGAGCAAGGACTAAGAAGATGTATTGGTGGCATTTATGGCGGGAAATTGGTTGATAGCCGGGAGGGAGATACTTGCGGTTAATGTATCCAGGTTGAGGTTTGATGAAAAGAACGAACCCCAGGAGATACCCTGTAACGAACCCTCCAACATGAGCTGCCCAATCGATCCATGGATTTAGTAACCCAATTGCTACGTTTAATCCGATCACCAGCAATATGGAAAATAGCTGTAGACACTGCGTGCATGCATGCATGCAAGGTCAATAATTTCATTGGATTTGTGTTTTTCAGTTGATAATCTTACACAGAATTTTGCGTCAGGCTTTGCGAGCTCTAAATTTATTGTTGAAAATATAGTTAAAAGGGAAAAAAGAGTTACCCTGTCAGTGTAATGACCCCAATTAGTCATGAGCTCGGACAAACTAGCGCCCAGAAGCCCAAATAGGGCGCCGGAGGCACCAACGGAAATCGTGTCATGAGTTCTCTTTTTGTCGACTAATTCCAAAACTGACATCAAACTTCCTCCAACTCCAGATATTAGATACAAAGGTCCTACTCTCCCTTCAATATGCAATCAATAAAGCAAAATAAATACATACATAAGCAATTAAACAGATTAATAAAACGGAGTAGCCAAATTATTACGTAGTATTGTATGAATTCCTGGCTATATTCCTTTTTCTCCCCTACGGAGTTAATTTGCAGGGGCATGATTACTGGTGGCCATATAAATGGACAACTCAATTTAAGCTTGAGTTGGACTTGTCGCACCATATCCAACTAACTGAGATGGTTGATGAATGGTTCGTTACAGTTTTAGTTATGAGGGTGACGATATATGTTTGCTGAAAAACACTTCTTATAGTGTCTTACTTTTTTCTTCAAATAAACATTACGTACTATGTATATTAGTAAAAAAGATTATTACATAGGCACTTACAAAATCCAAAATCAGTCTCAAAGCGGTTTCCAAAGATGAGCACCCCAAGCATATTGATTAGCAAAGGGATAACTCCGGCATGCAAGAACATGTAACCGATGAGCCGATAATAATCTCCGTTGTACACCAAATCCGCCTTAAGTGCGCCCAGCTTAATCAGTCTGAAATAATAGTGCATATATCAAAGCGCAATACTATATGTCATGCCATAGTCCACAATAATCAAATCATATTTTCTTCAAACGGAGGTCATGCATACACGTGAAGATTGACATCATTAACGAAATTCAACTTAAACCCAAGTATCTAATACGGTAATGATATATGTTTTGCCACCTGACACTTGTTAAGTATATTTTCTAAACCTAAATTAGCACATTATATGGTTTAAAATGTCCAAGCTGTCAGTAATTATGTCTAGTTAACAATCGTGAATCTTTATACTTTAATGTTCATTGGTAAAGGATAATCAAATGGGACTAATCCTATCTGCAAAGGTGCATGATATGCATAATTTGATAATCATGAAAAATTATGTCCAAAAATAATGATTTTACACAATTTATGGATAGTAATTCGTTCCACTATTCAATTATGTATATATCATCTTTTTCGATTGACTTACATAATGTAATTTTTAAACCAAGATGTATCGTTTTATATAATTTTTTTAGAACTTTTATCAGTTGAGTTAATTGATACCCACATTAAATAACATCCTGCATGAAGACTTACGTGGCGGTGGCAGGGCCGATCATGCGGTTCTCGTGGTAGGGTTCAAAGGAGAACCTGCCGAGGGGGTGCTCGAGTATACAATCATGACGCTTGACAATCCCTCTGTTTCCAGGACAATTATTCTCATACATGGAGTAGATGAACATCCCAATCTTGAGGAAAAATATAACGGGCATAAACCACACCGTATAGCGGTGTTGGGGTGGCGGCATGTACATGGGCGGGTGCATTGGTGCCGCCATGGGCATGGGCATGGGCATAGGCATGGGTACTTGCCCTGGTGGATGGCCGTAGTAGTACGCCATCCTAACCCTAATTGATCCTTAACTAATATTATTAATCTCAATCACGACTCGATCGATATGCATGCATATATATATGTATCCCTCTTAGATTCCAATATTGATTAGTAAGCAATGATAGAGCGAGGAAAAAAGAGGGAGATTAGATTAGAAAAAGGGAGAGCCCTCTCTTCCTAATCTATGAAAGAGAGAACTTGCTACCTCTTCCTAATCGTTCTCTGATGCAGCAGAGATGAAGAGAGAGAGGAGCTACAGCCTAGAAAGAGAGACAGAGAGGGGAAAAAATAAAAATAAAAGGACATAATTAAAAAGAGATGCGAGGAAGGCAAATGAAGGAGTGAGAAAATTATTGGGAGGTTGTTAGATAACCTCTCCTTTCCACAAGGATATGTCTTCTCCTAGATTTCTGTATCATCTATGATCAAAACCTTCATTATACTTATCTGATTAGTTATATCTTTCAGTCAATTTGTCAAATTTTTATATTAATTGAGCTTCAATAAAAAGTCATGCATACAAGTTCAAATGAGGTTCAGCATAAAACCAATTGACAGTGGGTGAAGTAACGTAACTCACAAGCTTATACATATACTCAAACCCTTTAATTTTATCAATGTGGGATAATACCTACTTTCATATTCTTTTATTCTATCAATGTGAGACAACATCTACTTTCATACTCTAACATAATTTGTAATATGATTGTCCAAGTATGTGGAGTAGTTGTCTAACATTAATTGATGCATTTTTGTTGGAGGCATCTGAAAATGGGTTCATCTCATATTGATAATATTAAATGTATTCAACAAGTATGTAATTAGTCAGTGAATTATTGACTCATTAGTGTGCAGTCGGTTTTATTAAAGACCATCATTTTGGCTCAATATGCATTGCTTGTCTAGCAAGGTTCAATATCTTGAAATTTAACCATAAAATACAATGTAACTGACAAATTAACAATATATATATATATATAAGAGATTCATCATACGGGTAACAAGATAATTGCTCATGCATGTGCTATCTTATAATTGAGAAAAATTACAAATATATATTATGACTTTGTACAAGCTATGGATATGTTTACTTAGTGCATGTATATATCTCATATTGAGAAAAATAAACACGAATTGAAGAATCTGAAATATTTATCCCAAGCGTGCCAATTTATATTTGCCCATATCTGCAATTTTTCTTAAACGAATTATGTGGCAGACAGGCAATGGCGAAAGTATTTCCTTCTGACGTGATAACTGGATAGATAATAGAAACCTTCTTGAAACACTCAATGTTGATGAGGCAACCATATTGAGCCCACATGATAAAGTCTCTGAATTTATCCAAGATGATAGGACATGGAATCTTACAAAGCTGGCTTCTACACTGGGTAATCACCCGATTCTGAAAAAAAATCCAAGGAGTTGTCATTCCTGCCCACAACAAACACGATTCTTTCTGCTGAGGCCTGGATAATTCAGGTACCTTCAGTACTAAATCAGTAACATGGATAGCACATGATAAATCTATTAACGACTACCCAGACTGGACCTTTAAGTGGATCTGGAAAATAGATACGGTGCCAAAATTTTTTTTTTTTCATGGCAACTCTGCCATAAAGCAGTCCCTGTCCGATGAACGCTTCTTAAACGAGGATTGAATATTGATGCAGGTTGTCCAATCAATATTCAATCCATTGACCATTTACTTTGTGAATGTCTAATAGGTAAAAAAGTTTGGGAACTAGTAGATAAACACCAATGGCTTCCAATTCAGTTTTTCACCAAGTGGCTGGCAGTCGGCAGTCGATAACCAAAGTGTTACACAGAGTAAGATCCTCACGTAATCCCCAGCTACTCCAAAAGTTATCATTTCTCATTTGGAGCATTTGGAAAGAGCGAAATGCTTGCAATGGTATTCGAAAATAAGTTTTTCAATCCTTTAAAATGCCTCATCAAAGCAAAAAAGGCATACGCCGAATGGAGAATCCGAGCTTGTATATCATATGATTATTCACTGAGGGGAGCCCTTTCTTCCCCCTCTAAATCCTTCCACCTTATTAGGTGACACCCACCACCACCGAGATTCGTTAAAATCAATTTTGACGGATCGCTCCTCAATTCATCAGCGGCGGGCGGCTACGCACTGCGAGATTGGACAGGCAAACTACTCAAAGTAGGAGCGACTAACTATGGGCATACTTCAATCATGGTAGCTGAAACGAGAGCACTCAGGGATGGAGTTCGTGCGACCATACATGCAGGATACAAGAGACTCCTAATTGAAGGTGACAACACTACAGTGATTCAAGCACTTGCAGGCAAGATCCAAGTTCCCTGGAAGATCGCTACAATTATCGAGGACGTCCAAATATGGGTCAAACGTGACACCCTGTTCCGAGTTCAACACATTTTTAATTTCGAGAGGCAAATATGGCCGCTGACTGGCTATCTAAATTTGGTCACACTATCACAAATTCAATTTCTTCAGATGTCTGTTTCTCCCCAGCACTTGGTGATATTCTTGCAGAACGGATGTAGTTGGGTGTACTCTTGTGAGAAGAAGCGCTTAACATTGATTTTATTTCATTTACCATTGTAAAAAAAAAAATATCTGCAATTTTCCCGCTAGATACAAATGTAGTTACTCAGTCCTGGCTTGAAATTAATTGGACTTCTAGTGCAGACTTCACAACAAACTTCAAGCTAGATACAAGGGATTGGCAAACCATGCACTATTTTCTTTAACGAAAATATGAGGGAGAAAACTACACGTTTGAAGAATATCTAGAATAAAAGGAACATAATATAGAATGTGAATCATATCTGGAAAAAAATAAAATAAAAACAAGGTAAAATAGTAGGGAAAATCAGCCAAATTATGGTTGATTCAATTACCATAATTCCCGATTCCCCCTTACTTGGGCCATGTTCGGCAAAATTAGCGATTCAAGTGGTAGATAGCAGATAAGTTGTTTAGGTAGCGAATAACGTTTCTAGTTTATCTGTTAACGGATAGCTGTTTTGATGAGCAGTTGAAATAAATGTGTTCGGTAAATTTAGTTGTTGGTTTAAATGAGTAATGTAAATTGACATAAAAGGATATACATAATTTCGAAAGATAAAATTTCCAAAGGATATTTTTTGGCAAAAAAATATGAAACACTACTTTTGAATGCAAAACGTTAATACTTTTAACTTTTCAGAAACGCTATTTAAAATACTAAATGCTACTTGAAATACTAATCAAAATACTATGTTACCAAGCACTCAAAAATACATAATGAGTGTATTGACTTAGTCAAAACACCAAACCCTACTCAAAACGTTATTGCCGAACACGCCCTTGGTCCCATTAGGCCATCGATTAATGTTTTTCTCCCCTAATTGAAGAAAAAGAATGGCTTTTCAGTTTTCAATTTGAAAAAAGAAAAGAAAATTTATAGAATATGTTGTGTCCAACGTTAACGTAATCTATTCTAGGTATAATATCACATACATAGGGTAAGATATTTTTCCTTTGAAGTTCATCATATCCAGTTCAGTGAAAAGAAATTTTGTATAAATAGAGCTCCAGTTTTGAGGATGAGTTCATTCATTCAATCAACCATCAAAGCATATTTATCTTATCTACGTGAAGATCATAAACGTTAGTTTGCTCTCCCCCCCCCCCCCACCCAACGAGTGTCCTCCAAGAATCTCTCTCTGTTATAAACACCGTACCGTACCGCTCGATATTGGCTGAAGCGTACTAGTCCAGAAATGTTACAAGCTATTGTCCATATTGTACTGGTCAATACCGCTCTGTACCGTCAAATACCGAGCGGTATCAGTATTTTGGGCCAAATGCCGCCTGGTATACTAAAATTTCAAATTTTTTGTACTGAAATTTTTAAAATTCAAAACGGTACGAGCCCAGTACATCGGTACATAAATCTGGTATGTCTCATTTCAGTAAAAAACGGTACGATGACCGGTACGATATTTATAACTTTGCATTCTCTCTCCCGTACGAGTATCCTCCAAGAATATTTGTGGAACTAATATGTTTCACATTTAATTAATTGATATAAATGTAATTGTATTGTTTTATGCAGGTTCCACATATGATATGTTTTGCAATCACTTTGTTGTGTTTGAGTAAAGTATCTGCTCAAGTACCCAAGTCTTCGTTCAATGTGATTGATTTTGGCGCAGTTGGAGACGGAACCAAGGATGATTCCCAAGTAAATTAAAACCAACTTGCATATATTTTGATATTTCTTGATATATATTTATTGTATACATGCATATATATTTTATGATTTTATCTGTACGTAGTTTTAGACAAACACATACACGTACAGAATATATATGTGTTGATAGGATTAATTTTTAACGTTGAGTACTTTTAGTAAAAATTTCAACGTTACTTTCATGTTGTATGTATTACAAGATTGATTTTAAACATGAAATGACGTTAAATTAAAATACATATAGGCTTTTCTGAAAGCATGGGGGTCTCTGTGCGGAGGATCATCAGCAAGAGAACTCATCGTCCCAGAAGGCAAGACATTTTTGGTTAACCCAGTAAAATTCCAAGGTCCATGCAAATCCCCTAGTATCTCTCTTCAGGTAAAAAATTTCCCATGCATTCAAATCACCAAACAAGACATAAGGTCAATATTTGTTAATTAGATTTATCTTTCACTAATCACATATACTATGGTGATCACCCATTTAATGCAGATTTTGGGAGAAATTGTTGCACCAAAAGACATGGCAGCATTTAAAGATCATTTAGATAATTGGCTACAATTCTGGAATGTGAATGGACTCACTGTTACTGGAGGTCCTCGTGGAAAGATCAATGGTCAAGGCCCTGTTTGGTGGGATACTTGCTCTAAAGTAAGTGTTATCCGACAATCGAGTTTTATGCCCTAACATGCACTCGATATATCATGTTATCAACTTATCGTATTTTGTGTTTTAATTTAACAGGATCCTCAACATTGTCCACAAAGACCTGCAGTAAGTAGAAACATACAATTATTCATTAAAAAAAAGAACTAGGGACTATTTATTATTATTATTATTATTTGTAGACATATATGTTATGAAAATTTCTATTGTTCAGATGTTTTAATGTGATATATATATAATGCATGCAGATGGTAATGTTTTATCAGTGTAACAACCTTAAGCTGGTGGGCTTGAAGGTTTTAGACAGTCCAAATAATTTTATTACACTGATGGGAGGTACCCAAATTGAGGTGTCGAACCTGGACATTCAAGCCCCAGAAAATAGCCCTAATACTGATGGCATTAAGATTGCTGGTTCTACTTCGGTTTTTGTCCATGACTCCCATATTGCTTCAGGTATATATCTATGGTCGTCCAATCATGTCCTAATTGAGGTAACAACCCCTCTTTTGGGGGTCTTGAATTCACTTAGTTTGTGACTGGTTCTCCTTTTATATTACCTTTCGTTTATTAAAAATTTTATATTTATGTGGATCTCTTAAAATCGACGTCTCTACAGGTAGAGATGTCTGTTGAGATAAGACTGCATATATCTGAATCTCCACAAACTCCATAAAAGTGAGATCTAAACTAGGCGTTGTTGTTGTGTTTAATTTATGAGCAATTTTTAATAGGTAGCAATTTGCTTGGTTATATTATATAGCCATTTTCTCAAACTTAAATATGATCGAAAATAATTTATGGCTAATTTCTGTTTATTGTTTTATTTTTTAGGTGATGATTGTATTGCCATAAATAATCATGCTCGGGACGTAAATATCACTCAACTTTCATGCGGCCCAGGACATGGCATCAGGTTTGTCTTTTCTCTTGCTGCATAACTCATATAGTTGGACTGTATATAATATATGTATGTTTAACGACGTCGCTTTCGTACACTAGCATTGGAAGTTTGGGACAAGATACAACAGAGCTAGTACGAGTATGGAACTGTAACCTCACCGGGACGAAAAATGGGGTTAGAATAAAAACTTGGGAGGTAAAAACGATATTCTTCAGACTGCCACTTTATTTCTAAAGTTAATAAAAATACAAATTTACAAAATTATTATCTACAACCTATTAATTACCTCTGTCTTTTGGTTCAATTTTTATTTTCTATTCTTTCAGGGGGGCAATGGATTCGCTCGAAACATCTCATTCGAGAATATTACTCTTTCTAATGTTTCTAATCCCATTCTAATCGACCAATATTACTGTCCCAATAGAAGTTGTTCCTCTGGTGGAGCCGAGGTAATTATATATTTCACGCAAAAGATATGATTTCGACAAATTAACTGGAGGAAAATTAAATTCTGATAATTGCTAACGTGAATTTAATTAACCTCTTGTTGCATGGTTGGTTAACTTTTGGAAGAAAACGGCGGTAAAAATAAGTGAGATAACATACAAGCAAATAATTGGAACCACAACTACAGATGCAGCAATCTTTTTTAACTGCAGTAGAGTTCAGCCTGGGTGCACAAATATTGAAGTTGATCGAGTCAACATAACATCGATTGTTCCAGGAAGACAAACTTATGCTCGATGCGTGAATGCCCATGGCACACAAAGCAGATCTTCAAATAATCCACTGGTCACTTGTCTTAGTTGAGAAATATATACGCTGATCTCCTTAATGTTTGGTTTAGGGATGCATATGCGTACTATACCATCCCTAAATATTGCTTAATTAGCCTGTTTGATCATGTGATGTATTTTCTACATCGATCTGTAGTGCTAAAGTTATACGTAATAATAAGAAGATATCCTTAAAAACAAACCTGTCAAAAATTGTGATATTATGTGTTTGATCGATTACTAGTGTTGTCTTTAATTTTTTCAGTTTCATATATACAACTGATAGATCGATACATGTTATTAGAAGACTTGAAAAATCACCAGAAACACGAGCTTCCAAGAGCGTGTGCCTTAGATGATATGGAAATATGTAATCTATTCTTAAAAATAAATACAACACCACATACATATTCATCTTGGCTTCCGCGGCACTCAATAAGACAAATCAAACAACTACTAAAGAAGACAAATCAAACAACTACCAAAGACTGGTGCTTGAGACTAATACCCTTAGTCTCTCAGGTATCAGATTCGATTTTTCCGTATTCATTATATTATGCTGTCCTTTATGATTCAACTGGACCAAACAAGGTGGGAAAACAAAAAAAAAAAAACAAAGTGGCTGGTCAGACAAGGCAATCCAATGAAACTATACGAATCAAGGGAGGGGGAATCCAAGGAAACTTGGGTCAATAGGCCAAGTTGAGCATCAATTTCACAGGTAAGATGCAATTGCCACAATTGCGTGAAGGCTAGGATCGACTATTCCAGCTCTCTCTACTTTTGGGGAAAAAGAGAGAGGAAGAGGCAAGAATTAGTTGGTATTTCGTCTTAAATGAGATCATTTTATAAAGATTATTTACAAGTGAACTAATGTCGTATGAGGCTATATCTCATGTCTTATTCTGCAAAATACATTAATTAATTATCTGAAAACATTAACTTAAAGTGGGACAAATGCTATGCGATCCAAAAATATTTTCATGAATAATGGTGGAAGTTGTGGCTAGATGAGCCATAAATTAAAGGGATGTGAGCATTAAAAACATAGTACTAAATGACTATTAAAAAGGCAGCTTCTTCAACCAAAGATCCACCTAAAGTAAGTTGCTATTGCGAAAATTAGTACACCTGTCGTTTTATTTGATTTTCAATCGCATTAACATCTTCAACTCTCCACTTTGACATTTGATCTACCTTCAATTGTCTTTCATTAGTTCATGGAACTTAATTTCCAATTAATTAATCAGACCTACATAACATAGTCATGAAGACACCTAACCACCATTCTTTGGATCCTTTTTTAATGGAATTTGATGTTTCTACGTTGGTTGATCACAACCCGATTAATTCTATCTGTATGTTTGATTACAGAGGTAAAAGGGAAATCAGACTAACTATAGATTTTCAATTTGATCGAGCTATAAAATACGACTATTTTAAAAAGTTCAGAATTGAAAATAATTAAATATATTAATATAATTCTTCAAATGGGGTGAATATCGATCAATACCTCAATAGTGACCGAATTAATATCCAATGGAATGCAAGGGAGCCATGCATTGATGGCCGTATATGCGTAATCTTTGCGTATGTCTAAGTAATCTTGCTTTACTCCTCTAAGTGTGGCCGAAACAACATGCCTCTAGCTAACGGCCTTTAGCCATGTAAAAGTAGGCAAAATTTATATGTGAGTTAGTTCACATTTGTGGACGTGATATCTTATATATCAATATACTTTTAGCTAGAAATCCCTATATTTGCTTATGACTAGACCATCTGTAAAGATTGCATAGATTTTCTTTATCCACTATTATCCATGCATGGTTTAGCTTATTTTGATCGAAAATAACATGCAAGTACTATATATCCTTAACATCTATTTGGATAACCATCATCATCTCATCAATGTCATCTAATCACTTATGACTAGACCATCTGTAAAAAATTTTAAAAGGTAAGCAATGACAAGTGAGGAGACACGCAGAGGCGTGCTCCTCCGCATGTCACACGTGTTTCCATATGGCTGGGGAGGCAAAATGTGACATGCCACAGACACGCGGGCCCCACACTTGCCTTGCGTGCCTGTGGCTGCGAGTGCTCTAATGAGCTAGTTTTCTGTCCTTGTCAATTTGAAAATTTGTCATTTTTGTAAAGTAGGAGGTTTTGAATAATAGACAAAATTGTTGGCATATCACTTTATGATTGTTGACACTTGACACTACGTATGCATGCAAATGTTGTTTGATGTGTATGCGAAAAATGTAATTTAAGGCTGTATGTTCTAACTATAGTTGAGCATCTCCATTATGTACTCATCTTTCCCACACATAAGGTTTACTTTCTTGTGCATTAAAAGTTCCCCCCCCCCCCACTCGATCGATTTTACTAAGTTCACTCTCATCGATCAAATGCAAGTGTTCAATCTTGAATGATAGCTAGAGTAGACAACCATGAGTTTCACACCAAACACTGTATTAGAAATGACATAGAATACACTGTAGATCTTAAAACTCAGTTGAAATTGCTTCATATCATATAGCTACTAGCTTGAGCACATATGACATGCATGGGAGGTGCATGGGTAGAGACATCTGAGACAATACATATTGCGTATCTTCTTTTATGACACAAGTCTAAATAAACTAGGTAGCTGTACCATATATGTGAAAGACCATGGATCATTGTCCTCCCTAGCTAGCTCCATAAACCATCATCATACATATACTCAATTGTGGTTGAGTAGAAGCTCCTCTACCATTTGCAATGCCATTCTCTCCTCTTCATTGATGCCATCCTTAGCTTGTCGTGCGTTATCCATACTAGCACTACTCTCGGCCTTGCAAGGGTGCCCCTCAAGTTCCATGGTCATGACCCAGCTGGAGTTGGACCGCCCCCCAGTGAAGCGCTTTTGCCAGACACCGATGTGGGAGTTTTGGGGATCGAGCCTTAGGCAGGTGAGGGAAGGGGTGAGACTCTTGCAAGGCTTTCGGAGTTTGGCATTCAAATGTGAGGACAAAGAGTTCAAGGATTCAATAGCAGACGGGTCTTCATTTGTCGCCATAGTGGTTGTGACAGGAAAGTTTGTCTTTGCAGTATGACCAGCCAGTAGGATAGCTGCCTTGTCGTATGCTCTAGCTGCCTCTTCTGCTGTCTTGAAGGTCCCTAGCCATACCCTTCTTTTCCTACATGCAATATATATTTTTTTTAATCAATATAATAGACAGATATCGATAGACTTACTAATAATCATAGTGAATACTTATGTGGCAAACGTGGTTTGACGTACTTACAGTAAAGGGTGGCGAATTTCAGAAACCCAGGAGCCCCAATGGCGCTGTCTGACACCTCTGAACTTCTTCCCTGATTGAAGTACCATTTGTCAGAGAAATCTACAGACAGAAATTTGGGGTTGGGGGGGGGGGAAGGAAGTGGGATAGATGAGGACTTTGTGAAGGGAAGTCACTAAATATAAGGGGTCAGGTGCTCAGTACAAGGGGGGGGCCCCGCTTAAGGAGGCCCAGTATATGACGTATGTCCGTGAGGTGATTTGGCATATAACTATGACTATATCCGTTTGGGGGGTCCATTTTGAGATGTATCGGCACTTATGTCACACTTTATGAGCAGAGAAGATTGGGTTACTTCCGCAGCCTTTACGTTATAGACCTAGTTCTATAGATATGATGATATAATGCAATTTACACTATTCTTAAAGCATTTATATTTGTGAAGGGGATCGAAGTTGGTGTTTTTTTTTTCTTTTTGGGTTTTTGAATCAAAACCTTGAAAATAGGCGTTGAGTTGAACAAAAAAGTTATTATATTTGATAATTTGAATTTATCGACCAGATTGCTATATAAAGTGTATATGTGGGCCCTCTTAAATTAATGTAATGAAGACATGGTTTATAGCACTTGTAGTATGTGTGTTCATTGTGGTGTGCCACTGTCACTTCTCTCTTTTCACATCCCGCGTCCTGTGGTACACATTTCGTGTAGAAACGTCATAATAGAGCTCTATAATAGATAAAATAAAAACAGCCATAGTCAAATTACATTGAATATATACTTTAAGGTTGATTTACATGGATGTCAACTCTGATCAAGATGTCACTCAATCTATTAGCTCATATATCATAATCAGTATTAATGCGTGCTAAAATCATAACTAGAAAACATCATGAATTGCTGATAAATATTGATTGGAGCTGATGAGTGCCGATGTTGTTAATAACTGCTGATAAATACCGAATGTTGATGATAAATATATACAATCAATTGAAAAAAAAAAGGGTATGAATCATCGTAATTTGAATGGTAGAGTGCAGAAATGGAAGAAGCATAAAACAATTGCTTGGAGAGCTCCTTTTGCCGAGAAAAAGCTTTTCTAGTGCACAGATGAAACGCAAACAGTATTCACATTGAATTGTGGGTAGGAGAAAAATTAATAAGACCAGTGAGTAACAGGCAAAGGTACGTTACGCCAGTCGACTTTGCATGATTTCATCTTTGCTTTAAGGGTACAATGGTCGGTTAAAGAAAGGAGAGACATCACATGGTGGGATAAGGGAAAAGTAGATAGCTCAGTAATTCAACTATGGAGTTAGTTTCAGTGATGATATATACATATCTTTTATTAGGTTTCTCTATTTTGGCTGCGGGCTTCATAAAAGGCCCACATGTTATCTAGTCTTTTTTGCCTGTTATGTTTTACCTACTTCTAGTCCTAGTACTACGCCCTCCATCAAAACTTACCATTAGGTCATGCACTTGTTACGTGTATATTTTCATATATTTTGATCTATAGTTGTTATTTAGTCACGTATCTTCTTACTTTTGTACATGAGCAAATCGTACCAAAATTTTACGAATGCAAATAACAAGCTTGATGGTTGGATACACGAAAAAATTTAAGTCTAGTTATGAAGTGTTTTCAACTATGAATGCTTTTGAGGTGATTATTGATAATCATATAGTGATTAATAATTTGTTCAGAGGTGAATCTTGTCAACCCATCTAAAGTAAATTATCAATCATCTCTCTAAGGTTAAAAGTCACCATATATTACTCATCCCAAAACCCTCAAAAAAGGACTCATAAAATGATTCAGCATATTGACTATCTTAGGTAAGATGATCTCATCTAGGAGGCTAGAATTTGTACATCAACATTGAGTGATGCATCATGTTATGCTATGTGGATACGCAGGGTTGGCCCAGAACATGCGGTCTCTAGCCAGACTGTTCAGGACAAGCCCATATTCAGCCTAGCCCGATATCTCTAATGGGGTGTCCCGTCCCAACCTTAAACTAGCCCATATCATGTCTTATGCAGCAACACTTGTACAATTTTCGCGGTTTCAATTCCCAGAACCCAGAGCGATGAGGATGATGATGATGATCACGATATTCCAAGGGTTGCGGTCCAATTTTTCAATCTATATAAAAGCTTATTGTAAGAATGCCAACTACTTTTGTTTGGGTGCAAATACTTAGGGTGAACGGCAGGATACAAACCTAAGAATATTAACTACTTGAATTCATATTTTTTTTTAATTTTGTTAATATATGGTGTTGATTTAGGTAGTCCTACATTTGTTACTACTTATTTGCTTCTTTATAT
>JACYFF010031955.1:5409749-5448339 GCA_017589665.1 Selenicereus undatus | reverse complement strand
TATATATATATATATATATATATATATATATATATATATAGGGATGGCAATAAAACCCGTACCCATTTAAAACCCGCAAAACCCGCCCCATTTAAAACCCAAATGGGTGATGAAAATGGGTTTTAAATGGGTATGGGGCGGGTATTGGAAAACGGGTATGGGTATGGGTACGGGTATGGGTATAGCCCTCACCCGCCCCATACCCGTACCCTACCCGTACCCGTTTTTACTATAAGAAAAAAAATTATTTATGATTAATATTTTTCCAATTAAAGTCTAATCTAAACCGTTCAAACAAAAAAATTAGTCAATAATGTATTTGAATTCACATTTCTAAACAATATATTCTCAAAATATCACAACTTTGCAATCTTATAAGGACAAAAACATATATCGTACTTGGATATGGGTTTCATATGGGTATTAGTTTTCATTATCTATTTGAACCCGAATAAAACCCGCAAACCCGCAAAACCCGATGGGTATGGGTATGGGTTTTATTTTTTAATACCCGATGGGTACGGGTACGGGTATGGGTATGATTTTTGAAAACGGGTATGGGTAAGGGTACGGCTCAACCCGCCCCGTACCCGCCCCATTGCCATCCCTATATATATATATATATATATATGAATTTATTTGTTAAACGTATTCTAAATTGATTTATCGACTTTATTATGAACTTACGTTGAATTAAATTTATCTAAACTTATTTTACGACAAATAATTTGAAAAGTACAAGGTTTAAGCTATCATTCTATCACCAATCATTTTATAATTGCTTTGTACATATCAAAATTATGTAAACTGAATTTCATTAAATGGTGGTAATAAGAAGTGTCTTATAATAGTTTATATATTAGAATGCCCAATGAATCCGTATTCAAAGAGCTCGTCATCCCATTGATGACGAACGTACATGATTCATCGGTAGTCTTGTCTCTAAACGTGCTTTAAGGCCGATGGATCGGATCCTCTCCCTCTCTTTCTCTCACTTCATCAATTATTTCCCTTCCAAACTTCTTATCAATCGGCATCTCTGGTCAATGTAATTCTCTCTTCTCTCTGAACGTACTCAATCATTGATATTCGTTGCATGATAAGTTTTCTTTGGTTTTAAAGAACTTCGTTTCATTCTGATTGTGTTCTCCTTAGTGACAACAGTACGTATACTTCTGTGCTAATTAGTATGCCTGTTCTTTCAATTAAATCTACGGCAGTTTTGTCCATTTTTGCTGTTGACAAAAGATGTCGGATTGGGATTTTTCAATCAGTCTAAAGATTGTCGTCACATGTCACTTGCTTTATCGATCTAATTACTAATCTTTAAGAAACCTATGAAAAATGAACGCAATTTAAACTCTTTATTTTAGTTTAATCAATCAAAATTAATTCTACAATCATAACACAGATATGCAGTTAGTGTCTCATTAGTATTTTATGATTAATTAATGATAATACAATATTCAATTAAATATTTTGCTATTCAATAGACATCAATGTTCTCTACAGTTGGCAATGGAGGGTTATGTACTTGATTTGCTACCATGTCTACATCAATTCATGCTCATAGTTACCGGAAATGTCCCATACCCTCGTGATCCGCGTTATGGAAACAAGCGATCCGACGCCGTGATTAATTAATATAAATTTGTGCAATAAGCAACGATCTATGATCTGGATGAAGCGATCTGGAAAGCATTTTTGATAACTATGTTCATGCTTTAATAGAAAATAGAGTCCTCTATCTCAAGCTAGTGAATTAGTTTTTTTTTTTTTTTTCCTTCTGTTTACAATATGACAGTTTGGCGGAGGTTAAGAAATGGCTCAGATATTGCTGCATGGAACTCTAAACGTCACCGTAAATGAAGCATCTCAACTTACAGAACCTGGCATGTTTCGCAAGGTATACATGCCATTTATATGTTTTTATATACAGCTTCATTTGATTTCAATTATTATAATGCGAAAAGAAAATCCAAAAATTTATCTTGGCTCATAGTAAATTGGACTGAACTGTGAATCGAATGGATTGAGTGAGTGATCAACTTGGGTTGTTTGAATCTACTTGGTTGACCTACTTATTTTATCACCGCTATATCAATTTTTGGATTTCTCACTTACCCTTTGGACCTTCCCATGTAGCTCATGGCAAACCTTGAGGAGACTGTTGGCATAGGGAAAGGACACCCAAGAATCTACGCGACTGTTGATCTTGAGAAATGTCGAGTTGGGAGGACTCGGATGATAGAAACTGATCCTTCGAACCCCAAGTGGTACGAGACATTTCACATTTATTGTGCTCATATGGCTAGAAACATTGTGTTCACTGTGAAAGACAATAACCCAATTGGTGCAACTTTGATTGGAAGAGCATATGTCCCTGTTTCTGAAGTCATAGGAGGGAATGAAGTCGAAAAATGGATCGAAATTTGTGATGAAGATAACAAACCCTTAGACAGTGGTGCTAGGATTCATGTCAGGTTACAATATTTCGAAGTCACTAGGGAAAGAAACTGGAATCACGGTATCAAAAGCTCTAATTACCCTGGAGTTCCTCACACTTACTTCCCTCAAAGGAGAGGATGTAAGGTTTCTCTTTACCAGGATGCTCATGTCCCTGACAATTTCATTCCGAAAATACCCCTTTCGGGTGGGAAGTATTATGAGACACACCGGTGTTGGGAGGATGTGTTTGAAGCTATTACGAATGCACGACATTTGATCTACATTGCGGGGTGGTCAGTGTATACTGAGATCACCTTGGTGAGGGATTCAAGGAGATCAAAACAAGGGGGTGACACGAAGCTTGGAGATTTGCTTAAGAGGAAGGCCGATGAAGGGGTGAGGGTTTGCATGCTTGTGTGGGATGACCGCACCTCAGTTGGTTCGTTGAAGAAGGATGGTTTGATGGCTACCCATGATCAGGAAACCGAGCAGTTTTTTAGGGATACTAAGGTGAATTGCGTGCTGTGCCCGCGTGACCCGGATGATGGTGGGAGTGTCATCCAAGATCTTCAAATCTCTACCATGTTTACTCACCATCAGAAGATAGTTGCCGTTGACACTGAATTGCCTAGTCGAAATTCTCATATGAGGAGGATAATGAGCTTCGTTGGGGGGATCGATCTTTGTGATGGGCGGTATGACACTCCTTTTCACTCCCTCTTTAGGACACTTGACAATGCCCACCACAATGACTTCCACCAACCCAATTTTACGGGTGTTTCAATCCAAAAAGGTGGACCAAGAGAGCCTTGGCATGACATCCATTGCCGCCTAGAAGGCCCCATCGCGTGGGATGTCTTGTTCAATTTTGAGCAAAGGTGGAGAAAGCAAGGTGGGAAGGATGTGCTTCTATCGATCAGAGAGATAGAAGACATCATACCTCCTTCCCCTGTGACTTTTGATCATGATGTTGAGACATGGAATGTTCAATTGTTTCGATCCATAGATGGTGGCGCAGCTTTTGGTTTCCCTGACTCCCCTGAAGAGGCTGCGAAGTTTGGACTTCGAAGTGGGAAAAACAGCATCATTGATCGAAGCATCCAGGATGCATACATCCATGCAATTCGAAGAGCTAAAGACTTCATATACATCGAAAACCAATACTTCCTAGGGAGCTCGTTTGCTTGGGAACATCAAGGCCATGAAGACGATGTCTTAGCCTTACATATGGTGCCCAAGGAGTTGTCTCTTAAGATAGCCAGCAAAATTGGTGCAGGGGAGAGGTTCACAGTCTATGCAGTTCTTCCAATGTGGCCGGAGGGGATACCGGATAGTGGATCGGTTCAAGCCATATTGCATTGGCAAAGGCAGACAATGGTGATGATGTACAAAGATGTTTTTGAGGCTCTTAGGGCCAAGGGGAGCGATGAGGATCCTAGGAACTATCTCATGTTCTTTTGCCTGGCTAATCGTGAGCCCACAAAGGATGGTGAATATCAACCCACCGAGAAGCCTGAAGATGACTCTGACCATTGGAAAGCTCAGCACAATCGAAGGTTTATGATCTATGTTCATTCCAAAATGATGATAGGTACGACCTACATTTCTAAAATTTTCTTCACCAATATCCCCGATACTTTCTGAACAAACTTATTAGACCAACCAGCAACGTGCTCAATTAAAGTTTTACCTAGCAATAGGTATTTCCAAAACAAACTTGTTAGACTAATCGACAATATGCTTAAACTTAACTAATGCAGTTGACGATGAATACATAATCGTTGGATCAGCCAACATAAACGAAAGATCAATGAACGGAGCAAGAGACACAGAGATAGCAATAGGAGCGTACCAGCCACACCACATAGGCAAGTGCAACAAGCCAGCACGAGGGCAGGTGCACGGGTTCAGGATGTCATTATGGTACGAGCACCTAGGCATGCTCGACAAGGTGTTCGAGCACCCTGAGAGGCGCGAGTGTGCAGAGAAGGTCAAGGACATCAGTGACAAGTATTGGGAGTTGTACGCAGACCCTGTCGAGTCCCTACAGAGGGACTTGCCAGGGCACTTGATCAGGTACCCCATTAGGGTCACCCATGATGGCAGGGTCGAAAACTTAGATGGTCACCATCGCTTCCCTGACACCAAAGCCGATATTCTTGGCAACAAGTCTGACCTTCTCCCACCTATTTTGACTACCTAAGATTGAAATTATTCCCAGATGGATTTTTTTTATTTTTTATTTTTGTGGTGGTGGGGGGGGGGGAATAAGGCAGATTTCAGTCATTCATATGAGCAATGTCAAAAGATACAAGATCATATCTTTCAAATGTTTTTTTATTTTTTGTGCTTTGAGACTTTTTGATAGTTTGTTTTTGGAGTGATCATGATAAGAGTTGTCGTCGTTGTTTTTTGGTTTTGAATTTGCCCACATATAAATTTTGGTTTGGATCTCATACTTTAGCGCGTTTTCTTTTTTTTTTTGTTTTTTTTTTTGTGTGTACCTTGGGGTGTTGACATATATAAAAACCTGTTCTTTTTATAGGTAAATGATTCTCTCGCATACCATATCACCGTACCATTCTTTACTACTCCTTTCCGCTCATTCAAGAAAAATTAATGCCCATTAATAAATTGTTGGGCTTACTTTGTATATAGTTTAAGCGATTGAACATACCAAAAAAATTAAACAAATGAAGCAGTCCCACCCACCGCCAGATTTATCTAAGAAGCACTTTTGATGAATCTTTTGTGAACTTGATTGGCGTTGCCCTCCCAACCCTAAGAATTCAGCATTTATATAAGTGAGAGACAAAACAGAGAGACCCCTTTTCATTAATGCGCCACTGTAGCCAACGATAAGCAACTGAAAGAAAGGCCACTGATTGCTAATTTGTTTAGTCCAAAGCTAACACGTTATATAGGACCACAACCGAAAGCCAGTGGTTCACGTATCATGCTTAGCAAATTAAAAGTTAAAATTTCATCAAAAGTTGTACGCTTAATTAACAGTCCATAGGACCATGCATGCTAGCATTAATATATAGGAATAGGAGTTGGAAAATCAGACACGAGAATACGACACGTACTCGATCCGAAGTTACGGAGAAAAATCATGAACATGATCCGAATGAAACCGATTTCAGTCAACACGATTTAACTGTTTAGTATGAAAATATGTTATTAGACTCCAAATTTGCCAAGACAAAGTCAAAACTTTACTGGACCACTTGCTTCACTCTAGAAAACAAAATCTGCCCTTGATCTTTTATGCAAGAAATTTACTTTCAAGCGTTAAATGACTTGTTTTCATATACTTAAGAGTAGTATTTGTCGATTTCAAACGTATTAACATGAAAAAATCTATCTATATCTATCTATCTGTGTATGAGATGATTCATATGACACATGGTGGTGTCTAAGCCATACAGCAAGGTGACACCTACTCATCTTTTTCCCTACTTTTGTTGTTTGTATTTTGCCTCTTTTTCCCATGTTTGGGGGGGCAGGAGAGGCCGAGTGGGGAAGTTTGCTATGCTAACCTTCCAAGTGTATAATGTGGGCAGTCAAAACAACGATGCAAACCCGTGTTTGGCATTTGTAGGCCAAGTTCAATGCAACTGTACATATTGATAAGGATCAAAGTGAAATCAAAAGATGGTGATCGAGTGATGTTGAGTTTAAATAGGCTCCATTTATAGCTTTGATTTGGAAAAGTCTTGTGATGAGGTTTTTGACACTTGGGTTTCGTCTAATCCATTAACTTGTCCGTTTAGTTTTTCCGTCATTCATGGTGTATATCATTAGCGTACAAGAGTAACCATAAGGTCGGCTTTTTAACAATGCATCTTGTTGTGTTACTTGGCTGTGTGGGAATCTGCATGCATGGTGTTTACAATGAATTATCGGTGTAGTTAAATGAGACTTGTCTACTAATTAATTTATCAGTTTGCCCTTAACACGTGAAAGTATGTAATTACGTTGATGAAGTCAAATTATTATTAAATATTGATCAATGATGGATAAAGTTCCCGCGTGAATGTCAGTTAATTTGGTTATTAAAATTTATACAAATTGTCATCAGAAAACATTGTTTAAGTTCCGGCTAAAAAATATTTGCACATCGCCTAGCGCAAAAAGTAAAAAATTTAAAAAAATCAGGGGGCAAGACCCTCCTGATGCGGGTATCCCGCATATAAAAGATCTTAATATCTTATTTAAACAGAAGTGCGAAATAGGTGTCAAGCTAAGCCATCAAAAGAAATTTTGCAAAAATCTTTATTCATCTTGAAATAGGTCGTCATATTTACACTGATAAAGTAACATATTATATTTAATTTTTTTAAAATTTAGTTTAAACAGTAATCACACTAATTATTGTTATTAGAGTTGTAAGTATCAAATCATCAAAAGTAACTGACGTTAATTCAATCCAGATAGGTTCAGATAATTGAAGCCAAAAAAACATAAAATAAAAAAAAATTCCCAAAGCCTTGGCGCAAGGAGTGATCCAATTAGCTTCAACCTGGTGTACACGAAAGTGATTATCGTTGGTGTTGTGATCGTCTGTAGAAGGGTCCAGCGAAGGCGAAAGAGCGCAAGAATGACCCCCACAATTTGACCACACTTTTAGCAATTAGCACCACTTGTCCACGCTATACTCGAGTGTATGTAGTACGATATCTTTAAGATAAATCAACACAAGATACAGCATAGAACTTATACTAGTTCCCAAAATCGTGTTCCCTAGAATTCAATTTTAATGCATGTTTAACGTGTCTGGAAATTGGTTCAATAATTTTACAAATATTTTCTTATTGTTTTAAATATATGCATGTGTTGTTAGCAGTCAAGTTTTAGAAGCTTTGAATTTCGATTTGTCAAATTTAGGTCAAATCTAAAAGGCGTGACCGTGTGAGTAATTTACAGTCAAGAAAAAAAAGGCGGAAAAACGGTACAGAGGATGATGGACAGTCTCTAATGAAATTCTTAAGAGTTATGAAGAGAACTTAATAAGAAATTGGCTTCCTAAATTCTAGTTCTAAGTCTTGAATAAAGACCCTCCCTATCCCCTAAAAGTAATACAACGTCAAGTATATATGTTAATTTTAAATAAATTGAGCTTGAAATAAGCAAGCAATAGAATTAAATCTTGAGATTCTCATTGAAAATCAATCGATAATGAATATATGAAGTAACCGATTAAATTATAAATATGCTAATAACCCTTTAAGTTTTTTTCCCCCTCCGACCATTAGTTGGTCCCAACTGAAGAAAATATATAACCTAAGCAAATGCAAATAATAACTTAGCATACTCATAATTTTTTAAGTAGTACAAAAATAGAATGATTTGCTAAATTCTAACAAAACAGCTACTTAAAGTATCCTATTTAAAGTATCCTATTTTCAAATTTCTTTATACCATTCATAAAAAAAACCAACCTCACTATAAAAATTGCTCGTCTTTTTAAAGAGAGAATTTTTCAATATAAATTAATTGACTTTCTACGTTACTATTAATCTCTACTTTGATAACTCTAGCAATAGATTTAATGAGTTCTTACTAAAAAATGACACTAAAACTTTTCAATTTATTCATGAATGTCACTCAGCTTTTTGTTAATCAAAAATATCATTAAACTTTTCAAAATTTTCAAAAATGTCATTATAATAGGAATGTTTTTTATATTATTTTCAAAAATTAAGTAATACTTTTTGATCATTTAAGTAAATTTAATGACATTTTTAACTTTGGAAAAGTCAAATAATAAACTTGAATATTTTGAAAAATTTAACGGTAATTTTTACCCGATCTAAGACATGAAGCCTAACCATCATGTTGAGACATCATTGGCATATATATCCGTACTAACACCAGCTACTATAAATCCGTGTACTCCCGCTTTAACGTTCGTGTACTCCCGCTTTAACGTTCATCTACCGCCTCCAAAACTCAAAGTGTCCCTCTCTCACACCTTCTCTGCCAAACAACTACCTCTCTCTCTCTCTCTCTCTCTCTCTCTCTCTCTCTCTCACAGCTGGTGTTCTTGAGTTTATTTGAAAAAAGAAAAAGATCATAACTTGTGTGATGAGCTCACAGAGTGTGATATTAACAACAGCCATGGCAGTCTCTGGCGCTGTAATCTATCTTTCTCTTTCAGGCATCAGGAACTTCCCCTCCACCCATCAACTCTCCACCTTACACAAACATAAACATAAACTCTCTAATCCTCATTCTTCTCCATCTTCTTCTTCTTTGAGGTCCTGTTTATCTTCAGGTATCTGATCAAATCATGCTTCTTCTGTTTTCCCCTGTTTTTTCTGCTTCCCCTGTTTTTCTGACTATGCTAATGTTGGGTTGTAATTTTTGACAGGTGGGAGGAAGAGAGAGAAGAACAAGAAGAAAAGGGTCAAATTCTCTGATCATGTCAACGTTCAAACCTTTGAAATTGACAATCATCGTGAGATTAACGAGGAGCTTTCAAAAACTAAACAAATCTCAGAATCTTCGAGAATGCCTGCAAATCAAGCGGCTCTGTACCATGGGATTTTAAGGGATCGTCTTCATAGAGTTCAGAGCTCCTATTGACGATTCAGGTTCACAATATTTATTTATTTTTCTTTCTCGCTTTTTGGAGTGTTGTAAAGCAGATATACCAACTGAAATTTAGATTCTGTAAAGATGGGTTAGGCTGATCGAAGAACAGCTGTTTGACTTTTATATTTGACTTTTCGCTGTGTGAATATTCATGGGTCGTACTCGTACACCCGCTTTTGTTCTTTGACCTCGGTTTTCATGTGCTAGTTTAGGTAAATTATTATATGTACAAGTGAATACATGCTCGTATATTTAATTTACATATATTTTTATGGGGTGTATTTATCATATATTTTATATTTTAATATATAATTACTTATATATTATATGTGAATATATATACTCGAATGTATGATATATGCTTTAGTTAAATTTATGTCTTAACCGTGTGTATTTGACTGTTCAACCCTGTGCATGTGTATCTTCATCAATGCAGTCCCCCCACCCCCCAAAAGCCCCTTTCGCACTGGGTGTGAATTAGAAAACTGGAGTGTACAAGTGCCAACCGGCACAACTTTTTAGGTGAGACTATCTCATATAACAGTTAATGTATCTTATGTGAGACAATCTCAAATAATACTTGCTATACAACTCGACTGCAGACCAAAGGTCACCATGAAACCATGGTGGAGGGCTGAAAAACTGTCGAGTGTACAAACTCTGTTGTAATACAGATCATCTCATCTATATTGGGTAACAAGATGAATCTAAAATTCACAATAACACTCGAGGATTCTCTGGAAACAAAATGCAAAAGTATTACAGCACCGCCATTAGTTTGGATACAAGGTTCGTTAACCAATAGGAAGGGAATTGAGGATTTACAACTCAGCTTTTACAAGCTGTCAGTCTCAAAATGAAATTAAATTCTCTGTTACAACTCATCTTTTACAGAAGATTGAACGCACGGCTCGTCCCAGTAGTATGGAAACTTCAATTTTGCGGCTGTGTGGGGCATTAACCAGTCTTCATATATGAACCTGATAAAAATAAATCTATGTTTATCACTTTGCACACAAAAGGAGGGCAGGATGGGTACATGAATCAACTCAACTAGTAAGATAATGAGATTATCTCCAAGCCAAAATTCAATTTCAAATTCAACTATTAAGACTTTCCATTTGGTGCTGGTAAATGTAAGCCCCAGTTTCTCCAATATGAACATGCCACTTGCCTTACAGGTGTGATCAAAGTGGTCTTCTTTACTTTCCTTAAAAATGGAGGTGGACAGAAGAGCAAGAAGGATAGTGATTGTCAACTGTCAATAGTTGCTTAACATAGCCACATTTTTAAAGTTGAGTTAGATTATACTAAAGAATGCTACTCTTCATTACAAAGCTGATTTCCGTGCATTGCCTCATTCAACAAGTGAAATAGATTCTGTTCAAGGAAGAGGTTTCTCTTCACATACAGATCATACAAACAGGCAAGAAGACTTAGTTTGTGAAGTGCGAGCAATAATTTTCAATTTACTTTGAAGGAAAGCAAAGACATAGAACACAGGATGGCTTACACTTTGGCAGGAGGACGCGATATAACGACAAGCATTTGCAGATCCTCAAGATTGTGGGTGTTACAGACCTGCAGTTAGCAACTAGACGATCAAGATATGGACATATTGCATACAAATACATATCCCTTCATTAGGAAAATTAACAGAAATGACAATGTCAGTACAAGAGTTCCTCCTGGAAAAAAGTCTTGGAAGGAGGGAAGAGCAAGAGAGACAAATATCACTAGAGGAAGGCAGATTTGTCAACGGACTGAAACAAAGGAAAAGACGGGGAGACACTGGCCCAGGTAGAAATAAGTGACACTTTGTGCACAGAACCGTGCTCACTAATCTCTATAAGTCTCTAATGGTACTATTCAGCTCTCATAGGCCTTGCTCCTTGTCCATTACATACATGCATGATGCCCCTTTCTCCTTCTTTTCCTAAGGCATGACAGGAAAGGAAAAGCTAATTGATTTTATGTCGTTTTGGAGTATAGCACACTTTTGTCGAAAGTAAATGGCAAGCATCTCAAGGTTGCTCAATGATTAGAGCCTAAAACGAAATCCACACAGACATAAGCAATTAATGACAATAAAGCACGCTGATTCTCATGTACCACATTTCCTCTGGGTTATTTTGGTTTTTGGAAATCAACTGGTCAAACTCCAACAAATACAAAGTTATGCTAATACGAATTCCTCCACAAACCAGCAGACATATGGGAACACCATTAAAAAGCTAGAATCTGGTATAGGATTCTCAGGAAGTTCAGATGTGTGAATAGGAGCTTGTGTGTTGCTCTACATCCCTATTTCTGTATTTTCAACTCGTCCACGCTAACCAAGATTAACACTGAAGATCAAAATTGCAGATCCAACATGGAGGTTGTACTGGTTGTATACTTGTACAATCGGGCTAAACCTCATTTTGGACCAGCACTGGAAAGTGTTAGAAACTTTGGTCGAAAACTCTTCCAACATCAGGTTTCATAAAACAATAATCTGAAAATACACAGACCAGCTGATTTGTATTACATTATCATTACTTCTCATAGATTGAAGAGCTTTGTCGAGAACACAGTCAAAGACGAGCAAAAGGAGGGGAACATTTCCTCCAACAATGAATAAGGAGAAAGAAGTTCCTAGCGACTTATAATATCAAAGAGAAACAAAGAATACACATTTTAGTCTTTGGACATTGTAAGATACAGAACTTGTCAACATCAGAGTAAGCTGCATGGCTTCCAATGTTGACTTATGGGATGGCTATTCCAGAGAAAACTTTTCTAAGAAGTTTATCCAGTGATTGTACATCTTGGACTATACAGCTTTTCAAGCGGACTTTTCACAATAAATACAACAGATAGAATTCATCACAACACTCAACCGGTTTATGCATGCATAAGCATCACAATCAGAATCAGTGGGATACCTACATTTCCGGAGAAATTGTTAAAAGGTAGGTCACAATAACAACAGGTGCTTCCAATTACGTCTAGAACTACAAGAAACGTAAAATTTAATTATACCTGGTGTGCATCATTAACAAGGATTGCAAATGTACTATTCCCAAAAATTGGATAAGCTTGCGGAGTTCCAGGATACTTTCCATGTGACTCTGCAGCAAGATACAAAGTTCCATTGCCCCGCAAAACAACAAAAACTTCTTCACAGGAATGTCTATGAATAGGTGTGCATGAACCAGGAGCAAAGTTTTGAAGCCAAACTTCAATCTGTGAAAAATCCAGGAAAGAAACAATATGCATCGAGTGTGGTGAAGTTTATAATCACACATGGAAGTTCCCCAATTAGGCAACAAGGTCCATATCTGACAATCATTTTGTAACCCACTAGGATCACAACAATTAATCTGTTTCAATGAGCAACAAGCAGAAAACAGACCAGCCCAAGGATCACATCAGACGAATATTTGGAAAGCACAAATACTTCAAGAACTGTAATTGAGCACATTGCTGGTAACTTGTAAGCCTAAAAACCTCTTTTAAGATCATGTGAAGTCAGTTCTCACCTCTTCGATGAATATGCAATAGTATACTTCGTCAAAGGCAGATACAGATTGACTAGGAAACAAGCCTTCACATTTCACCAACATTGCACAAGGCTTTCAATGCCAGTAATGTTTAATCACAGAGGCACCAAAATAACACATCTAGCGCCCAAGAAAATCATACCCTACAAGCTAGCACTGCTTGTAGTACAAACTTCAGAAACCATGACACAAAGTCACAAACTCAAAAATGACAACTCGTCATCATCTATGCACATGTTTACAACATCCCAAAGCTCATTAAGCTTATACCAGTAAAAGTTTTGAGCCTGGTACCTGCACAACATATTATGGCACTTCCAATATGCAGTTCTTGCTTATTTCTTTAGACCAGTGCAACAAAATTTCCCCATCTACTAGGCAATTTATCAACTTTATATACTAGCAAGCATCCTACATGATTCAAAGGCCTAAATCAAATTATGGCAGGCACACATATTACCCTGGGACTCAAAGTACCTACATATTAAAATCATCAATAGCAGGCATACATAAGCCAAGCTGGTCAGCATGTGAGATAACAATACCTTCAAGAATATGAAAAACTTTTACCCATATTCAAGGGAATAACAAACAAATCATGATTGTCCACAACTGATTACGCAAAGTCGCAAACCACAAAATGCCACTGCAAGATACAGTGCAGAATATAGAAAGTTGAGTTCATAAATGTCACTTATACCTCTTTCATCCCATGCAAGACAGAGCCTGCAAGCGTCACATGCGAGAGGCCAGGTCGACCATAGTTATCTAGTGGGAGGTCACTTATATTCCTCACCAGGGGAAATCCTTCGTTACAGAATCCAAGTTAGCTTTAAATGAAGTGGAAAGTGGATTGAGAAAGTAAGGACGCCAACAGTGTACAATACATAAGACAAGCTTAACATCAAGCAGACAACAGAACAGTGTATATTTGATTGTAGATTTTTCAAGGAACTGACTTTGAACAGCAGGTCTAGTACAAAAACCATCATTCAAGTTTACTAAATACAAAAACTACCTCTCAGGAGGGTTTCATAGTGTCCAAACTACCTAGGCCTCATTATCGATAAGATATTTTGTAGAAAGCCAAATTTCAAATAAAATTAGCCTGATAAGCAGATGGCACATCCAAGCACATCACAGATCACATTAGGTAAACGTGGTGCAAGTGGTTGTCTGACACAAGATAAGGAAGGGCACTTCAGACAAGGTATCGGGGGAGAGCCTTGCCAGTGTCAGGATTTGAAGTCCCAAGTCCCAGCCTCTAGGGAGAAGAACCCTCACCAGTCACCCCTCTGCTCTACAAATTCTCCAGAAAAGTGCTTCCCAATTAGTTAAATAGAAAAGGCAATTTTTGCGTTGTGGAAATGATTTAAACGTAGCTTAGGAGAATTTATACATTTTGAGCACTAAACTTATAGCCCAATTTGGAAAACAACCAACCAAAGGAAGAATACATTCACAAGTACCTAAGATTGCTTACAATTTCACATTGGTTCACATTAGCAATGATACATACAGGCAGCAATAGAAGGTCAAAACTAAAAATATGGGAATCTTCATGAAATGAAAAGAAAAAATGTTGCCCAGTCTTAGGCCAAAGTACAATACCATTCCATCCTCATATCCAAAATCACAGGCAAGGGTTTAGTCAAGCTCTTGAAGCTCTAACAAACATATGGGGTTTCTGGCTGTTCTGCATGGCAAATAAGCGAGGTTTATCTTTCTCCAGAGACTCGGGCTATAACAGGTGCAATCAATTGAAAGCTTTTGCAGGGCAACACAGCATTGAAATCAGGGGGGGGGGGGGGGGAGATTCGATGCCACTAATAGTACTATTGATAGCAAATTAATGATCTATACTACACTAGCTTCTAATCGCAACCCTGACTTTCACCATTTTATCTACTGAATAGTGATTACTGATTAGTACCCAATATGATCATTTGAACAAAATACTATCAGGATTGGCATTTCTTTTGTTCAATTGATATCCACATACCCTAATTTAAAAAAGATTCACAGGCATTGCGGAAATGTGAATTTGATTTGAAGAAAGCACTAATAAAACAAATAAGGCGAACAAATAAGTGAAATAACTACATAGAAAAATGGGGGAAGAAACAAAGAATCTACCATTAATGGAGCACGGAGAAGCTTGAGAAGCAATTGAATTGAATAGCAAACCCAGGAGGACGATGATGACCAATCCACTCATCACCTCTCTCTCTCTACTCTTTCGAATTTTCTCGAGAATTTCTCAATCCAAGTGAGGGATGGAAAACGGACAACAGTTTTAATGCCCAAAATTGCCCTTCGATTATAAGACAACAGTCTTTTGGAACCAGACCAATGCCTACATGTGCCCACTCAAGATTACACTGTAGCGAGACTTATACTAGAACTCTAGAAGTTGCTGTCATTTGATTCTAAAACAACACAATATATGCATATTGTGCCGTCATTTTGTGTTAAATTTTATATAATTAATTGACCTTAAATAAAAAAAATTATATATATAAGTTCAAATAAAATTTTAATTTAAGATTAATTGGTAATAGGTGGAATAAGTTATAAGCTTATATACAAGTTCAAGTCCTTTAATTTTATTCATGTGAGACAACACCTACTTTCATATTCTTTGTATTTTATCAATGTGAGACAATACTCACTTTATAATCCAACATGCCCCTCACGTATGGGCTACTAATAAGGCCCAATACATGCACACAATTTTTAATTAAACGGGGGCGGTAGCAAATTAAGATCAAGCAACCTACTCTAATACCATGTTAAATTTTATATATCAATTCGATAATTAACAAAGAGTCATGTATACAAGCTCAAACCCTTTAATTTTATCTATGTGAAACAACACTCACTTTCATATTCTTTGTATTTTATTAATATGGAACAATACCCACTTTCATACTCTAACATTTTGGTAGATGTAAAAAATGGACTGTTCAATTGAAATGGGAGTCTGGCTAAGCGTAGATTAGGTGGTTTGGATCCATAATATTTCAATCAATTTAATTTTTGATTGGTTATCCTTCAATTTGGGTTAATTTCATATCAATTAATATTTAGACCAATTAGCATATTTTTTAAAAAGTGTGAACTTTATAAAAAATTTCGGATGAGATTTACATAGATTGTAGTAAATTTTCATTTCAAGTTTACTGTTTTTAATAAGCTTGTTTTCGGGTGACAGGTCAAATATAATAATTATTACAGTTTTTTAATTAAATTTCAAATCTCAAGTCGATGCCAATTCGACCTTTTGCATTTATAAGAGTACTGGCAGTGGTTGCCTCGCGTGGAAACATGTGGGGCCCGCATGTCAACTCGCCTGTGCGGTCCCCCTCCCGTACCACTTTTTGTGATTTTTTTTTTCTTTTTTTTTGAAGTAATATATAATTTTTATATGATTAAAAAAATAAGTTGTGTGTTATAAAATAGGTTCATGATAAATATTTTTATTGGATGATTAAAATTGTGTTTCATAGATTGAAGAAATGTAAGTTTCAAAATTGTTAAATTTTTACTGATGTAACAGGTCAGAATTTTAAAATCTGAAATTCCACTTAGAATGCTCTAAAAGTGCCGTGTATCCGAATCTGCTCGCCCATGCGCAATGGTATCCCTCTTGTTTCCTATGTCTATGTCATGAGGCCAGGCCATGGGCCATGGCTGCATGCTCTGATCCACATTCTAGTATTCGCATTTCATTGATTCGCTCCTCCCTCCCTTTTCGCGGTTTACCCCCCGCCTCTTTTCCTTCTGTTATATCGATTGCAGTTCAGGAGAATGATGAAGATCCTTGATAGAGCATCACCTGGCGTCTTCATTCGGATCCCATTCTGCTTTGAGCGGACGCCCAATTCGATTCCAGGAAGAGGTTTTGCCACCCACCCATCTCAAATTTCTAATTACCCAAGGTCATGTGAATTCCTTCTATCGCTAATCGTTAGAACCCATTGTATGGTTTTTCATTGCTGGTTTATTTGATTAGTGAATTGGCTTTTGAATTTCAGGGTTTCGTGATACTGGGCCTTCCTGGAATCGGTGTCATTACAAGTTTCAACCTTTTACCATTTCTTGGCTCCGCTCGTAGATTTGTGTGAATGGGGTAAGTTTTTCCACTTCGTCAACCTTGATTCTCTGATTTTGTTCTAATTTTATTCTTAATTTCCGTTGGTGGGCTTCGATGCACAAAAAATTTGGTTAGTTGTATCTGGGTCATTGATGTGTAAGTAGATCTAGTGGAGTGTTGGTAATGGTCTTGAACGCACAATGTAGATCGTCTTTTCATTTTGTAATTAGACTTTTGCTTCTCCTGTGGTTCTTCTATTAGCTGAAAGTTTTAGGGGAACTTGGATAAGAATATAACTTTACAATGTTGGCCCTTATTCTCATCTTGTATTTGTATTTAATTGTAAGGACCCGGAGGGTTGGGTTTACATCCAGCGTGGAAGGATCACAACTAGAATGTTAGATTGTGAAAGTTGGGATTGTCCCCCATGGGTAAAATTAGAGGCCTTGAGCATGTAGCATAAGCTAGCATTACTCCACTCATTGCCATTTGGCATCGGGTTGGATTCTGACTCGGAAATGATTTTGAAAGTGTCAAGTTGCTAGTTTTTTCCTTCTGTTAGACCCATCATCACTATTCCAATTTCCAATGTACCCACTGGGTTCGGCATCCAGAATATAGAGGAAGCCCCGTATTTTGCTCTTTGATACAGAATGATGTTCTATAAGACTACAACTAATTTTCATAAGGGGAAACTGACGTGGGGTGCATCACCGCCACCTTTGTAGATTAAACCGACTGTTTTTGTGGATTGGTGTATTGGCGTGGTAAAAAGTTTTGAGAGAAGTCTAAAATGCCTCCATTGTGCAAAACTTTGAACATAATATGCTTTAAAGGCTTATGCAAAATTTTAAATATGGAATGCACATATTAAAGCCAGGTATGCAAAACTTTAAATATCGTATGAGAAATATGCAGAAACTTGAGCATTGCTTTCGAAAATTTTGAACCAGGGCATTAACATCATTTTAAAAGATGGACTAAAGCCACGGCCCTTTAGTCTAATAAAGGTGGCAGTGAAGCACCCCAACTCAATTTTCCCTGTTGATGATGACTTATTTTCTCTTTGCTTCTTTCCCAGATACAAGAAGGAAGAAGCTAAAAACAAGGGAGCACTTATTTCCTCTAAGTCTTTGAACAGTAAAAGCAAGAGAGTGCACAGGATGATTCTCAGTAAGTTCAGCAGGGCAAGTAGTAGTATCCGAGCAGTGCCTAATCCCAAATGGAAATACTCTTGGAGCTGTGAGTACATTGACATTATTTGTTTAATTTTTTGGTCTCCCAGAAATATGTTTTAGTTCATGTAGTGGCACCTTTTGAAGTTGTAAACTTGTAATGGATGATGGCAGAACAGCAAACTGTGCACGCTGATGAGATTTCAGGCCTTGATGGTCACCACTGAATTGTCATTTTATGTTGAGCTGTAGTGGCTCTTAGGCATGTTGTTTGAAATGGTATCATCAAGTATGTATGTAATGTTTCCAGATTGGATTCCTAACAGCAGTTATATGCTTTGTAACAGAGCAGTGGTTGCCTTTGCATGTTGTATTAAGCCTAAAACTATGGCATCCTTAGACAAGGATCCAAAGGAGCCAGTTGCCATTGGTAAAGCAGGATCGGTCCCTAGCATATGTGACATGGACAACAGTGCAGCACACTCACAAAGAAACAGCTTGGCAGTCAGCACACTAAGCCAACCCCTTGACAATTCTGATGACAGAAGCCCTAACCCATCATCTGAATTTGTAAATCATGGCAAGTTCAAACTTTTGCCTGTATCCATAGCTACAGCTTTCCTCTGGGTAAAACTGATATAGGGTTTTGGTGTACCTATTTTTGCAGCTGTCCTCAATGTTGTTTACAACCCCCCCCCCCCCCAAAAAAAACCTTTTTTTGGGGGGGGGGGGGGGGTGGTGTTCAGTACTACCTGACCAAATGCCCCCTTTAAAGAGGATACTTTAGTCTTCTTAAATCTTCTTTGTATTTGGCTGCCTAAAGTTTGAGAAACAAGTCTTTTGTAATCAAATTCATGATTGCATGTTATATTCTGTCATTATTCAGTCAGTTCCCATTTCAAATACTAACTTGCCATGGAGCGTGATCAGATTTTTTTAGCATTGCTGTTTTTCTTATTTTCTTACATGGTTAGTCACATCCATTAATATGTTGGTGGCAGGTCTTCTTCTTTGGATCCAGACGAGGGAGCAATGGATAGGTGAGAAAAAGAAAACTAGCGAAGGGCTGCAATTTCAAGATCCAAAACTAAGGTTGGCGGACTCATTGTCAATAGCCAATTATATAACTAACTGTATGATAGATATATGTTCATATGCAACAATTGCTAATCGTCCTGCCCTGGTCATGCAGTCCGGATGCAACCTACGAAAGCTTACTCGGGAGCAACAAGCCATTTGCAGAGCCAGTCCCTCTCGCTGTAAGATTTCTAGTCATAGATCTTCTACAAATGAAAGAACTTTCCGACAATAACGAACGGGTGGGTAACCTCATAGATGTTCTTCGTGGAAACATTTGTTGCAGGAAATGGTGGATTTTCTTGTGGACGTATGGGAGCAGGAAGGGGCGTATGATATCAAGAATGCATTGCTTCAATAGATATCCCCAACTGATGCCCCGCACTCAGAACATAACAAGGTTAATAATACTGATGAACAACAGAAAAGAACTGCGGGGGGGGGGGGAGGGGGGGTTGTGACGTATAAAATATAAATGGGAAACCACCTTTGTTTTGTTAACTACGCTTCCCCACCCCCCAAAAAAACATCCCCCTCCAAAGAAGGGGGGATAAAAGAAAAAAACAGGTGGTTTTCTGTTCCTGCTGCGATATACTGGGCTGAAGAAATGTATTACTTGCTGTTGTTATAATGAAATAATTTGAAGTCCGAAGAGGCTGTCTTCAAAAAATGATGAAAATAGATTTTACTATTTCTCTTTCAAGGTTGGCTGGGCTTAATGAAGCTATTTCTATTTCTCTTTCATGGTGGGCTGCAGAGAGAGTTTGCCGGATTTCTTGTATGAGAATTCTGCGAGTGTGAATTTGGCCTTTCTCATGCCATTGGCAATTTATTAATGTTGTCTCTTCATCCAATTTTTATTTACAGTGCTCTCCTGTTTTCTGTTTTTTAAAAGTAAGCAGTGTGTAAATAGATCAGTATTGCTTTATTTGATCATACCCCTGGCTAGTGAGTTGTTGGGTTCAGGTGTGAGTCGGGTCAATTTTATGCCATGTCACAGCTTGGGTTTGGGCTAATTTAATTTTGGGGTGGATCTAGTTTCACGTTGGGTTAGGTTTAGGTTTATCATTGGTCGGTTCAATAACTTTCTTTTAAATATAAGAAAGCTTGTCAATTATGTTCATCTAAATTGGATAGTTTTTAATTTTGGTGTAGACCAAAGCTCAGTTTTCTCATTTCTATGTGCCTCTAACATTTAATCACGTATGATGTGGAAAACTAGAACACTCGATACAGTTGAAGTATTCCATAAACAATTGACATGCAAAAAAAAAAAAGAAAGGGGCAAATGTTAGGAGAAAGAAACAACCTGAAGCTTCATTTTTCTTCTTGCTGACGTCTCATCATCCAGAAGTCATCGGATGCTTCTGTCTCAGTCTCTTCATTTATAAAAGCATACTGCACTAGTTGTACCCCTCCCTGGCATAAAAATCCAGACAACTAAAAACGACATCGTTTTATCTCTGTCTACTAAAAGCTCAAGTTATGGCGCTGGCTAGGGTGGCTTTGAAAAATTTGCACCAAAGGGCTTCTCACTCAGCCTCTGCGCATGCTGCTTGCAAAAATTATCTGCTGGTCCCTCATTTTAATGGTAATTATGTCGCTGGGGCTCAGGGAGAGGGATTGGGTGGTGCACAGGGACAGGGGAAGAGCTATGGTCTGCTTCAAAACTTGGCATCAAAATCATCATCATCATCATCATCATCATCATCATCGGAGGGTCAAGAAGTGGCGGTTCGAAGTGACCGGAGCCGGTGGCGATCCCTGTTGCCTAGGAGGCTCCGACAGCCTAGCCCTTGGAGGCGGGACACTAGTGAACCCTTCGGTACCCCCCGCATCTCTGTATCTACCTTACGTGTTTGACTAAAAATTTACAAATAATATCGGCTGTTCTCCTTTGGGACTCCTTCGAATTGAAAAAGAACAAAATAATATATCCATTGGGACCTAAAGTCAGTGTTATAAATATCGTACTATACGGTCTAGTAGCAGCAGAATTGTATCATAATGGTCAAGAAACAGTACAAATTATTGTCTAGATTTATTCAGTCAGTACTGCTTTGTACCATTAAATACTAAACAGTATCGATATTTCTTATCAAATACACTAACTTTTTAAAAAAATTTGTACATAAACTTTGCAAAACTTTGAAATGCAAAACGGTATGGGCCTATGTAACTATACTTAAATTTGGAATATCTCACTTCAATAGAAAAACAATACAATGATCAGTACGACATTTACAGGTTTGTCTGGAACACAAGGAAAACATGAAATAAATAAAATAAGGAGCATTGGCATATCCACACTATACTTAGGGGTGTCCATGGACACCCCTAAGTCCCAAAAAAAATATTCTATTTTAAAATAGGTTAATTTAGTAATGATGTTGGTTTATGAACACCCTTAAAAAAATAAAATAGTATATATTAGTAACGATATTAATTTATGGACACCCTTATTCTAAATGTCTAGATCCACCACTGATAAGGAGGTTAGAAATGCATAATTAAAGACGGTTAAGCCGTCTTTGAATTTAACTATCTAGCCAATCAGTTAAACCCAAAATATGTGGTTTGATTGGTTCTTTCTCTGGTATGATTCTGACAACTTTTATTGAAACAGTCCAAATAAACAAATTTACGTTAATTCTAGTTGTAAATTTATAATCATTCCTCATTAAGTCATCCAATAATGGTGTTATGCATGCACGGTAGATATCTTCCCATCGGCGAGACTAGGAAATGCCCTACTAGCAGCAGCTGAAAACCTGAACAAACTCTTTGAGAACGTCCTGATCCCCTCCCAGTCCCAGATGACAATGACACTCCCCTCGCAGCCCATCGCAGTAAAGATCAAAGAGACTGACGACAGCTACAAGGTGAGGTACCATGTCCCTGGGCTGACCAAGGACGAGCTGAAGGTGACTGTGGCCGACGGGGTGCTGAGGGTTCGAGGAGAGAGAAAGGTGGAGGACGAGGATGAGGAGGAGGAAGACGAGGACTGGGTGAGCTATGGCTACATAAACTCCAGCATTGACCTTCCTGATGATGCTCAGGAGGAAGACATCAGGGCTGAGTTGAAGGATGGAGTGCTTACTATTACTATCCCTAAGACCGAGTCTCATGCAAAGGGTGTCAAGGAGGTTAAGATCAATTGAGGTTCTGTTGGTGTGTTTTACAGTGGAATATTGGTGAGTGTTGATTTTATGTCTAGAGATGTAAGTTTGTGTCGTGTGACTTGGCAATTTGGAAATGGTAGTATTTGGTCCAATGGCGGATCTATGTGATAGGGAAGGGTGTCCATGGACACCCCTAACTCAAAAAAATTTGTTTGAAATCTATATCAATATTATGTGTGAACACCACTAAAATAAGCCTAAAAAAATAATAAATTGCTAAATGTTCGTAGGTGGACACTCCTAATTTTAAACCCTAGATCCGTCACTAATTTGGTCTATCTTGTTAATTTTCTTTTTGTTCTTGGTTTAATTTACGGTGCATGTTTAAGTAGATAAAATCCCCCCAAAATACAACAACATTATGTTTAAATTAAATTGATCCGAAATGTACACATCTTGTTCCTAGCCCTGTATATATTTGTAAGCTAGGTCATTCCTCTCGAGAATTCTTACATTATTGCCTAACAATCTAATTGTCAAAAAGGGAAAAAAGTCTCTGATATTTAATGAGTGCCAATGATTTGACTATCTAACCTATTACGTCCTATTTGAATTTATAATCACTACCTGAACTTTGCTTTTATTTGTTAGCAAAAATTATAGGTGAGCAAGGCTCTCAATGACTTTGGAACTTGTTCAGAACCAGTCAAATGGTTTCGATTCCTACAAAAAATGAATCGGTTCAATAGGTTCCCGTTCCCAAAGATATATTCGGAATGAGAGCCCAGAACCATTTTAGAGAGAGAAAATGAATAAATTTTCTATTTTTTTACTATTTTTCTTTTGCTTCTCTGATCTATTCTTTCTCTTTTTTATTTTTTCCCTAAAAATGACTTTTCACATAGTGAATCTAATGCATAATCAGTTAATTTCTCTACTTATAATTGAAAAATGAACTATTATATCTTTCAAGTTACTAATATAAAAAATATAAAATTAATAATGTCTAAAATCTGAACGGCTGAAAAAAGTAAGTTTGGATTATGTTTTTCAACTTGGATTGTACGGACTAAAACAAAGTCTCTCTGTAATTTTGCACTTCAGGAATAATGCTGCTACATCAGATCCCCCTCACACCCGCTTATCGGATTTTTGGAGTATTGGATTTGGGTTTGGGTAGTAGAGGAAGGTAGGAAAAAAAAAAATCAAAAACCCCTCTCCCACTCCAAACAAATAAAAAAATTAATTTACTAGGTGCAAAAATTTCAACATTAGACATAATGGGTATCCTGCAATTGGGACCAGAATCTCATATTTCAGTTTTTCGATTCCCGATTTTTTGGATAAGTATCCAAAATCGTTCACCCCTAATAGAAATGTTTATAGATACAAGATTATTTATATCAGAAATTCTAAATCTTCCCAAATCTCATTGATGCAGGACCTACTCCTAGTATTATTGTTGTTGGGGCAGGACTTTGATTAGTTTGGTTAACCAATCGTACATACAATTGGTCATGCATCTGCTCTGCAATCCACTATACATAGCGTGATCGTGCTAAACGTTCTGTTTTGTTGAATGGAAGACAACGAAGGTTTCTAGATATCTATGCATTGACTAGTGAATCCACCTAAAATCTTCGTTGAACTTTAATTAGTTATCCAGATCAACAAGATTAGCCATAATTAATTTATCTGACGATAGGAACTGCTCCTGTGAAGAGGACCAGTTGATATCGACCATAACATATTATAATTTCTGCAGTATATTTGTCGCAACTTCTTTTGTTTTCTGTTTTTCTTTCGTTGAGTTCTTTTCTTTTTTTTTTGGATGTAAACAAAGGCACAAAGATAAGTATAGATGAAATTTGATCTTAATTCTTTAATAATAATTTTTAAAAATTTTATCAGTTAAATTAATGGGTACCGAAGTCGCAGGACTGTTTTTTATTTTTTATTTTTTACAATGATAAATGATAAAGGAATAAATTTAGGCATCTTTTTTTGACAAGAGTGCACCAAACAACATCGTCAGTCAAAATTAATCGAAAATAGGGAGAAAAACATAACTGCGTAGAAAAAAAATCCGTAATGTAATGACCGAACTTCGATAACTAATTAATCAACTGTCATATTTACCATATTTGCAGGACTAATTTGCCTGGCCCTCACCCATCTCTCACAAGTCAATGTTGAAAGATCAGCAGTTGATGAGCAGTGTTGCTTTTTCGCTTTATGGCTAAGCATAAAGAAAGAAAGGAGGTCCTCATATATTTCGACCAATTAATTTGCACTCGTCTTCATCTATCTGTGGCTCCAGAAAATTGAATGGTATTCCATGTGTATGTATGTCCGATCCACTGGCATCATACAAAGGGATTGCCTAATTCTATATTTGACTTGATACAGTATAATACAATCTAATGTAATTAAAAAAAGAAAATTTACATAATTGTACTATTAATTACATTGTACCGTACAACATTGAATTTACCTTATCAAATGTGACATAACACATAGGATCAATTAGTACTTTTGGTCGATTTTTTAGGGTTTGCATTATGATCCACTTGCGACATACAAAGGGATTGACTAATGCTATATTTGATACAGTATAAGACAACATATAATGTAATTAATAAAAGAAAACCGACATAATTGTACTAGTAGTTACATTATATTGCACTATACACTATTAAATTTTATCTCATCAAACGTGATATAACACATAGGAGTAGTACTTTTGATTGACTTTTTAGGGTTTGCATGCTAAAGTGCTTCCTTTTTCCACGAAAATTATATTTACATACCCTTGCCAACACTAAAAATGGAAGAAAATAATATAAATGACACCCTTTATGATATGATGTTACCTTTCACTATATTGTACGTCTTCACTATGCAGCATGCGTTAATTATTTTAGAACATTCAAATATGTGGAAACTTTTGGCTAGCTTTTTTTTTGTGTCTAAGATTACATGATGAGGGGCATTATAAGTATATCAGCTGTTGAAATAGGCTATGAATTGTTAACTGATTTTACGTGCTCATACACCCATGGTTTCTTGAAGTATATGTATTTAATTGTCATCTCGATCTGAATATCACTAGAGTTTGTTGGGTTATTTATTGACGGGATTTTTGACGGAAAAAATTGTACTTTTTGACGGAAAATCAGGTTTTTGACGCCAATTTTGACGGGAATAATGTCCGTCAAAAAAACCTTCGTCAAAAGGAAATATGCGACGGGACCGTCAAAAATTTTTGACGGATAAGTTTGACGGGCGTGAAATCCGTCAAAATATCCGTGACCGATCTTTTTGACGGCCTGAAATTCCGTCAGTGCTATCTTGACGGGAGCTTTGACGGGCTGGAAACCGTCAAAGTTGACTTCTGACGGATTTTTTGACGGAATAATTCAAGTCAAATTAGCATGGTCCGGTCAAACAGGCCCGTCAAAAAACCCATCAGAATCCTACTTTGACGGGTGTCAGCCGTCAGAAATTCCGTCAAAAATCTGCTGACGAAATTTTAATCCGTCAAAATTACGGTCAAATAAAACATTACTAAAAAGTCACAGGTTGGTCCGACATTAGCATTTGACACCCTAATTACTATTGTCAAATATCAGGAAACAAATGAAACCAAATTATTTACATTGTAAAACGCAGAAATTAATATACATGTCCCTACATTGAGTCCACTAGCATAATCAATGAACATTTCAAACAAACATAACCAAGAGCTGGAATAGAACATAACTAATCGTCGGATGAATCACCTAAGTGGGATGAATCGGGCTCATTTTCGTCATCATCTTCTGGCGGTGCTGCTGAGGACCCAGCTTGCTGACCCTTGAAGAACCTCCAGAGCTTGCTGAGCTTGCTCTTGACCTTCTCCTTATCTCGATGCCTCGCCGCCTTCTCTTGAGCCAACTCATTGCGAAGCTCTGCAATCTCTCTGAGGCGAGCTTCCTCCGCTTGACGAGCATCCTCCGCTGCTTTGACCGCGGTCTCATTCAACCTCATTGTAGGGTTTAGGGTTTAGGGTTTAGGGTTCTAAGGGGTTAGGGTTTAGGGTTTAGGGTCTAGGGTTTAGGGTTTAGGGTCTAGGGTCTATGGTTGGTGTTAGGGTGTAGGGTTTAGGGTTCTAAGGGTTAGGGTTTAGGGTTTAGGGTTTAGGGTTCTAAGGGTTTAGGGTTCAGGGTTTAGGGTTTAGGGTTTAGGGTTTAGGGTTTGGGGTTAGGGTTTAAGGTTTTTAGGGTAAGGGTTACGGTATAGGGTTTAGGGTTTAGGGTTTAGGGTTTAGGGTTTGGGGTTAGGGTTTACGGTTTTTATGGTAAGGGTTACGGTCTAGGGTTCTAAGGGTTAGGGTTTAGGGTTTAGGGTTTAGGGTTTAGGGTTTGGGGTTAGGGTTTACGGTTTTTACGGTAAGGGTTACTGTCTAGGGTTCTAGGGTTTATGGTTTAGGGTTTAGGGTTTAGGGTTTTGGGTTTTTAGTTTACGGTTTAGGGTTTAGGGTTTGGGGTTAGGGTTTAGGGTTTTTAGGGTAAGGGTTAGGGTCTAGGGTTCTAAGGGTTAGGGTATCTAGGGTGTAGGGTTTGAAGGGTTTAGGGTTTAGGGTTTACGATTTAGGGTTTCAATTGTTCACGGTTTAGGGGTTAGGGTTTTTAGGGTTTAGGGTTGTAGTGTTTAGGGTTTAGGATACCACTGTCATTGCTCTTTAACTATAATAGAAAGTAAATATGTAAGTTGTCAACATTAAATACATTAGAGAACCATCGTGAAAAATCAGTCCGAAACCTAATTTCGACCTCACATACTTGTGGAATGTGCTAAACGAAGTTCGCAGCTGAGAAGCAGATGCATGTTTCTGTTTTTTAAAAATAATCAACGATTTCCGGGTTACTTTTGTAGATGTTTACTTACATCATAGCATTCACTATTCTGTACACCTGTGGCACTCGGCAAATTTGCCACACCTTACTCGTAAACAAGCACGTATTGAAGTTGCAAATAGAGAATCGTGAAATGTACACATAAGCAAATCTTCAGGACATAAACAAATTACAATTCTAATTTAATATCAACTCTTCTTTAATTAATTTACCTTAAATCAAGGATGAGTTCATTTGGATTGTTGTGTACTTGTACCACGCACATAAGAAATCTATGAGGAAGTCTAGTATGTATGTGTGCTCTTGTTCTACTAAAATGCTTCTAATTATGCTGAACTGTTTACATAACTTACGCACAAGTTTTCGGACAAGTTATCTTTTCGTATATATGTAACTCAGGAAAGTCTCATCCAAGCAATAATTTTAAGAAACATATTAAGACCACATGTTGAGTTGCCACGTCGACGAAAGCCATGAATCGAAGGAACGATACACGTGCAACGTAAAAGTTTGATGTAATCTTTTAAAGACAAGGTTGGTTGGTCATACAACATGCTGAAAATATAATTTTCCGTAATTTTTCTTTCAAATTGTGGGTTTCCTTTATTTCACATGAAGCTATCTCGTAAGGATAATTTTTGAAGCATAATTTTTTTTTTTCATCAGCAAGAATTACACGTAAGAGGTTGTTCAAACCTGATTGGTTATCTCAAAAATTTATGGACGTATTGTTAACCAAATACGTGATATATATGTACATATTCGTACACATGATATACAACGAAACAGGTTTCCCAACCAGTAATTACACAATGCAATTTCTTACAAGCAACACCTAATTTCTCACAAACTAAAATGGCCAGAACTTAATTACCCGCAACTAGTCGTCGATCCCAAGCCGTCCACCAACCGACGTAACGCCCGTGCACTCAACCACCACCGCAACCACCGTGCCACAGTCACCGTTCAGCCCCCGGCCACGACGTCCAGCTGTGCTGTGTCGGCCTTTTCCGGCGAGTGAAGAGTACACGAATCCAAAATTCAGGCAGCCCAACCACGGGTGCAAAATCAACCCAGCTACAAATCGAAACCAACGTCAAAATTAACACCACAATCCAACACCACACCCAAAGCAACATCAAATTCAACCACGAAATGGGGACGGGCGTGAAAATCAACCATGAAAATCAAAATCCGAACAAGCTACAGACCCAAACGAAACACCAAATTGAATTCTCCCCCAAAATCAAACCCATTCGAAGTACAACTCACCAAAACCAATCAGATCGAATCGAGAGCTACAAAGTGGATGAAATTGAAGCTTACCAACTGACTGAATTGAAGCGCCTTCACAGATTGAAATCGTTGAGTTTCGACTTCCCAATTTTCGCCGGCCACCTTCAACACGGACTTGCAAAGATCCGGCACCGGAATTCGGGTTTCAGCAACGATTGAATTTGCAAAGAAATGAGGAAGGGGAAGGTGAGATTTATAGAGGGGTGGGTGCACTATTGACAAATTGGGCCGGTTAGCTTGTTCGAGGAAGCCGACACGCACAGTAATGCAACACCATGGCCGCTTTTTCTGAGCTAGAAGTTGGGGGGGGGCCTGGCTTGAGGAAGAAGACGCGAGGGTTTCGGCTTTCGGTGCTTTCGCGTGGTGTAAATGAGGAAGAGGAACTGAGCCCACAGTGAAATTAGCAGGCTTTCGGTGCTCCTTTTCTTTTCCAATTTTTTTGACGGGTCCGTCAAAAACCACCTGCTCCGTCAAAATTGCTGCCAGTTTTTTTGACCGTCCCCGTCAAATTTCAGCAAAAGACGTCAAAAACCCTTCGAAATCCGCGCTTTCTTCCCCACCTGTCAAAATAAGCTACTTTCCGTCAAAAATGACGTTGCTCTCTTTGACGGGGTGCAGACCCGTCAAAATTTTCCGTCAAATAAATTAAAAGCGCCTGTTGTGTATAATTTATAGTACAAATGTAACAACAACAAAAACAACAATCAGTGTGACTCTTGCTTTTAAGATGTCTAAGGAGTTTCATATGTGCAGAACTTTTTACCCATACAAGTATTCTTATTAATAGAGAGGCTGATATAATTCCCAACATAGTGCACATACAACCTTATCTTCAGCAACATGAATATTCATGTACATAAATAATGTATTGTGCCAACAACTTCTAACTTGGTACGCATGAGTTTCATCTTCCATTTGAAAGATCCAATCAAATCTCAGTGGCCACAAAATGCACTAACAAACTGACGTGAGTGCTTGTATGGGGCCTGACCTGAGCTTTGGTAGAACTTGTCCAGCCGAATTCCCTCCTCCCTCCTTGTATGTTATCCATTGAGTCTCATAGACAAATGGTCTTGAATATTTACCAATAATAAACAAAAAATAACATATAGCACAATAAGGCCCTGTTCTTTTCATTGGTAAATCTAAATTTATCAACTTCAACTCACTTTAACCCACTTCACGAATTTCGATAAAAAATATCTACTTCAAACTCCTTCAATTAACTTCACCCATTTTTTAATCTTTATTTCCCAACGAAAAGAACATACCTTAAGTGTGAGTTAATCACGAAACCTTTATATGCAAGCGTTTCTTACACAACGCACATAGTGTTGTTGTGGAATATATAACGTTAACTGTACGTGACATGAACTAGATATGGGAAGATGGGACTTGGCCAAATGGAACTGTTATTGGAGGCATTGTCACGATTTGACAGGGCACTGCCCGAATGAATAGTATGTTGGGGTACCATTCAATTCCCTAACATTATTTGAGTTGAGATCACAGTAGTTGTACGTGGACAAAACACCTTCAATTCCTCGTATACTGAGCAAATATATGTTTTGTTATTATACAATGGATGGCTAGGAGCTTTAGTTTGTCCTTTGGACACTAGACATTCTTGTCTATTAATTGTTTCATTCGTTTTAGTTTTCGTTCTGCCCGTGAAAGTTGAATATGCATGCATTCATAATTAATCATGCATGGATCCATCACTCCGATTCCTTCACTTTTCAACACGGGCAATGAATTCATACATATATGATTGAAGATTCATGTAGCGATATAGATTCAAATCAAAGTGGTAAGACTGGAGGCTCTATGTGGCCCCACTGTGCATGCCCACAGCACTTCGCTCTAAACTCACCAAATCGTTTTGACTTACTATTAATTTTAGTGAATCAGTATTATCTTACTAGTCAAATTAGACTAACTATTTATTTTTCCCTTCTCACAAGCATAAACTTGTTCAGACCAAAGGGCCTACAGGGACTAAATGGGAAGAACGAAAAGTTTGAAGAAAAAAGGATTGTTTAGTTAAACACATGAAATTAGCTAGGCATGTTATTCAAACAAATATAGAAGCATAATGGATGGGATTGTGTCTATTACCAGTTCTTCCTACTGAATTGAGACTGATCATGTAAATAGATGGCGGTAAATTAATGAGTTAAGATATTGATGAACTCTCTATAGAAGAGTCATATGTGGGGACAATACTCTTCCTGATCTATTAACAACAAATAGATCTATGCTAGGAGAATTAGTAATGTGATCAGGAGAAATTGATACAAGAAGCCATAGATACACTTTGATAATGGAATCTGCAGATAACCAATGAGCGACGGTCATAATAAAATCATTTTTAGATATAATTGAAGGTAATGAAGGAAGATTTCGTGAGACTTTACTAACTTTACAATCCTGCACATGCAGTCGTACTATATAGGTGGCTCCTATTGTGATTAATCGGTGTTGAATTGTGCATAGTTGTGTAATTAGTTACATCACCACTGCACCTGAAGCCATGATTATATATATCCATTCCATCTGTATCAATGATAATTTGGTTTGATGCCATCATCACCGTGTTTGAAGAACACTCTTCATCCTTCGTATCACCGCACACGTACAACTTCAGTTTTTGTACTCTTTTTTCTTTTGTTTTTTGCGGGTCCGGCCGCTCGAGGGGTTACTCTTTGTAATGAACTACCAAGAAAAAAGAATATACTGCGGTTAAAAAGGAGAGACCGAATAGAGATTTTATGGTTGCAATACCTTACACAGTATATCATTAGGTTAAAACTTCGTTAACTCTTACCCATGTATATGCATGCAGATGACGACCGTACGATCAACTATGCCTACCATCATCATAAACTTGAACTCCCAAGCTGCCTCACATAGTCCTTGCGCTATCAAAGGACTCACAAATTAAACAGCAAGTAATATATCACGCATATTAGATATAACTTTAATCATCCATTAATCTCATATCCCAAAACTAATTACCCTAATAATCACGCAATACTACTGTCTGTCCCATGATCTGATATATTAGAATGTACATAAGATTGGGGATAACTACATTAATAACTAAGATAGGTATACATATGTGAGCACTGCGAACGGCATCATGCTTAGTTAATCATCCAATCAACTAATTAATTGGCTGACTGACATAAGTTAATTTCATGGCTGGAACAGCTTATCTCCACATTTGCATTTCCAGGAGAGAAGGTAATAGCTGTCGTGATTATTCCCACCATATTCATGAGATGTTGATGATGAGATTGAATTGGAATTTGAAGCCTTATTTAGGTGACGAGGAGGAACCACCAGAGTCGCGATACAAGGTTTGCAACTCATGCACTTGTTCACACAGCTTGGCGGCCTTGATCCCAGCACTAACTTTTTGTTCATCGTCTCCTTACTATCTGATAGCGTCTCATCTGCCCAACAAAAAATTTTTACAAAAGAAACAAACAAATATATGATAGAAGATAAAAATAACACCATAGTATTTCAACTTAACTCCATATTCTTGTGTGTGTGTGTGTGTGTCTATATATAGAGAGAGATGAACATAGTATGACCGCAAGAATAACTTCTCTGAGGTCATATATATAAATGACACGATCTCACTTAGAACAAACTGTATTGTTAATGATTGACGACTTTCAATATTTGTGATGTCTCCAACAAAATTAAGATCATACGCAACCTTATCTTAATTCAGCCTTTCAAGATTATATGAATCTGGATTTGGATATGAAGTATATGAATCTGGATTTGGATATGGGTAGAACAAGCGAAAAGGGGGGCGGGGGGGTTCTATATAGTAGTTTATATATTATAATCTAACTACAAGAAATGAACATTGATTACCTGATTTGGAAGAAAAAATCATGAGAGACATGATGATGAGGGTTGCAGTGATTGCCAGTCTAACTCCATGTTGGTACCTTCTTGCTGATGGATGCATTTGGGGGGGTCTAAATTTAAAGATGGTATATTATTTTTGGCTTTTTCATGCAAAAAACAAGCAGAAGAAAGGGATGCTGTATTATAATTAAGAAGATAAAAGGGCTTAAACAGACAGATGAGAGATAAATTAAAGAGGGGATTGGGATTTGGGATATTAATTAATTGGAGAAGCAAGCCAAGGTTGAGGAATGGAGGAAGGAGATTGAACACTGAAATGTAAGGGCAAGCTAATTAATTATTATATGAGCAGGCGTTTAAGAGTACCGGTGACCTTGGAATGGACAGCTCTGATATCAAGGCCAAAACTTTGGCTTCTTTTTCTTCATGTTTATCAGTTCTCACTATCATTGACCAGTGATGGGCCATTTTCCAGGGTTTTTTTTGGACCTATTCTTTGTACTTTTGGGGCACTGCAGTTGTTGCTTTGAACCTTTTTAATGCATCCCTAAAGCTTGTGGTTGTGGTTGTGGTTGTGGGTAGGGAGTCTTGTGAATTGAAGTTTATTCATGTGGGTGGATATTTTTGACCAGGTGGATATTTTTGGCAATAGTGCTGCACAACATGTGTGCATAATTTTGTGGATAACCACATTTTCAGTTTATTTTCTTATTTTTAATTAGAATGGTAATTTTTCAAGATAATAAAAAGTGTTTTTTTTAGTGCGGATATGGTGCAATATCAATGTAGGTAAGATTCGTATCTCTATCTCTTGTAATAATTTTTAAAAACTTTACTAATTGAGCTAACTGATTCCTCAAAAAAGTGCACTAATTTCATATGTGTTCTGACTTCTGATTACTTTCTAAAGTAGTCAAAACACTCATTTTTATGTTCCTAGTACATTTTGAAAACTTCATGTACTTATTGTTACCCTTGTTTTTATAATCATATAGCATGGCTCCCTGGACCACTAAGGCCCTGTTCTTTTCATATATCAATTCTAATATTCCAATCTCAACCCACTTCAACCTACATCAACTCACTTCAATCCACTTCTACTATTTTAACCAAGTTCAATTTATCACATAAAAAAAATTCAACCTATTTCAACCTATTTCAACCCACATCAACCTACTTTACCCTTTTACCCACGTCAATTTACCTACGAAAAGAACAGACCCTAAGTATGGCAGTCCAAGGATCATACAATATTGTTTGCAAGAAGGCAGACCTTGATTTTAATATTAAGATTGGTGATTAAATTTATATTTGAATGGTACCCTGACTTTAGGTGTGAAGTTAAATTTTGAAGAATAGTCGTACAATAATTGAAGGATATGTTATTAGTAAAACTGCACCAGCATGATTTTCTTTTATATTTATTTTCGTAAGTAAGGTATAGAGTTGAGTGTCATAAATGAAAATAATAATAATAATAATTGGGAAACCCTATAATTGAAAAATCAAAGAAGGGAAAAAAGAAATGGAGACTTAATCTGGAGACATGGATTCAACCATGCTCATATAGGAATTTTGGATTAAATAACTCCCTGAATTTTTTTCCTTTGAAATTTAACAGATAAATCTCAGTTCATTTGATGGGAAATTTTCCTGCATATTCAATTTATATGCAGTGGCAGCAGCAAAATCTGAAAATAAACATCAGTAGCTCAACTCTGTTCAGACTTCTTGCAACTTCTTCTCCTGCTTCCAGCGTTTCAAACTCCAACCAATCGAATGGGGTTTACCCCTAGTTCGTCTCAACCGATCAAATCCCAGCCGCTCGATTCGCTGGACCCGCTTCGGAACAGCCCAACCCGCCTCATTGAAATCAACCCGCCTCTTTCACTGGTATGATTTCTGACTACCCTTTGTAAACAAAGTTGTAATTTGTGTCGAATTGCTTGAAATATTTTGAGTCTTAAATTGGGTCATTGAGTTTCTAATTTGTGATATTGCACACTGGTGTAATCAACTTCTTTTTGGCTTTTGTACCCATGTTGATTGCATTTTGGAAATAAGCAAACTTATGGGCAGTCAAATGAATGAAGTAGTTGAATCTGCTGTAGTCAAGCTTTAGAACCAATTCTAGCTTAGTTTCAAGGCCCATGTTAAGGGGGGACCTTGAAATTTTCAAATGCTCAAATGTCATCAAAATTGGGTACTTTGGATTATATTGTTTGTAGTCTGACCTTAGATATGTTGAATTTGGAAGGAAAACATACTACCTTAGTATGCACATCTTCCCAGTTAAATAGTTTGATGGCCAGAAAGGTGCTTGTCTTGATGATTAAATGCGGTAACGCTTTCTGGGTGCTTAACATTATGGGCTTGCTTGTATCATATTCATGATCGAGTTGAATAAAGATGGTTGCAGAACAATTATAACCTACACCTTGTGGAGATTCATTGGTCTTCTATTGGTTGATCGGGTAGAATCTGACGGGAAAGGATGCTACTACTTTGGTCATCTAACTCATGATCCATTCAGAGGCATGAAATTTTCTATCCCATCATCAATCATCATAGTACTGCATTGACCTGATCAAGAATAACAATTTTTGGCGAGTAGATGAAAATGCCTGATCAAGAATAACATGGAAATGCAACCCACATTGAGAGGAGGAGTTGTTTTAAGATGAAAAATTTTTAGATTTGTTTTGACACATCTAATCTGTACGGATGATTGGCGCAAGAAAGGCCATGAATTCCTGTTTTAAATTTTTGCTACTCTATTCAAAGTTAGCAGTTCAGCAACATCTGAAGTTATAACTGAAACAGGAATTGCAGCAATGTCGTCTAGTGCCATGGATGGTGTGCTCGTTCTCATTGTGGTTCATCTGCTGGTTGAAGCTACAAGGGGATTTGCTTCAGATGATGACCTTATATGCAGCTTGTTTTTGACAGCTTAAAGGTTAGTGGAAGTAGTATCAAAACTTTATGTGTCGACCCTTAACTTGAATAAATTTTCGGTTAGCCTAAAAAAGATATATTGGTGTGCACAAAGAAAGGTGGGCCCTGAAATAAGGAAAAGGGGGGGGGGGGTTGATTAACTGGTGGCCTGTGGCTTCCCTGTGCTTGGGGGCATGAGCTTCAGTCTTAAATGAAATGTAGTGGCCATTGAAATATGTCCATAAGAACATCCAACTGTTCCAACCTTTTTTCCTCCCATGAAATATTCAATCATATTGCTCTATTCCTACTGGTTGCTAACATTCAGTTGGCTCATAATGAACATTGGGATGGTTGTAAACTCCTGGTTAGTCATGTTTGACTGTTATTGCTGAAATGAAATTGAGTGGATAATTTGATTTGATCAAACAATTCGGAAGAGGTGGAGTAAACTGGTTTGGAAGGAACTCATGATTGAAGCTTAGAAAAATCTTCAATCACCATAGTAGAGAGATGGTTCCAGTTAAAATTAAAAGCCATTAGCAATCAAGCATTTCTTTCATGATTAGAAAGTATAAATGTTAAGAAGAACAACGGTTTGTCTGTACAAAGATTTAGTTACATCTGTTAATTGTACATATCTACGTTAAGAAGAATAACACATTGTCTGTACAAAGAATTACTCGCATGAGTATTTTTACGCATCTAAATACTCGCTAGCTCTCTCCGTATACATACTGCATTCATCATTTCTTCTTTATCTTGGAGCTCTGTTCTCACAATAAAAATTCCCAAAAGTTAGGAGGCTAAAGTCAAATGCAGAGTGATCGCACACGTTGTGAAAACGAAGAGAGTAGAGTATCCTGACCAGCCTTGACCAATTGTTACCTACAATCAATAATTTAACTATAAGAGATAATGATAAGCACGAATAATTATAAGCATAGGCCCTAATGAGCTTGTCTTGGATGAAATCGTGCTGATATAAAAGTTATAAGCTCTAAGTATAATTAGTCATGCAAGAGCCTAACCAAAAAGAAATTGGTCTTACGAAAATACCCCATGACACCATCTGAGACTCCTAGTTACAAATTAAGCATTTATTGTGGTGGGGGCTGGGGGAGGCCTACAATGATAGTTGTGTTGAAGTGGGCTCCCAAGATGCCGCCCAGGTAGTAAGAAGTGGGCCACATAACTGGGGCCTAGGATTAGGGGTAGAGGGGAAAGTGGGAAAGTCTCCTGGTGTATTGGAATTCAAACCCAAATTGCCAGTGTGTGGTCAGTGCTCACTGGACATCCTTGCTGGTAATTCAAGCTAGATGGAGAGTCTCCAAAAGTTTTTTTTTTTGGGGGGGGGGGGGGGTGTTAATTAAACTTACCTTCAAGGAAAACTTAGATGATGGGGCTGAGGAAGGAACAAGCCCGTTGAAACCAATGTCATAGGCAATGCTGCCATCTGGTTTGAACAGGCCGAAGTTCCTCTCAGAAGTTGGCCCAGGCTTCAAATTCTCATTAAACAGGGCAAATATGTATGCTTTCACGGCCATCTTGGGCCTATATGGTGTTCCTTTTTTCATCAGCAACCTCTTCCTTAGATTGTGGTTATATGTCCTAGCATTTTGCACTGTTGCTCCATCCTCATTTGAATCTCCCTTAGAAGCCCACCCAGTTTCAGAAACAATCACTTCCATCTTATCAAACCCAACCTTCTCTAGGGCAGCATAAGCAGCATCGATTTGAGCGTCAAACATATTATCATAATGGAGTTTTGTTTTGGGATCATAGATCCCAGGATTCTTTTCGAAGAGCGCATATCGAATATCGATATGGTCAGGATCATTCTTGTAGGCCAGGAAAGGGTAAGCATTGATGTAAAAAGGGGAGCCAACTTCCCAAAAGAATTCCAAGAGGGGTCTCATGTAAGGGAGGACTTCTTCCTTGAATGCCCCCGCTGAGGGAGGGAAAGACGAGCCAAAGACAGCCTCTGAGTGGGGGCTTGAGACTTCAATCCTGTCTGCCAAGTGGAGGCGCTGGAGGGCTCTGTAGACATTTCTGACTGCCCCCACCAATGCTTCCCAAAGGTCTTGGTCAGTGCCGCTGCCCAAGACCTCATTCCCTACTGCAATCCCCACTATATTTGTGCCTGGAAGAAACGGCTCAACATTCTCTTTTATCCAATCCACAGCTAGGTACTCATTTGCTGCTATGTCTTTCAAATCTTCATTGCCAAGCCCTACGATAATTTCAACTCCTGATCCATGAAACGCACTTAAAACACCATGGTCAGCATCGTAGATTCTGATGTTCTTTATCTTTGCAGCTCTAAGGAGCTCTGCTACACTCCCTGAGGCAGGGAGATTATCGGCTATCCTTCCATAGTTCACTCCATAAGTCCCGGTGAATGCGTTGACAGCTGGGGCTGCAATGTAAAAGGAGAATGAAGTCAAGCCCAGAAATTTACCCTTCATGACACAATTCCATCACCCCCCCCCCCAAAAAAAAGAAATAAGCCTGAAAGTAAAAAAAAGTCACATAGTCCAACTCTAAAACATGTAACAGATGATTCAGACACTCGTATAAAGCAGGAGTACATACCATGGAGACACAGATGGTTTGAGATGAGGAAGAAGAAGACCCACAAGAAGAAACAAGGGAACCCCATTTGTTTTCGCATTCTGGGCTTGTTAACAATAGCATTGATAAGTGCCTCTTCCATAAGTGGAAAAAACTCTATTTATTTTACATGAAAAGTGGCTCCAAAATCAAAAAAATCTTGGCTTGATGGTTGATCAATGAAAGCCGCCAAGAATAATAGTTATAATCCAACAACCAATAACCGATCTGGGATGCAGAGAGGTTCCTTTGATTGTATGCCATCTTTACCAATTATTCAAATAGAAATGCTTTAAAAATGAAAAAAAGATTCCAAAACCTCTATCCAATATGGGGGTAAGATCATTGGAATCTCTCTCTAATGTGACTGACTTAATTCCTTTCCCGCCAGAGTGCAACTTCTAATTAAGTTGTACCCTTTTCAAAGATTCTTAGGTGATTGCATCTTTTGGGGGTTACCCTTTTTTCTTTATGTCTTTATGCTTTGGTTTGTCCTTGAGATTCCTACTTTCCCAAGAATAGCATCCAGTTGCGGAGGCCATCCCGGATTCTAGAACCTTCTCGGTGGTCAATGCGGTGGCACTCTACACGTCCCAGCTCGAGTGTCAGCCACTTGTTTGATGGCTTGGTCCGTAGGAAATTCTTAATATGCTGAAGCTTAACTTTTAATTAAACGTCTCATAAAGTTGTAGATTGAACTAGTTAATCTAGCTGATTAAAATTATGGGGGCATAATAACCAACCAAATACAGGGAATATTCTTTGCAAAGTGCTGGAATAATGTCATTTGTGGCTTTCAACGCTCATGTTGATTCTTTCCTTGTGTAAGGTTTTGATGATGTCAAACACAAATGTATTAGTCCTTTAATAATACTTGAATTTGTGCTATGATTGG
>JACYFF010031955.1:5313518-5379749 GCA_017589665.1 Selenicereus undatus | reverse complement strand
ATGCGAAATTGGATGGTGATAAAGGCTATACGTGAGACATAAATTTCTAAATTTAAAAATGAATTTTCAATAGTGTGATCTTTTATCCACCGCGCTATTCTCAACCATGACTAGCAACTCGTAGAGTAGAGGAAGAGGACCATGCAAGGGTATGAATCCAACTAAACATGCATAACATTTAATATAACACACTAATTAACTCACAGTCGACTAGTTGATTATCCAATTCTAATCATATTTATATCTATATCACTTGTTTTTTTGATTTAAAGAAAAAAGAAAAAGGCCCAAAGGAGTTCATAATTAACAAGGTGACAAAATTTTATTATTTATTTTTTTAAAGTTAAAGTTCAAGTTGTATTTACTCTTAAATGCAACTAGCTAGTACATAAAGAATGTTGTCCTGGCCACCTACGTTAGACATGCATGCATGCTATTATTGGAATTAGGTAAACCTTCTTCATCAATATCATATGTGTTAGCTTATCATCGAGAGATTTTATTTCACTGCTCAGTCATGATCCGTCAACATTAGAACTTGGTCATCAATGCTACACAATTCAAAATGTCTAGTCAATTTTCAGGACAATTAATAATCAGAGAAATGAAATGGCATGAAGAGTTTTTGACGTACCTGACAATGAATTTTTGTTGCAAAAAATATCACATCCAGGAGAAGCAGGTAGAAACTACAATTATATCATACAGCAAAACTATGGCTGGGGGCCAACTTTTACAGGACTATGGGATTCTTTGCCACCCTTACCGTTTGTGGTTTTGGGCGTCCCCGTTTCCTGGGCCTTGTGACTGCCCTCCATTCTCTACATTGGGGAGATATGACCCATGCCAATGGATACATCTCTCAACGGGACCAATACATCAGTGCCCAAGTTGAGTCTATTGCTTCTGCTGCACCCTTCACTTTCACAGTATCTACTGTATATGTTTTTTGGTGGTCGCATGTGCTACTTTACGGACTTGTCTTATGGCCTTGCCAATTAATTCGGTGGTAATCATGAGCGTGATTCACCAACCTCAGGATCCTTCTTGTTGGCTTTCTATTTATCCATTAATATTATATGTAATGTTTGTTTTGATGAAAGACAAAAAAGAAAGCTTAGATATTTGTTCTTTAATCATATTCTATAATGATATTATGGAATTACTAATCATATTTGGATATATTATGGGACTTCCTTGATCTTGTGATTTAAGAGATGATTTGGTTATGAAAAGAATAATAAAATTAGCTTAAGGAGAATCCAAATCAGCATATGACTTGATTATGGAATGAATTGTTCAAAGAGAATCCAAATCTGTCAAAAAATCAGGACAACCGTTGCAAGCAAATCAACTAGCCATTGCATGCTGAATTTGTGCCATCTGCAATGACACTGAACTGAATATTCAAGGTCTTGAACTGAAATAAGAAATCAGGATGTGTCTAACAGTTACTTTCCATCTATTCTCTGAGCTTTTGTTATAAATGTGCAAGATGGTTGAGTGCTGATGAGAGGAAGCAAGACAAACATTCATTGGCATACTCAAACACACTCTCTTATTGTATTGATTGAGCTTTAATTTGCTATTATTCTTTGAGTTATTGAAGTAGTGTTTAGGTGGGATTCTAGAGTTGAAGGGTCAACTCTACCAAGTCTTGTTGAGAGTGTCAACTTGGGTCTTGGAACTTAGAGTAGGTGTACTCTAAAGTTGTAATCATCACTCCTAATAAAGATTCTGGTTAATCCTAAAGTTAGGGAACTCTAGGCGGGGATTAAGCCTGTTGAGGCCCAACCTCATTAAAAAATTCGCTTGTGTTTTGTCCACGTTTCTTTTCCACCCTTTATTTCGATTAAATCGCGATTTTGATCATCATCCTATTCACCCCTCTCTAGGGTGATTTAGTAGCTTTTGAACTTTCACTTCTATACAGGAAATGACTCAGGTGGTGAATGTGGGGTTCCTGCTGAAACAATCTTCTATGTTTCTGCTAAAAACAGGGCTAGGTTTTGGTAACAAATTAGATTACTTACATATGCAAACCCTCTCATACAATGCAAAAAATAAATGACTCTTCTTTTGCTTAATTTATATTTATGCAGGTATTCAGCAGATTATGGAATGTTCCACTTCTGCATAGCAAACACGGAGCATGATTTGAGGGCAGGCTCTGAACAGTACAAATTCCTAGAGGAATGTCTTGCGTCAGCCAATAGGCACAAGCAGCCGTGGCTCCTCTTTGCTGGTCATCAGCCTCTTGGGTACTCCTCTAATATATGGCTCGCCATGGAAGGCGCATTTTCAGAGCCAATGGGTAGAACGATCTTCAAAAACTTTGGCAAAAGTACAAGAGGATATTGCATTCTTGGGGACATGTTCCTAACTATGACAGAACATGCCCTATCTACCAGGTACCTAGCTATACGTGCTCTTTTCTATACAGATGATTTCCTTGATACATCTCCCACAAGTCTTATCAACAATAGGACTGCATATATCTGGACATCTTTAGATCCTGCCACATAGGGTATTCGTCCATATTTGGTGTTTTTATTCGAGATTATTATGTGTTTGGTGGATGCAGAAACTTGTGTAAACAAAGAGGAAGTCTCATTACTCAGGGGTGGTGAATGGTACCATCCATGTCGTTGCGGGTGGCGGAGGAAGCTTATCAGATTTTACTACAATTAACACAACTTGGAGTATTTACAAAGACCATGATTTTGGGTTTGTGAAATTCACAGCATTCAGCCACTCTTCTCTGTTGCTCGAGTACAAGAAAAGTAGTGATGGCACAGTCTATGATTCCTTCACTATCTCCAGAGATTATAGAGATGTAATTACTTGGAACGAATCACATTCCAAAACTCAACATTGAGCTACCATTACACCAAATTCTTAGATCCACCACGCCTCGCCGACCCAAAAGAGAAAAAAAGAGATGAGTCTACATAACCAATGAGTCCTGATAACCAATGAGTCCTGTAATTTTCTTCCTTTTGTTTGCCCTCCTCATTGGAAGGTCACTATATATATACTTTCTTGAGCTAGTTTTTGAACGCCAAACGCTGCTTGTGAGCCTCAATTGGGAGCTTGACATCCTTTACTAAACCTACAACTTGAAGAAGCTTGACAGTATACCAAGTCATGTCAACCTGCCACCATTCTAAGCCATGCCTAGCTGAGTACTCAAAAGCATGGTGATTGTTATGCCACCCTTCTCCAAATGAAAGCAATGCCACCCACCTAGTTAAGGAACCCACATTTTAATTTGCAAATCAGTCGACAATGAAAGAGAAAGTTCAGTAAATATTTTGGATCATACTTAAGAAAAGCTTACCAGTTATTTCTGGATAAATCTCCGGTATTCCATGCTTGAGTTCCCCATACATGACAAGCCGAGTTCACGAACCATGTTATATGATAAACCCATACAGTTCTTACACCCTACACCAGCATGAACATTTTCTTTTTAGAACTAAGAAAATAATAGTAAAGAATACAACATCTTTGCAATCCAAGGGACTAAAGTTTGAACAGGACGCGTAATATGTAATAGTCCTACTTTTTAATTATTTATGTTTTTGAATATAATTTGGCATTATAAATTTGAAGTTTTATTTTGTATATTTTTGAACAAAGAAAGGCTGAATTCTTACAAGAAATTTTGAAATATGATATGTAATTATAACATCAAAAGTTATGATATAATTAAGATGAAAAAATAAACTTTCTTTTTATTAAATAGCAAAAGTTGATCAACAAGTGAGGCTAAGGGACAAAGAGTTACTAATCCACAAAATTTATGGACCAAGATAAGTTGCCATTACGACTAAACAATGGTCCCTACTAATAACTATGTGTGTTTGGACCAAGACCTCAAATTTTGTAGTAGACAAGATAGAGTGGCTACTTACCATACCCCACAAAAGGAAGGGAAAGCCTCCCAAGACATAGAGGACAACTCCAAGAGCAAGTGGATGCAAAATGTATGAGCTCCTCATAAACCTGTAAAAGGGTTGCTTCTCTAGATCACCCACATTGCTTGGCTCACCACACTGCAACCATGAACCAATTTAGACTATCGTAGTTAAATCGATTTTTTCTTTCGATCGTTAACTGGGCAAAGTCCGAAATACAAACAGAAAAGCATAATAAGCCAACTTCTATATATAACACATATTATGCACTAAACTATAAACTTTGGAAATGAACCACTGTTTATACCAAATACTAACTGTACATTCACCAAAATGAATTCATGAAAGAATTACCCTTTCGACTATTGCCTTAGTATCGAATAGCCAGTTCATGTGGCTGAACCAAAACCCTTCAAGAGGGCTATGTGGGTCTTGCTCTGAATCACAATATTGGTGATGATATCTGTGTGTGCTCACCCAGTCAATTGGATTCCCCTGATTGATGATGCAAGAAAATAATAATAAAAATCAATCAAACCCATATGAAATCAGCCCATATCAAATCAGAAATCAATCAAAGAAATACTAAAAGTTTAGACTGTGCAAAACTGAAAGTTGCAAAGTAATGTGTTCGTTACAACACCCGCTGAAAACTTATTCACCCATGAAAAAGTGAAATTTAGCAGTAGAAATATACAGAGAAGTTCAGTGCAGACCAAAAGCACAAAGTCAATATCCACAAAAACAGAGAGATGGATGAAAGAATGAAATGAGCAAACCAACCTGAAGGGCTAAAACCCCACAATAAGCGCAGAAATACTCGAGCCATTTAGGGAGCTTGAAACTCCGGTGAGATAGATTCCGGTGAAATGATAGGCAAATACCCAACAACCCAGTTGCGAAATAGAGCCAAACAGCCACCCAAAAAGCCCCCCAATTGAAGTAAAATGGGGCAAACAGAGCCAACCCATGCTGCCATGCATCATCACAACAATGCTCAGAGTCCCAATATCCAACGCATTCCATTTCCTCCCAGAAAACACATTATTTTCCCTCTTTACCACCACATCAGACAACCAAATTCTCCGGGAATCAGACTCCGACGCTGCAGAAATCGCTGATATTCGTGTTTTCCTTCTTTTCTCATTATGGGTCTCATCTAAACCCTCAAATTTGCAAATGGGGTTTTGATTTCTGCATGATGATTGCTTTGTAATGCTGTGTTTTGAGATGGGTTGTCTGAATTTGAAGCCTATGGCAGTAGTAATTTGCGGGTTCCTGCGTGAAGAGAGGGAGAGACACAGTGGGTAGGCATTTGAGGATGATGTGATTACAGCCATGAATGAATGAGTCAAATGGAAAGGGTTTATCGATAAGTAAGTTTTAGGGATCTGTTGGAGTTTATATTCATGAACCGTGAAGGGTGAAGGTGGGGTTGCATTCATTTTCATGGCCGAATTTTACGAGATAGAAAGCTGAGGTTGGGAAAAAAGAGACCCAGATTGATTCTCAAGCGCCACTGGTAGATGTGGGCCCATAAGTGCTAAGGCGGCGAATTCGAAGAGTGCCTTCTTTTTTTAAAAAATTTTTTAAAAAAGCCAACAGTTTCGGTGCTTTAAGATATTTTTGAGATGAATTTATTGCCTCTTTTCGTGAAAACTATATCATAAATTCATAAATAATCCTGGATTTATAGAGCAATATAGACCCAAGGTAAGGCTTATCATCATAGTTACCGGGATAACTCTATACCTCCGCGAAGCGGTCCAGAATTTAACTTAAATTAAATTTGTCGAATAAGCAGCACTCTGCATTCTGAACTAAGCGATCCGTAATTATGGTTATAATGCCACCTGTGCTCCCAGGCTGTGGTCCCCACCATTCATATGAAATTGGCGGTAAACTTTGTTTGATTCCCCAGCAGCTTTCGCACCAAATATGAATGGTGATCGCGTCCCTGGGCTCACCTTGCGTGGTGATCCACGGACTATAGTAGAGCTTATCCTCTTTTCACTCTTTAAATCCTTTTTTGTCTGCATGTACGAGATATTTTCACCTGTGTTTTGTGTGGTTGTCTCTTCCTCTTCTCTTATCCAAAATGTGTTTGTTTGAAGCTTAGTTCCTGCTGATGATATACAAGACTCTCTTGTCAGAAAGTGATGAATTCCAACTTGATTTTAGGATAATCCAAGCAGCAGTTGTGGAATTGAAACTCCAACTTGGGTGATCAATGGCGACATCAACGGCGACAACAGTGTTTGCAGTGTCAAAGCAGCCTCTTAATAAGGTTGGAAGTGGCAACACTAGCAGCTTAATTCTGGGTAATTATCTCTCTCGTAGCCACCTATTATCTTGTTCTTTTAATCAGTTTTATCTTCATTATGTTCGTCACAATATTTGTATTGCTTATATGATGGATCGTATGAATTTTTGGGAATCTGATCTTCCCCTTGCTCGATCTTTTTGTGATGTACCCTTTTCATTTGACAATAGCCCTGTTTGGCAAACAGCTGTTAGCTATTAGCTGTTAGCTGTTAACTGTTTGTATTAGCTGTTTGTTGAAAAACTGTTTGGTAAAATTAGCTATTTCTAACAAAGTTGTGAGACAAAAAGCTAATTCTTCAAAAAGCTCTTCCAAAAAGCTTATGGAATTAGCTTTTTCAAATTAGCTTTTTGGACCCAAAAAGCTCTTTTAAAAAGTTTTTTCACTAAACACTCAAATTAGCTTTTTTACTTGGTCAAAAAGCTAATTTTGATTAGACCTGGCAAATAGGTCATTCGGTTCGGGTACGGGTCGGGTCATGTTCGGGTCGAGTCATGTTCGGGTTAAGTGACATTTCGGGTCGTTTCGGTTTGGGTCGGGTATGGTTCGGGTTGGGTCGATTTCGGGTCAACCATTTTTTGGTGAAATACGCTAGTCATGCCAAAACCAGCAACTTTGCTTAAAATTTCAGGTCTGGTATGGTTCGGGTCGGGTCAATTCGGGTTTTGGGTCCACTTTCGGGTGAGCATATTTCGGGTGTCAGGTCGGGTATGGGTCCGAGTCATTCGGTTCGGGTTTCGGATCTCGGGTCAGTTTTGTCAGGTCTAATTTTGATAAAAAAAAAAACTCTTTTTGGCTAAAAAGTTCTTCAAAAAGCTCTTTGCCAAACAGTACCAATGTTTTTGGTCCTCTCCCCCCCCCCCCCCAAATAACATTTCAATGTCAATGATCTTCGAATTTGGAAGTGCGACGGTATTTTGTGCAAGTTTTGGAGAAGAGTGATGTTGAATTAGACCCTGTGTATTCCCACTAAGGGACTTCGCGGTATGAAAAAGGCTTATTGTAACATAGAAATCTATATTTCAATGCAGTACTTTTGCACGTTTGTTGATCAGAATTTCTCTTCCATAACTGTTACCTAGAGCGGCTTATAACCTCCCGAGAAAGTGGACGGTGGTCTTTGGACAACATAAAGCATTACTTGTTTGCTTCAACTTTTTATTGAGCCATAATATTTAAGCTCCTTTAACTATTTTCCATTGATAGTTTCACCCCCAACTCCAGGATATTTACTAAGTAATTTCAAGGCTTTAAATGAGTAAATATTCACTTTTCAATACCCAAATCAATATACCGGTCCACTTCTAGATTGTACTGTCCCTATAGCTGAAAATGTGAGAACAGTGCCCTCCTTGCCACAGCCTCAACCCATAGAACGGTACATGGGTGGCCAGTGTCATTTCTGATCCTTTCTTCTTTCTTTTCCCCTAGGGGGCGAACCCCCTATGCGATATGTCCCTTTGAATACATGGTTATTGAAACATAAAAATTGCAGAAGTTTGTTAGTGTGGTCTGTGACTTCTGTCATATTGATGTGAACCTCTACAAAATTGCTTCTAAAGGGTTATACAACATGATAAGACAATAAATATTCACCTCAAGCTCTAAGAATGAAATTCTAATCCTAAATGCAGGTAGTAACTTGATTGGTAGTCCTCTAAGGGAGCAACCTTTGAGGAGTAGAGTTGCTAAAACCAGAGGGAAACGAATAAAAGCTTCCGCTGCTGTTGCGACACCACCTATGGAGGAGATAAAGGAGTATGTAAATCAGACAAATCCTAATTCATCACTTCTATAGATGTGTTACTATCCATCCCAGTACAAATGCCTTCGCTTCTATGATGATGATTTAGGGTTTCAAGAAGTGAACACCATTCGAGAGGAGAGAGAGGAAGAAGATGAAAGCAAAAATATCTGATTCATTATAGAAGGAATAAAAAACAAACCTAATATATACATTGTATGTCGGCAAAGAAAATAAAAGAAAGAAAAAGAAAGAAAATAAAAATAAAAGAAAGATACAATAACAGAAAAGAAATATTTACAAAAAAACTAAAATAAAATTACAATATTTATATTTTTACACCCCCCCGTCAAGTTGAACATGGGGAAACACAAGTCCTAACTTGGAACTGAGCTGCTGATGTTGGTTGGCCGGCAGAGGCTTGGTAAATAAATCTGCAAGCTGATTTCTGGTGCCCACATGTGATGTCTGGAGAAAGCCTTCTTGAAGTTTATCTCGAACATAATGACAATCGATATCCAAGTGCTTGGTTCTGTTATGAAACACAGGATTTGCTGCAATATATTGAGCAGCTTTATTATCACAAAATAAGGTAAGTGGGTACGTTACCTGGATCTGAAAATCGCGGAGAAGGTTGGCCAACCAGATGAGTTCACTTGTGGTTTCAGACATGGCGCGATACTCGGATTCTGCTGATGATTTAGAAGTAGTTTTTTGTTTCTTGGTTTTCCATGAAACCAAGCCATTGCCGAGAAAGACACAATAACCTGTCAAAGACTTTCTGCTAAAAACACATCGGCCCCAGTCCGCATCCGTGTATGCATAAAGATCTAGAGTGCTTTTGGAGGGATAAAATAGACCTACATTAATGGTTCCTTTAAGATACCGGGCTAGGTGTAAAGCAGCATTCATATGAGGTTGACGAGGAGAACTAACAAACTGACTGAGATGTTGAAAAGCATATGATATGTCGGGTCGAGTAATATTGAGATACAACAGACGCCCAATTAATCTTCTATACTGTTCGGGATGAGGAAGCAATTCTCCATCATCAGTTGATAATTTGAGGTTTGTGGGAAGAGGAAATGTGCTAGATTTACACGCAGATAAACCAAGGTCTTGTAGGATGTCAAGTATGTATTTTCTTTGATGTAAAGTAGTGCCATTAATGTCCCTAGAAACTTCTATACCAAGAAAATATCTTATGAGACCTAAATCTTTAATGGTAAAGGCCTCATGAATTTTATGTTTAAGATCATTAATATGGGTAGGGTTTTCTCCGGTGATTAGAACATCATCTACATATACCAATATAGCGAGAAAAGACTCGGAGGCTATTCTTCCTTTTGTAAACAGAGAGTAGTCTTGTTTGGATTGGGAGAAGCCATTACGAAGAAGGAAACTAGTAAACTCTTTGTTCCACTGGCGGGATGCTTGCTTGAGACCATATAAGGATTTATTAAGTTTACATACTTTCCCTTTAGCCTTCGCGTATCCTTCTAGAGGTATAATATATACTTCCTCATCAAGTGTGCCATGGAGAAAGGCATTGTTAATGTCTAATTGATGTATGGGCCATCCTTTAGTAGTGGCAAGGGCAATCAGAACTCTCACAATCGGTAATTTAGCAACTGGAGAAAAGGTATGTTTGTAGTCTTTATCTTTTATTTGGTTAAAACCCCGTACTACAAATCTAGCCTTAAATCTTTCGATAGTCCCATCGGGTTTGAATTTAATCTTATAAATCCACTTAGAGCTAATGGCCCTCTTATCAGATGGTAACGTAGTAATGTCCCAAGTATGATTGGCCTCTAAAGCATCTATTTCATTTTTCATAGCTTCAACCCATCGAGGATCTTTAATAGCTTGGGCATAAGTGTAGGGTTCCTTGACAGAAAGGACATTGTGTAAAGAGGAGATATATTCTGGTTGATATCTTTGAAAGTCTCTGTTTTGAAATAAGGGGTACATAGTATTAGTGTGGATAGAATGGACATAGTCCTGTAGCCAAGTAGGTGGTTTATGAACTCTAGAGGTCCTTCTGGGAATCTCTTGTGTAGTTTGTGGTTCAGGTGGGGGTGATGATAAGGGTGGAGTATCGTCCGAGGAATGGGTGTGAAATGGAGATGATGGTGTATTAACTTCAGCAATAGGTAGGTAGGAAGTAGGAGTGTGTAATGATCTAGAAGACTCTTTACGGAAAGGAAATATCTTTTCCTCAAAATGGACATCCCTACTAACAAAGATTTTATGAGTGTCAAGATCATAAAGTTTGAATGCCTTTTGAGTAGATGGGTAGCCAAGAAAGATGCATTTTCTGCCTTTGGGTGAGAACTTGTCAATATGTGGGGATAGGTCCAAGGCATAGCATAGGCACCCAATAATTTTTAGGTGAGACAAGTCAGGCTTCTTGTGAAATAAGGTCTCAAATGGAGATTTCCATTGAAGGAGACTAGTAGGCATTCGGTTAATTATGTGAGTGGCAGCAAGAATACATGAGCCCCAAAATTTAGGAGGAAAATTAGCATGAATTTTGATAACTCTAGCTGTTTCAACCAGGTGCCTATGCTTTCTTTCAACTCTACCATTTTGTTGAGGTGTCCTAGGGACATTTCTTTGATGAATTATGCCATTTTGGTGAAAAATGGATGAGCACAAGGTTTGAAATATCTCAGTGCCATTATCTGATCTAATACACTTTATAATAATATCAAACTGATTATGGACATATGCAATAAAGTTTTGAATGTGATTAGGTACCTGCTGTTTATTCTGTAACAAGTAAACCCAAGTATATCTAGTACAATCATCCAATAAAGTTAAGAAATAGTATGCACCACTTGTGTCTGCAATTTTGTATGGTCCCCAAAGATCAACATGTACAAGATCAAATGGTTTATGGGCAATAGACTTGCTAAGGGAAAAGGGGAAGCAATGAAACTTGGCCAACTTACAGGTTTCACATGCAAAATCATTGTTTTTGGTAGATACTGAAACATGATCAAGATGTATCATTTTTGACAAAGACATATGGCCCATTCTAGCATAAAGAAGAGCTAAATTGTTCGTATCTAAGTTCTTAGAACTAGGCAGTTTAGTATCCACCGTACAATTTACTGCCTTTGTACTATGAGGTGTCTTAAAACTGTTCTTGCAGGTGTCAAGAATGTAAAGACCTGATTCCTTGGGTCCAGCAACGAGTGTTCTGTCAGTGGTAAGGTCCTGGAACATGAAATTGTGCCTCGTGAACCAAGCTATCAAGTTAGAGGTATCCAACAGTTTACTAACTGACAGCAAGTTATTTTGAAATTCAGGGATGTAAAGTACATCTTTCAGAAGTAGATGCTTATCAAGACGAATATCACCAATGATCTTAACAAGTTTAACAGACCCATCAGGCATTCTCACACAAACCGGTTTTATGAGTGTTCTCTTATTAGCTAGCATGTCTATTTTATATGATATATGGTCTGATGCCCCAGTGTCCACAATCCAGTAAGTAGGTTTCATGTATTTGTCAGAAATGAAGGATGTAGATACAGTAGTGTTACCTGCAAACCCGTCCTCAGTGGAGCTGGGAGCTGTACCAATAGCAGTTTCTGAGGGATGCAGGCCTCTTAGGGCTTTGATGACTTGTTGGCATACTACGTTTATCAGTGCATTGTTTACAGGGGAGTCTTCAGAGGTGTAACAGTCCGGGACCCCGCTGGCTGATATTGTCCACTTTGGCACACCGGCCTCATGGCTTTAAAACGCGTCAACCAGGGTGAGGTATCCAGCCCCTTATAAAGAGGCCTTCGTTCCCCTCACCTGCCGATGTGGGAGACTAGGGGAACGAAGGCCTCTTTATAAGGGGCTGGATACCTCACCCTGGTTGACGCGTTTTAAAGCCGTGAGGCCGGTGTGCCAAAGCGGACAATATCAGCCAGCGGGATCCCGGACTGTTACAAAAGGAGCAGACAGGATGATCAATGGGTGTTGCTTGAGTGTCAACGTGCACAGCCACCTTCATTTTGGAACCATATTTCTCTTTATACCACTCGGGATACCCATACAACTTAAAACACTGATTGGTTTGGTGGCCCTTTACTTTGCAATGCTCACAGTACCTATCATTTTTGTTTCTCCTAGCATCCCTTCTACCACCAGGTTTAGGGTTCTGTTTTTGAGCAGTGTAGGCCTCAATTTCTTGGTGGCTTTGCATAATCCCAGTTACTTGTTTTTGCTTCTCAATTTGTTGTATGATATAGTAGGCTCGGTTAACAGAGGGGAGGGGATCCATAGCTAAAATTTGTCCCCTCACCGAATCATACCCCGAATTCAAGCCCATGAGGAATTGAAGTAATTTGTTTCTAGAGTCTCTTTCTTGGAGTTTCTTGACCAAACTGCACTTGCAATTTTGTATAATACCACAAGAACACGTTGGGATTGCATCTATTTCTTGCAATTCGTCCCATAATTTCTTCAGTTTTGAGAAATATAAGGACAAGGGTTCATTGTCCTGAGACAGAAGGGTAAGGTTTCGGTGGAGTTGGTAGATCTGTGGGCCATTGGGTTCCCCAAATCGTTCGGCCAATTCCTCCCAAAGTTCTTTGGCCGACTGGACATACATAAAACTCTCAGAAATTTCAGGGATGATTGAATTTAGGATCCAACACCTTACCATGTAGTCGCATCGAGTCCATTTCTGCAGCTCTGTGGTGTCCTCGATCGGTTTAGCGTGTGAGCCATCAATGCATCCCAGCTTCGATTTTGCTCCAAGTGCCATTCGGGTTGATTTGCTCCAGTTGGTGTAATTCATGCCATTGAAGGGTTTACTGGTAAGTTGCATGCCTGGGTGATCAGATCCAAACATCGAAAATGGATCTCCAGCCGAATCTGGGGTGTTTGTGTTCTTGATATCCATCACGATTGAAGGGGAGAGATGAAATTTCAAGAAGATTAGGGGTAAAGGAACATAGATTGTGAAGGATTAGGTGTCGTTTAGGCGAAATTTGGGAGTAATCGGATCGAGAACCTAGATTGCTCTGATACCATGATGATTTAAGGTTTCAAGAAGTGAACACCATTCGAGAGGAGAGAGAGGAAGAAGATGAAAGCAAAAATATCTGATTCATTATAGAAGGAATAAAAAACAAACCTAATATATACATTGTATGTCGGCAAAGAAAATAAAAGAAAGAAAAAGAAAGAAAATAAAAATAAAAGAAAGATACAATAACAGAAAAGAAATATTTACAAAAAAACTAAAATAAAATTACAATATTTATATTTCTACATATGACAGTAGTATTAAGACACAAGGAGCACCATTGGGATGATGAATAGGGCCAGAGATAAAATGCTAGTGTAGGATGGTGGGGGTACCTCTGATCATACATTGGCCACATCCTGATCCTTATCTGACTGAGTAACATCGTGATTGTTATCTGACTGAGTAGCGTCGTACGTTACTTGGGCTACCCTACAACTGTTGTACGAGTCTGTTTCTAGCTTTTAAATTTGCCTATTTTCAAAAATGTCTATTTTTCTTTTTTCTTTGTTTGTTTAAAATGCACTGTCAAGTGTTCCATAACCATATTGGAGGTTTGAGTATGTAAAATGATTACTTGGAGGTTATCTGAAAAGTCTAAGTACCTCATACTGCAACTCATCTGCATCCTGTACTGTCAACGGCATAGACATCAGCATACCAAGTAAAGTCAGAGCTTCAATTTTATGCATTTGCTGGACTTTCCATCTTAATTGTTCAATGAGATGCACAGCACTTTTTCAAAAGCAGAACTCATCTTGTGTTCACACGTAGGTTTGTGCTGCCTACATGGTCTGAGTTCGAGCTAGGAAGAGCTCCTGTATATTGTAAAACCATGAATGGTCTCCTTCCAACTGCAGTAAGATGCCTTCCTCTTTTTCTTATCTCTTCCTTTTGGGGGGGGGGCGCGCCGGAGGTCCTCATGTGCTCTTTAGTTTCTCGCCATTCTTGCGTATTCAGTTTAGTTTCTCACCATTCTTGCTCCTTCACTAACAAAGGCAGTTAATGAATTGGCAGGGTGAAAAACCAAGAATTTTCTACAATCCAGCTGCCACCAACCTTGAGCCTAATTAAGAGTTTGGGATTGGCTTCAATGGTAATCTCTTTTCTATAAAGGAGAAAGAAAATGCCTCTTCCCTCCAAAGTTAATTATTGCAGTTCTCTAACTAAGGCTCTTCTTTTTGTAGGGGGATTTAATCAGCCCATCATGTGTAGTGGTGAGCCAGGAGCAATGCTTAAGAAAACAAGAGGCAAAGCAGATCCCCCATTGTATACCATTCAGATATGCATTCCTAAGCATGGTTGGTATTTGTTTAACCAATTGATCTGGCATGTTTCGACTTTGAGTAGTTCTTCTCCGCTCTGATGATTCTTCTGCTGCAGCGTTGAATCTGATCTTCTCATTCACCAATGGCAAGGAGTGGGACGGTCCCTACAGACTGCAGTTTCAAGTTCCTAAGGCTTGGCAGAACAAATCAATTAGTTTCTTTAATGAGGTATCCTTGCCCTGAAAACGTCACAGGGCCCTCTGTCACAAGTCTGACAGCCTAGATTTAGAGTAGAGACTGCCTTCTGACTATACAAAACCAGCTGAATCAAAAAAATTCATGGAAGACAAATTTTAATACTGACTTTTTGGTCCTCTGGAAGCCATAGATACTGTGGATTGCATATGTGGTTGGTCACTATGCTAATCTAAGTCTTCATCTCATCTCAAGTATGCATAGGAGAATCGACCATGGATATTGTTCAGAAGTCATTGCAACCCCCTTTTTTTGGAGTTTTAAATATGTTTCAGGCCTATTTGAATTATCAAGTACCATACTCATGTCTGAGCGTTGGCAATCCTCCATGTAACTTAGCAATAAGAAACCTGGAAGGAATCCGCTGTAGAGGGCCATGTGCAGTAGACCATACCTAGACTGAAGATGAGCAACATTTTTAGAACATGGCAGAATCCAGAACCTAGAACACAGTGTCTTGTAGAACAATTACTTGATCGTTCAACATAGATATGATCAAGTCCCTTGTAAAACGCGTTTGTCTACGAGAAGCCTCAACTATAGTCACTGCATATCTCTCATTTTCCTTCTGAAATATCGCAACATAGGGTGTTGCTGAAGAGTTGCGCAAAGCCGGTGCTTGCGACAGAGCCATCTTCCCTGACACACATGTGGTCATTCCAAGGTGTGCTATGATTGGTAACTTGACCGTGAAAGGGGTCATACCAAGCCCTTCAAAACCATTGATTGATCGTACTTGGGAAGCTAGATTCCTTAATATCGGTAATACTGGTATTTCATGTAGGGTGACCGTCGCAATTTGGGCTTTGTGGTCGGATGCACAGATCCGAGCTCGCCTCTGTTTAATCCGGATGCCAATGTATACGATGGGTCATGCTCATTAGATTCAGACTCTGAAGATCGATGATTTCTGGTATAGATGTATTATACACATTGTAGATATCATACTGCAGTTTTCCCACCAATGAAATTCCGAATGCTTCAGGCATTGTATTTTTGGGAATCAAATCTTGCGATGGAAACTGCAAATAGTACTGCGCTTATATTCTGATAGACCAAACAAGAGAACTCATAACAAAAGACTAGCCTATCAGGTGAGAGAGTCCATTTGGTCTATAAACCCCTCATCAGTTGCCCATACAACCAATGTGGGACGAGTCTCATACCTTGCAACTGGTCAAATCCATAACATTCGACTCCCCTTAAGTGCCAACGTCCTCGTTGGTCACGGGCTAGCTTTTTTGCCCAGGCCACCATTCCGAGTTCTCATTGGTCACAGCCACGTTGGTCACGGCTGGCTCTCCCAGACCACCACTCCGAGTTGGCTCTGATACCAATTGTTACAGACCAAACAGGAGAACTCATCCCAAAAAATTAGCCTATTAGGTGAGAGAGCCCATTTGGTCTATAAACCCCATATCAGTTGCCCATACAAACGATGCGGGACAAGTCTCATACCTTGCAACTGGTCAAATCCATAACATTCAACTCCCCTTAAGGGCCAACGTCCTCGTTGGTCACGGCTGGCTCTCCCAAGCCACCACTCCGAGTTGACTCTGATACCAATTGTTACAAACCAAACAGGAGAACTCATCCCAAAAGACTAGCCTATTAGGTGAGAGAACCCATTTGGTCTATAAACCCCTTATCAGTTGCCCATACAACCGATGTGGGACAAGTCCCATACCTTGCAACTGGTCAAACCTATAACATATTCTTCTGGTTTCCAATGGTATAATATCTGTTTTGATAGTCAAATCAAGTTTTACTTGCTTAGGGTTTAAGTCATCTAATTTTAGGTCGTGTATAGATTCGACTTGATCAACCTAGCCATGGGAGCCAGGCCTCTGTTGAACATGACCCAGCAAATTTTAACTTGCAAACACAGCAGAAGAATGACAAGGCTGAAAACTCAAATCGATGTCTCACAAGAGTATGTACGCTGAACTGAAGGAAGGAAGAATATCAACCAAAAAACCCTTTCGAGATTAGCAGTTAATCATTCATGTACATTAAAATTTCATCATTTTTTCAGGCATCTATTCTAAGGTTGATTAGGTCCCATTACTGGGAGCAGATGCTACATAAACTTTCCTGCTCTCCTCATACTTTCCTGCTAGAGAGTCAAATAACACCCCAGCTCCGATGCCAACAGCTAGGTCAATTGTGTAGTGGCCTCTTGTTCCTAGCAGCCTCACCACTTGCAGCACGTTGAGGAAATCGAACATCCACGCCAACTCCTTTCTCTGCATGCGCCTCATGTCTATGGAGGCAATCACTGAGCTGGCAACATGACCCGAGTAGAAGAGGAAGAACGAGACATTTCCAACGGGGAAATCAGCCCCTGAGCCCAGGAATTCCTGTGACAAAGACCCATTTGATTTAATGAGCAAGAGGGGAGAAGAAAACATTATTTCAAATTATGAAGATTTATTAGATGGTCAACCAAATTAGCCAATGCACAAAGATGGCCTAACAGGCAGGACAGCTTCCCCCAAGCTTGATCAAGAACCTATCAAGGCAAATGCCCTGATCAGCTCTCTTTGGCTCAACTCACCAGTAGCAAGCAGAATTAAGCATTAAAGTTTATAGTTTCTTTCGCCACTTCACAGTGAATTGTCAGCCTGGCTTGACAGAACTTTACCAAATCCCAAAATTAGCTCGTCCAGATTTCCTTTCAAAGTGGTTGTGTCAAGCAACACAAGAACGAACCAGACAACTCAGACCAAACCAATAAACAATCACGCCCTAGTTCAGGGCTAATGTCAGTTCAGATAAGACGCTTAATTTCACAAGCCGAACTATGTTGCAACCACAGGCTTGGATTAACCAACCACTAGCCAATACAATTTAATGCAATAAAGAAGGCTTTCCAGCCTCCTAGGACAATTACTCACATTAAGTACCTTGAATGCGGCCGAACTACATTCATCTGTGAGATGATTTTTCAAACTAGTATCATAAGTGACAACAAACTTAGCTTTACTTTAAGATGACAAGAAAAGGATCCATTAGTCACCCTTTTTTTGGGGATAAAAAGTAAGGCATCAAAATCACAGCCTCATTGTCTTATTAAATGCTACCAGTGGAGCAGAACCTGTCATAGGAGTTGTATTATAGGGCTCCAACTAAAGAATGCTATCTAATCAATTGGGTATGGGGAATTAAATGCCTATATCTTCAACAGTAGTACTTCCAAGCATAACTAGCCAAGTATGAGACCCAGAAAAGCATAAGTCCCTCATGGACTACAACAAATGATGCTCAACTAATGCAACAAACTCAAGAGAAATTATAAGCAAGAAGGTGGGGAAGGAAAGAGGAGAATTAACTGAGCTAAAAAGGAGGCATAAGAAGTTACCTCAGGCAAAGGGAGCTGAGTGGAGTACCCAAGGATGCCCCTGCATGTGAACATGAACAACGCAGCAAGTCCAGGCCTTGCTCTTCCTTCTATCAGAAACACCCACAATATGTATGTTGTTTGCATCCCCACAAACACCTACCATTATCACCCAAATCATTTTTAACCAACATATGACAAATCAATAAAGCTACCTTAACTTACAAATTAGCATCACAACGAAATTTAAAATCATTCAACCAATTTCCCATCAAAACAGTCTCTCCTCTGTTTATAATCCCATCTAAAAGCATACCACTATTCTGCCTAAAATAGCAGCATTGCTAAAATTGTGAAGGGGGTGATTCAATAATCTTTCATTTGAGGTATTTGTCACATCAGTGTTTAATCCATCATTTTCTAACATCAAACCAAAATTGCCTCCCAAAAATCACAAACCAACCGGTTAAAAATGAATCCACTTACCCAAACACCATGAACTAAACAAGTAAATTCTCATTTTTGGGGGCAAAAACCTAGCAACTCGTTCAACTTTTAATCAAAAAACAAGCCCAAAGATTAACTAATTAATCAAAATGCCAAAACCCCACCATGTAAAAAGGAACATTTTGATTGACCTCAGCACACAGGAAAATTCAGGGGGAAAACAAAAGGAGAGAGAAAAAGGAGGGTTACCGTGTTGAGAGCAGCAAAGAGGGTGTTGAGATTAGGGCAAGAAGAGAGAGCCTGGTTCAACCAGCGCGTGGCAACAAAGCCCAGATCAAAAGGGGGAGAAGTAGAAGGCACCATACGAAGCGTGTACTCCACGCCCATGAAGAAAAGCAGAGATATAGCGAAGAAACAGGGGATTGGGTGGTACTTGACCACACCCATCACATGATCCCATCTCCATTTCATAAACGACGCCGTTTCCAACCACCCCTTCAACCCTGCCTTCCTCAGCTTCATCACCGCCGGCGTCGCAATATTCCTCCCTTGGTCGTTACAATGGCAGTTGTGGAAACCGCTGGAGTGATCGTGACCGTGACCGTTACCGTTGCCCTTACCGTTGGTGGTGGTGAGCCTAAAGCGAAGAGCATTGGGAGAGTCGGGGTTCATGGTGGGCATTCATGGTGAAGAAGATTAGGAGAGAGAATGAAAGGGGTTTATATTACGGGCTTGGGAAACCGGAGTTTGTGAAGCCAGTAAGAGGTGATGGTGACAGAGACGAGTAATGACGGAGATCCCAAAGGAGGACGGTGAGTTGTTGAAAATTGAAATTAGGACGGTAGTAAATTCAAGTTCCAAACGTGTTGTAATTTGCCGTTCAGATCTGGCAGGTGATGAGAGAGAGTCTGTTGTTACCGAGAAAATGAGCAATTTTCTGGTAATGGGAACAGTAGAAGAGGCCACACGATTCCTCCTTCTTCTACAGGACTACTACTCAATTTTCCGTTTCCCCATCTGTTCTCTTTTTGACAGGAGACCAACCGTGAACATTCCCAGCCTTGAACATTCTCAGCCTCGTATTTTTAGAGCCCAACTATGTCACATCATAAAGTTTTAATTTTTTAAAACTTATATTTCACCACTTTGTCTAAATAATAAAACTTTAATATTGTAGATTACTCAATAAAATATTTATTAAAAATCAATCTATAAAATACAACTTTTTTTAACCATCTAAATAATATTTTTAAACAAGAAAAAGATAAAGAAAAGATCAAATGTGAGGTGGAATGGGCAAGCATCCCCCCACACTACAAAACACGCGCTTATTTAGATACGATTTTAGATATGAACTTTAAGTTTCATATCTAAATTTTACTTAGAAACGAAATTTGAAAACGAAAATGTTTTAGTATCTAATAGAAATGAAAAATTGAAACTATGGTTGACTTTCATTTCTATTAGATACGAATAGGGTAATTCGTTTCAGAAATTCGTATCAAATAAAAATTTCAATGTTCCCTCAATGACTCTCCTCTCGGTGCCCCCGCGAATTCCATTCAACGTGCCTCACTCTCATCTGCGGTTTCCCTCAAAAACCCTAGCCGCGACTGCGTCTCCGGTGCCTCATTGGAGCTCCACACGGCGTCTCATCGGAATTCTAAGTGGCATCTGAGGTTAGCCTCCATGTTTATCTCTCTTTATTCCTTTTTGTTTTCGTTGTTCCCCCTTCTTTCTCTCACACATATGGTTTTTACCTTTTCCGGTTTGCAAAGTTTCAAACAACATCTCCGTCAAATTCGCCGACAAGTTCTGGTATCCGACCTCTAATACTGCATGGCTTTGTGTGTCTGATAATGTAAGTGTTTGAATTTTTGGGTTAAATTGATTTCTAATGTATTTGGAGTAATCGCTTTGCTTTGCATGTATGGTCTTCGGCAAGTTCCGGTTTTGCTTTGCGTGGCAATCATTTTCGGGGTTTTGGGGGGGTAATTGCTAATGTATTTTTGAAATCTTGAGCAAAAACAGGTGCTCTTTTCTAGAATTATGGTGGTTTGACTACAGTATTGTAGCGGTTGGTTCGTAGAATTCTGATGTTGGACACTTGACACTTCTCTAATAAACCAAAAAGGAAAAAAATGTTACCAAGCATGCTGCTTTGTTTGTCTGACCCTTGAGGAAACTGTATTTGCTATCTTCTCTCTCTCTTTCAGAATTTCTCTTCTTTTATAAATTAGAACTAGTATCAGAATAGAAAGAGAGAGAAAAGGGTTGTCTTCTCACTTCTTATAACCTACAAAGTCGACCTGTAATGGTGAGAATCCTCGCATTCATGATATCAAAACCAAAATTTGGATTGTTTCTGATTTCCCTAAACTAGGTACAATTCTGGGTTCTATATATCTGCCATGTTTTTTAAGTTTTTCTTTTAATTATTATTTTTCTAGGCCCTTTTTTTTGAAAAAAAAATTGTGCATGTTTGCTGATTTGCTTCACTGAGATAAGGAAGGTTGTTCTGTTTTCCCCCTTTCTGTATGAGATAATTTGGGAAATTTCTTTAGGGGAAATGCTTGTGTTGCTCCCCTTCTTTTAGGGTAACAGAAGTTTTATAATGGTTTTTTGTGTGTTTCCTAGGAGATTGTTGTTTACCCACTTGAAATGCATTTGGCTTCTTGTAAATAAGACTGAATGTCTGGTGTTCTTGGAATAGTTTGCTTATTGTGCCAAATGAAAGACATATTTAGTGGTTATGTTAAATTGTTCAAGTTATTAAATTGTTCTTTCCCATTCTCCTTTACTGAACGTTTGTTAAGTGAAACTATCAATAGTTGATTTTGCGATTGGTGTTTTCTCCTTCATCTAAGTATTGTTTTATTAGTCTGCATTAATTGATTTACCTTAACTCGTGTGTATTGCCATGCTGTTGTTTGATGTAAATCCTCAAAGAAGTATGATATTGCTGAAATAAGTTTGCATGAAGTGTTATCTTGTGCTCTGCATATACAGTTGTAGAAAGAAAAGTTCCCTTTTTGTTTGGGGGGTAAATTTAATGGAGTATCCATTTAATTTGTTGGGAAAGAAATTCATGAAAAATTGGGCTGATTGTGTCTACTTGTTATTCACAAGTGAGTGCTTCATTCTCATAGCATAGGATACTCACATCTCTCGCTTTTATATGATGAACTTATAGTCTTCGTATTCAATTATCCTCCACTTGATTATTATCACTTTTCAAGTGTGCATTATGTTATTCTTAACTCATTTAACATGTGAATATCTTATGTCAACTTGGTGTTTGGGCTGTTTGGGTTGTAGTATACTTCATCCATCAGCTACACCATTTTTTGAACATCATTCTGAGTGACACACTCCATCAATACTTCAATACAACATTCAAACCACTTTTAGTTTATGGGGAAGGTTAATGGAGCATATTTATTTCCATTAAATCTTTATGGGGCAGATAAATTTTAATAAAATCTTTATGGAAACCATTACTTTTGTGTAGATGCGGCACTCTTGGGCTGAGGAGCTGAATGATACAGTTTATAATGAGTGAGTAAGAAAGGTCGGTGAACGCCTTAAGGACATGGTATCAAAGGCCTTATGCCTGACGATGACATTATCCATTGGCTTCCAACTCCAGTTAAAAACCGGGTGAAAGCATTTAGAGAAATTGAGGATTTCAAAAAGAGGTCAAGACAAAACTCAATTAACAAGAGCACTAGTCCTAAAGCTTCCCTGTTCACACTTCAAGGTCTATTTTAGCTGAACAAACAAGGAAGATGGTAATATCATACTTGTAATTATCCCACTTGGGCATGTTGGATTGGCATGCGACGGTGTTTGGTACACATTTCGCACATTGCTTTTGGTTGTGATATTTTTTTGGATGTAAATTGGTTGATCGTTGCTCATGGCATACACTCGATACTTGGAATTTTGTTGCCAGGTTGTAATATACATTGGTTATAATATATACATATTTGGTTGGTATGTACGTTGCAATGTTAGACTCATATGTAGTGTCGTATTTGTTACGTGTACAAGGGAATTCGGCATTCTTGTCAGTTTATTAAATGAATGATCCAGATCAGAAACGAAAAATGAAAGCTTGCTCGGTTTTTTCATAAAAAGCACACAGGAACTTAGCTACAAGAATTAGAAACGAAACAAATCTTTGTATCTCCTTGAATCCAAAATAGAAACGAAATATTTTGTATCAACTAGAAACAGAGAATGAAAGTAGTCTCCAATTTCGTCAGGTAGATACAAAACAAATTAATCAAATACAAACATGGTTAGTCCCTAACGGATACGAAACCCAGACTCGTATCTAATTGTCGAGTCTAACATATACGAATTCTGATACTAAAAGTTTCGTATCTAAGAGATACGGGGTAGATATTCGTTTCAAAGGTGGACTCTAATAGATACGAATTTTGATACGAAACTGTTCGTATCCAATTGATACGAATGTGGCTTTCGTTTCTAAATTTCGTTTCTAACAGAACCGAAATCATGTTTCGTTTCCATTTTCAGTGTGCAACCGTGCCTTTTGAAACGAACATGTTTTTGTTTCTAATTCGCAACTGAGGGATTTTAGATACGGAATTTCACCATTTAGATACGAAAATTTTCATATCTAAACAGGCACTTTCTGTAGTGCCACGTGGCGTTCCATTAGGAACATGCGCTGCAAACAGATTTTCGGAACGTGTCCCCCGGGTTGGAACTTGAGTTACACGTTGAGAATGTCCCTATAGCATGTCCAATGGTTGACTCACGAGCCAAATTGAAGGAGAGAGAAAGGGAGTGAGGCAAGGGGAGTGCTCCAATGGTTACCTCACAACATGTGCCTCACGAGGAGGCTCACTGGGGTGAGCCGGCTCTCACTCCATTTTTTGCTTCTTTTTTTATTCTTTTAATATTTTAAATTAGTTTTTCTTTTTTTTTAAAAAAAATAAAGTTGTGCGTTGTAGAGTGGGTCTATGGGTATTATTTTATTTAGCGAGCTAAAGTGGTGAGCCTTTCATTGGAAAGAAGGAGGATTGTGAGCCAAAAAGTTAACTCATAAGATGATATGACAGAGGTAGGCCCCCACTGGTGAGCCAAAAAAATGGCTCACCATTGGGAATGCTCTTAAATTGCCGAGACCACAAATTATATGTTATTTTGTTGAGTAGCTTACTAGGTGCGTCAAAACTAATTTGGATGAAGTTTACATACACACACCCACGGCTTTAGTCGATGAATAATGAATTTTTGTTATTTACTGATAAATTTTTCTAAACTAATAAACGTTTGTACATTCTAATGAATTTTTTAAACCGATGAGTTTTTATAATAAATTGATGAATTTTTGTATTATTGATGAATAGTGATAAAATTATGTGCTTATTTATACTTGTTATAGCATCACATGTTCTTAAAGTGTACTCTACACTTCACTTAAATTATCAATACTGATAAATTTAATACAAGTGTGATGAATATTTTAACTAAAACAAATATTTCACAAATTTTCTTAAACAAAAATAAATATAAATTTTTGTTTATTCATGCAAAAAGCATAAGATACAGAATCGGGTAGTTCAAATATTTTACATATGGGTTTGTAATAAACTTATGAATTTTACAAGGAACTGATGAATTCTACATAAATACTAACGAGTTTTCAAAAATAAGTATGTGCTTTAAATGTTCATCTTCTTTCTGTAAATATTCATCATTATCCGATGCATATGCATGGGTCAATCTATTAGGAACTGAATTGATTTTTGTTGCTTAGTTCTCTGCATAAATTCATCAATGACAAATAAAAATCATTTGAAATAATTAGTATGTTCATCCTAAAATTAATATATGTTGATGAAAAATGATTATTCAACATAAAATATTCCAAATGTGACACACACACACATATATATCACTAGAATTTAAAATTCATCAAAGAAAAAAAAACACGTATCACTAGAATTAAAAAGTCATTAAAACAAATAAATATCCATCACTAAAATTTAAAATTCATAAACAAACCAATTCAAGAAAACCTAATAAAACAAATTCAAATTAGATATTTAAAACACCAAGAATATTGTACAACTTCCTTAAATCTTGCCATGTTTCATTAAAACAAAAAAATATTCATCACTAGAATCTAAAAATTCACCCAAACAAAACTAGTAAAATTACCAAACAATTGAACCTACAGTAAAATATTCATCATTGAAATTGAAAAATTCATGAATAGCTCATAAGAGCAGAGTGTCTTCCCGGCAATGCTCGATCTGTATTTTGCCATGATAGCCTCCTTTCTCTCTATACAAATGCAAATTCGCAGGACTTAGAAGTTGAGAAACTAGACAATTATTCCAACAACCAAACAAAAATGAAGATTAAAAAGAAAATCCTAAACCCTAGACATCTAAGCCAACTGAAACGGGAGAAAATTGAGAAAAATCAAACACAAAAGCAAAATTTAAAATTCTAGGAGAGAGAAAACATAACAACGCATGCACCTCAAAGACGAAGACGATGAAGATTTTCAATCAATCAAAGTGTGATCTACCTATGATCAGTTGAACAAATTCAAAGAAATTCGGCTGTTTATTTAGAGTTAAAAATCAAATCAAGATATTTACAAAAATAAGCATTTCATCGCCTCTGATTTTCGTTTTTAGCCTTTCGCCGGAGGATCACTGGATTTAATGGAAGATCTTCCTGATGTGGTGGTCGCCGGCGAAATAAGCCACAAATGTGCCAGCGAATGAGGGGTCGATTTGGGGGAGGGGGGGAGGCTCTATAGAGAGAAAGTGATTTAGAAGTAGGGGTGCAATGGCTCGGGTTGCGAGCTTTTAACTTTTTTGTATCTCGTGGTTAGGCAAGTTAATATTTTTAACCCTCCGATTTGTGGATTAATTTTTTTGTACCCTGAGCTATGTTGATTTAATTTTTAACCACGTTTTTTACTTTCTTCTTTTTAGTTTTTGGTCCAAATTTTTTTAAAAATTGCAAAAAAGTCCCTGAAATGAAAAAAATATATAAATAAGCTATTTTTACGGTTTTTTTCAACAAGTAAGCTTTGGACTAATAAAGTCAGTATATAAGAAAAGTTTTAATTAAGTTTTAATTATTTTTGCTAAGTATTGTGAGCCTATAACCACAGAAACTATAATATATAAGATATAAGTAGTAGATTGTGATAACTAGTATCAAATAAAGTCAGTATAAGAAAGTTAATCAAACTTACTTGTTGAAAAAAAACCCGCAAAAACAGCTTATTTACATATTTTTTTCCACCCCAGGGACTTTTCTGCAATTTTTAAAAAGCTTTGGATCAAAAGCTAAAATGAAGAAAGTAAGAAAAGTGGCTAAAAATCAAAACAACATAGCTCAGGATATAAAAAAATTAATCCACAAATCTGAGGGTTAAAAATATTAACTTGTCAAATCATGAGGTAAAAAAAAAAGTAAAAAGTTTCTCGGGTTGCGCACAAGTAATTTTTATTTTGCAGTCTCCTTAAAAGTTTTTACTGGGTAGAAGCAAAAGATCTGCCTCCAACAGTTGATGTGTACTGTATGTAATTATCTAATTAACGACTACATAATTTGGAACTACATTTAACATGTGATTTGCTCCAAAGACCCAAAAATTGTGATTTGAAGTTAACTAATCCACTAATTTCATCCAATTCAAATTTCATCCCTAAATTTTGACTGATATTATTTTTAGAATAAATTAATATTTAGTTTTATAATTTGCATGAACATAAAGCCTTTTTTTTTGGTGTTCAGAGTTATCAAAGACAGTACAATGTACTTATCGTACAACGAGGCAAGGGTACTTGAAATTGAAACCTAATACACCTGGACATCACCTTAACTACTAGAACAAGATCTTATTGGCTATAAGCAACTTATTTATCTAAACCTAAGTTGAAATATGATAATATCAATATTCAAGCATGCCTGAGTCATTTAGAATGACATCAGAGTCCATAAGATTTTGGAACAAAAAATATTCTCGCTCGCATAGTGAAATTTCTTATGAAGTATGAACTATCTTACAAGAAAGAAGAGCTCACATAAATGAATTTTCATGTGTCCCAGAGTCATTTGGCAGCAATTAGGCTACAGTAACAAAAAAATAAACAGGCCAAATAAACTCACAAAATGCACAAACTTACAAATTAACAAATAAACTCACAAATTAAATCCACAAATAAACTCGCAAACTAAACCTGGTTAGCAAACTACCCTACAGATTCAAGGATTAAATAAGTAAATAACAAATTTAACTCAATTAAAGCAGTTAAACTAGTATTAGTAATTAGTAAAAAAACTTACAAATTTGCAGAGGAAAACTTGGGACCGGCTGACTGGGAGAGCGTTGCAGAGCACTGAAGGTCGCCGGTAAGCTGGCCAGAGTATGCGACTACCGCGAGACTCGAGCGACGAAGCGAGTGTCTTGGCTAGGTGGGGCTAGGCAGCGAAGGGGCTTAGGGTTTCTAGGTTTAGGATGGTGTTCTTTATTCTATTGAGAATGAGGGAGTTGAATGAGCGAAGACTTGAGAAGCCAGGTTTTCTTTAGGTGGCCTTGTGGCAAAATTGAAGAATTTTTTTTAAAAAATAAACAATGAAAACGAGCAAAAAGAGGCTCGAACCTACTACCTCCCAATAACCAAGGAAGCCCCCCATGCAAACTCTAACCACTAAACTAAGAACTTTTTGATGAATCATTTCGCCTCATGTTTTTTATTTATGCTTAACTATTAATTTTTTTAACAATTTGACAATATATTAATTATTTTTCTGAAAGGGATGTTACTTGACTGCACTGCGTTCTAAAAGAAGTCAATCCTTAAGCTAGCTAAGAATTTGAGTAATAAAGCCATTCTCTACACCAAGCATTATTAACGACAAGTATATAGACGGTGTTGTTTCGTGTACTTAAACCTTAGTAGTGGGAACTGGGAGTTAATTTTTAAGGGTTTTTCAGATTTCATACCAACGTGCTGTGCTTTAGTTGCTTGCCGTTACCATGCATATTTGTACACTGAGGCTCTGGACCGTTTTCTTAGGCGGGGGCCCATGGATTTTGCCAATGTGACAGGTTAACAACTAAGATAAGACGTGACTTGAGAACTAGTTTTACGTATGAAATTGTTTCTCACACCCAACTGTAAGTCGTTCTTTCTTCTTAATCAATTTGCTTCTTTTTCAAGTCATCTGAATTTGTATTCTTGAGAAGTATCAAGGAAGAATTGATTGTGACTACAGATAATACATCATATTATCATAGCCAATCAGTATTACCAATTTTTTAAGTTAAATGCTTTTGTTAAATTGTTAATATCGCTCAATTGTTAGAATTAGTAATAGTTTATTCGTGAATTAAATAAAAGTGATCTGCTAATGAAATAGACAACATAGGTTTGTTGAGCAGCTTGAAATTCACTACCTTAGGCTAGGCTCATGCTTATCTTTAAATGCTTACTGTTTGATTGACTCCGTATACCCCCTTCCCAGATAAGAGAACAATATTTTAAATTTAGCCTTAATTCCAAATATATCTCTACAGTCTCTATTTGATCTTGAATTCGAAAAACGAAGGCTAAATGCAGGAATGGAGATAGTAACATTTTATTAACAACCAATCATAATTCATATACCCTAACACGAGGGGATAAGACACAAAGAAAAAGGCGAGCCAAGCCTTGCAGACAAAGCTCGTATTTGGTTCTAACTTGAGCTTGAGCTAAGCTTTCACCTAGCCGTGATCAAATTCCAAACCTGCTTAGCTTTGGATTAGGTAAGCGTAGCGGAGCTGTGTTAGACGCCTAGAGGCCCACAAACCCCTCAAGACTAGGATCCAATGGGACAACTCACCCAATTTTACAAGTTAAGCCAGGCTAAAACGTTGCTATCAATATCATGACTAATTCTTAAAAAAATACATTTAGAATTTAGATCATGTCAATTCATGCTGTGCACTAGGGATGTGTTTGAGTCAAGCCTAGTCTGAACTTAAGCTTGGCTATGTTTGACTTTGCTCGCTAAGCAACTGAGCCGAGTTCGAATATGAGTTAGAGTCTGGTGAACTTGAATTTGAGTCAAGCTTTGACCAAGTCAGGTTGGATTGAGTCGAACTCGAGTTTAACTGAGTCTAGATATATTATACTCGTTTTTTGTATGATCCAAATCTTCACGTGATTGATATGAAATATAATTTAGCTTTTAAAGAACTGCATAAAGCCCAAGTTCTACATAATAAGTTTCAATAATAAATCTCAAGTTGAACTATCGTTGTCGGAATTATAAATGTAACTATGGACACAGTTAAACTTATTTCCAAAGCAAATAAACTAAAGAGGCTTAATTGGCTTGCTAAGCATGCGACTTGAGCTTGTGCTTAGTTGAGCGGAGCTGAGCTTTAGTCAAACCAAGCTCTCATAGACCTGAACCGGAAGACTTGTTGAACCAGACTTATACTTGTGTGCAGCCCTAACTAACCACCCTCATAGTTACGTTATAGTCAAAGGGCTTAATACGAATGATGTCTTACGTAAGTTTCAAACGTTATAGCCCACGATAAGGACAAAAATGCGTCCAATAATTCTAAGCTAAGAAAGAGGAGGTGATTCAAGTAACGTATTGGTGGCCCTCGAAGACGTCGTGAGAAAATATCACCGTTGAAAGCGACGCGTACATCATTGACAATAGGCATACATGAATTTCACGACGGTGTTACTAATTAGAATGTTAAACGTGGAGTGTCGTCAACCCCGTCAACGAGACGATGTGCTTGCTGGGCGTCCCACAATCGTCCACGATATCAAACCCCTTTCATATTTGCAGTTGCGAGGCTGTCAGATCTGCTTGTTTACCACAGACCTTGTAACTTTCAGAAACTGAATTTAGCAGACCACGGTGACAGAGTTCTTATATACAAACAATGTTCCCCTGACGAGTCCCTCTCCTATATAACTCCTAAGAAACCGAAACAAAAACATCAAACAAAAAACTCAGCTTCCAAGTTCACCAACTTAATTAATTACAAATATGGCCGACCGAGCAGGATAACTGGGCTTCTGCAAGTGCAAGGACATGAGCTCGAATGAATCGAATAATGTCCGTGAGAGAAACCAGACCAAGGAGCATACCTTCCTCGTTCGTGACCCAAACACGATGCACGTGTCTGCTAACGAGCTTGTCGATCACCTCCGATAGGGTGGAGTCAAGCTGACATGTCACAAGTAGCCAGGAGATGACCAAGTCTTGAGCTCCATGGGACGACGGGTTCTCAAACACTCTTGCTGAGAACTCCATCACATTAAGTTTTAGCCATGATCTTAGTTGAGATACTGGACATCCCCTTAGGTCAGTTGCTGAAAATGTGCCAATCAGCTTCTTACCGTATCCCTACAATATAGCAATTGTTATGGTACAATACAACAATTGATTTGGCAATTCTTAGCCTATACTTGACTGCATCAAAACAGGACAACAAAAACATACCAATTAGAAAAGATTGATCAATTGAAATAATAATCCCTTACATTGATGAGTTGAGGGAGGGCTTCTCGAGGGACTTCAGGGGCTTCGACAATGGGGACAGCTTGCAAAGACATGGTTTTAATGCACTTGATAGCATCGATTGCTCTCATTTGTTGAGACACCGCGAATACGGTGTCTGCGATGGCCCCTGCATCCCTCACCATGCGGGACAATATGTCTTGGAAGTCATGTTGGGCCTTGACAAACTTGATGACATCCATTTGGGTGAGCATCCGGTAGCATGAGGCCGACTCCGTGAGCTCTACTCCTGAGATGTTTTCCATGTGGCTGTCCAAAGGTACCATTGCTCTGTGGATTCCTTTGCAGAACACTTCCATGCAGTCTAAGATGCTACATACATTCATCATAAATGAGTACCCAAAAAAAAACCAACTCCTATGGGCTTCTTCAGCTAATTTAACATACTTAACACTACTGATTGATACTAGGAATGTTTTCAGAGGTAATAATGTGTGCATTAATTAGATCCCATCAAACCTTATAAAAGCGAAATCCACGTTCAAAAGTAGACGTTGTTGTTGTACTAGACCCACCAATGAGTGTTGTGAGAAATTAGGCCCAATTAAACAAAGCCATAAAAGTCACAATATGGCTTGATTGTCGTTGTGGCCCTGCAAAATTCGACCACATTCTCTAGCTACTTCAAGAATATTGACAACGTACAACCTTACCTTATTCATGATCACTCTAAGGAAACAAGTTCGAAATCATCTAATACAATGTTCAAGAAAAATTTCAACTAAAAGCTTAAGCTGATGGTTGAATGTTCAAAAATAGGTTTATACTCTAACAATTACTAATACAATCACCCTAAATGTCCTGAAAAGATAACGCCAATTTCACTCTAAAATGACATTGATTCGACACTAATATGATTATTTAGATAAACTACGCTTACATGATGTGCCAATTAAGCAAAGTTCGATCTTAAGCAAGACAAGATATACTAATTGGATAGATAGAGAATGAAGGGTTAATTTACTTGGTGTTAGGATTGACAGTCCAAAGGCTCAATCCTTCAAGAGACTGCCCAATGATAGTCGAAACCGGCACCGATAACTTACGATCAACATCCTGCGTCCCTTCACCAGCATTTACGGCATCATCCCCGGCAATATAAGCAAGAACATCAAGCATGGTGACCATGCCAATGTAGTGCTTCCTGACAGCCCCAGTGTGCTTATCAGCCTCCATGATCATGGAGCCGCCCGCCCCGATCCAGTGGCCTGGTGGAGCAGCCACGGGCACCGCCACCACACGGTTGGCCACCAGGGTGTTCATGGTGTGAGCCAGGGTGGCGGTGTACGGCACTTCCACCATCCTCCTCTTCTCGTCCACCAACTCCCTCACTTTCCGATCAGTTAGCATCTTCATTTGAGCTGCAGGCGCTGAATTGCTCTCTCTCTCTCTCTCTCTCTCTCTCTTCTCTAAGGGGGTTTAATTGGATACACTTGAGTGGGCTTGAAGTAAGGGGAAGTAGTATCAGGGTGAGAATGAGAACATTATAGATCAGTGTGTAAGGAGCACGTGTCACTGATGTAGGCGCACATTGGATGCCATAGAAAGCCACGTGGCTGTTTTGTATGAATTGAAGAACACGCTGCTGAGATATTAGTTTCTACCTTCTTTAATTTGTCATCCCAACATGTTATGGTTATGGGTGAAGAAGGCAACTCTCACTGTAACTTGAGTAATTAAAATGTATCCTTGTGTTTACGATCACCGATCACGTGATAATGTTACAGGTAATATTTTTTAAAAAGTAAATTTTGTCCATTTATATGTGTATATTTTTCTAAGTATTTATACTATCTTTATTTGCTTTTGCTACAAGTGTTATTAATATGATAATTGCTATATCGCTTTTGAAAAGAACAAAAAGAAGAATACTGCAAAGTAGGAAGTGATACTATATGATAACTAATATGTTGTATGCATTTTCATTACTAACTTTTTTTTCCGTTTTCTATTAGTGCATTTTTATCTTCTAAAATTAGTGTATATAACACATATACATAGGATGCACACTTCAATTCGAGATTAACTTTGAGGAGATTTTGCGGAAGTTGATGGCACCCACCTTCACCACCACCTGTCCTATGAAAACATGTCAACTCCCCTAAGCTTACAATGTATTTTATGATTATGTCTTGATGAAGGACATAAATGAGTTGGTTCATTTGTATGTTTATTATATTATAATTGGATCTACCTTAGAATTACTATTGTTTAGATGTGCTATGTTTTTAAAATGGATATTGACACGTTAATATTACTTAATTGATTTTGTATAAGGTATCATAATATTTTTGAGATAGTTTAGAATTCAAATTTGAATATGTGATCTCTATGATATTATATTTTGTGATTCAAATTTAATTATGAGATTGTGATTCTCTATATGCCAATACTTTTGAAAAAGTCAACATTTGCCTAAATTTGTTGATATCTTTTGAGATTATAGTTTGAAGATTGTTGCTTGCTCAAATCAGCTACTAGACAACATTATCAGCAAGATCTTCAACCTAAAATCAAACACGTAGCCATTGGAAAGCAAGCATGTAACCGTTGAGCAAACCGCTGGAATTCAAGGACTTGAAAGATGCATCTGAAGGTCTTGAAATCAGATTGAACATCATCTTTCCTTTTCCAAATGCAACCGTCACTTTCCTAATGACCTCCCAACCGCTGAAATCAGATTGAACATCATCTTGGCTATTAATATGGTGGCATTTGCAGTTGAAGATTATACAAGAGAGAGAGCACAGGTAACATTCTTACTCAATACTCGATTGCATACCTTGAGCTTTAATTTGCTATTCATTGAAGTGAGTTGTATTGTTCAAAGTTGTAATTGGTTGGGATCATAGAGTGAAAGGATCAACTCTACCAAACCTTGTTGAGGGTGTCAACTTGTGGCCTGGAACTTAGAGTAGGTGGATTCTGGAGTTGTGTAATCTCATCTAATAAAATTGGGTTAATTTTAGAGTTAGAGAACTCTAAGCGGTATTTAAACTTGGTTGAAATCAACCTCGTTAAAAATTACTCGTGTCTTATCAACATTTACTTTTCCGCATTTTTATTTTGATTATTTTATGACTTTGATTATCACTCTATTCACCCCCTCTAGGGTGATTTAACTAACCAAATTGGGCCAACAAAACATACTTTTGGTCGCTCAAGTGCATGTTAGGAGTTACAAAGGTATACTTACCAACCCATTAACAATCTCCTTTTTTTGTAAAATTGTTTAATTTTCGACGTTCTGATCACATACTTTTGTATTAACCCCTTTTTTGTTAGGAGCAATAAAACATGCTTTTAGTTTTGTAGGGATATCAGTTTCTACTTTACCCACCAATAAATTGCTGATTAATCTTGACATTGAAGCAACAAATGCCTTTGAAGGATGGTACTTACAAAATGTAACATAAAATACTTTTTGTAGTAAGTGCAAGTTTGTGATAGAACTCACATATAATATTTTTGTTACGTGTATTAGGAACTCTTATACTAAAGGTTTGATGGGTCACTTTGATTTAATGTATAAGAGAACATTACGAATGATTCATCTTGAGAAGTTATTAGTTGCTCAAATAATCAGATTGGACGAATATGCATTGAGGCCAAACATAAAATAGACACTCCAATTCTTATAATTTTACACTTTTATATAAAACATTCAACAACAATGTAATGTTATAAGTTTCCCATATACATGTGAGATTTTCCCACATTTTTGTATATGTCTAAGATATCTACCTCGTTGGTTTACGATGCTTGTACTAATTGCAAAAAAAGTTCCCACACTTATGCATTTGCTCTAAATGTGCCTTATTATACGTGTCCAAATCTGCCAAATTTGACTCAAAAAAGGTTCGTCATAATTGGCTTTCTATTGTTATGTACTCTTTATTTTCCAATTTCAATTGAATGTTTATGGTATTATTTACTAAACTATTAAAAAGTATATCTACATATGCATTGTTCTCTTGATAGATCATACAAGTTATAAAAGATTTATTGCTCTTCACGACGCTGCACGAGTTTTTCTACATCCGACCACGATAGAGTTGGATGCATATGCAGCATTGGCACTATACTCTAATCAGTTCTATATTATTTGTTATGTGATTACTTATTACTAACAATCTCACATTTATGTTTTCCTTAGCCACGTGGTGATCTTTCGTTCTACGCTGTTCTAGATGATTATCTAGACAAACCATGGGTATTTATTATTGAGTCTTCACGTCATCAAGAAATAGAACAATCTATCACTCTTATTACATTGGTTGACTGGGAGGAATAAGTTTTCCACTTGAAAAATACAAATTCCAAGTACACCAACTAAACAATACTTACACATAAACTTTGTTTATATAAATGTTAGCAATGAAGTGATTACTAACATAAATATTTTCTAAACATGTACAAGAAGAGAAATGGGAGTTTTCGCCGTCCTACTCTACTTGTTACCTTATCATCTTGTCATTTACCATGATCATTATCTTTATATATATTGCCATCATTTGTGTTCTACATTATTAATCTCAGTTGTAGTGTATTCAATTGATAGCTTTTTACTTTTTTCAATAACTACTTATCGCCTCATGGTTTTTAAGTTATAATATCAAATATGTACGTAGTGTTAATTTTTTAAATTTTTTTCAATAATATAGATGTTCTAAAGATCTTTTTTATCAAGTACCGTGCACAGCACAAGTCTACACTAATATGAAATGAAAGCATTCCAAAATCAATTGCATAAGACAAATTTTAAAAAATTATTGTTAAAATATATAGTCCAAATGTTACATGTCACATAGATTTGGTTGATCATATTCCATTTAACTAGGTTTCTCATTAAAATAAGGGTTCTAATTATTCAATAGCAACTGTATCAATCAATTGTCATGAGATGTTTCAATATAATTTGTTATTTTATAACGACTCAAAAAATTTAAATAGACTCTCAATTGATCAACTAAGTGTCAAAATGACCGCGGCTATTGGTGAGTAATCAACCACTTTAAACTAAATCAGAGCTTGGCGATTGCATTCAAGTGGAGACACAACACTGTACATGAGACATCAATTTTCACTTCATTCCTAAATTAGTTAACCTCAGTTCCAACCATGCACTATATAACCAAAGAAGGGAATGAGATTTCTTTGTCTGTATAACCAAAGTACCGATAGCTTTAAACTAAGATGTACGTTAAAACAAAGAAAAAATAGCGAATATAAAATTAGAAAAACAGATCCATGTAGTCAGTAAAATATTATCCCCCAAGCTACAATTTCCCTTAAAAAAAATCAGATTAATTATTCCCCAATCCACTTTTCCCTTTATAAAATTGGAAAGCCCATTACCTATACATCCTTAAACACCTTAATCTGTGATTTCTGCCTCCCTGCCCTCTCCCTCTTTCAACCGTACCGCGCACTTTCGAAGTAACTATAGTTTCGTTATGCACTTTCAATTATAAATAAGAAAACTTCTTTATACCAAGCTATACTCCGGATAAGTTTATAGTGTTCTGCTTAATAAGTTATTTTTGCATTTAGCCATGGAACTCTAAGCAAAATGTTCATTTATAAATGGTTATAGTCAATATTATTATAATATATTATAGTTTATATAATATATCATAGTATATATTATTAACACAAACCTACACACATGCATTGCTGCTTTCATAATTATGACCAGTAATGATGTCATCATATAAAAGGTGGAGACAGTTGCTACAGTTAATTTTAAGGAAGCGTGGTTTGAAAAAAACATTAACATACCTATGATTATATATGTGTATATATATTATGGGCTGGAAATACTTTGCTACATTTTTTGATTTGTTGAAACAGAATGAAAAATAGAGTTATAAGTGTGCAATATCCGTCGGAGTTCATTGAAAGTGTCGCTCATCTGAAACCCCGGTGCGCAACTAGCGGTAGCGATTGGATCATGAGAAAGCTCATGATCTCTTCATCATCATCAGGGTAAATCTTCAAGAACTTCTTTACTTTGAAGATCCGCCAACCTGTCATACATAAATAAAAATACAAAGATTTAAAAAATGAGTCAGTAATAAATTACACTCAATCTATCATAAATTGCCATGAATTAGCATCTAAGTAGAAAACGTACTTGCATTGCACCCCCCCAAAAAAATCAAACTTGGCGAGCGTGGGTCAGTGCAGTCTGGATAGTCTGCTGCTAAGCACAAACCATGCTCCTCCGCCCAACGTGCAACATCCTACATATTGTGGGAGCACCTGTCTGTAAATTCCTAAATGGAGAACTCCCTCCAGGTGTCATGCATTAGGAAATGTAACACCTCGATGCTAGTATTGACAGCTTAAGCAAGGCAATTTCCTGCAAAATTGGCATACATAACTTTATTCAATATCAAGAATTTAGGTAGAAAGCTATGAACTTATTAATTTATGGAGCTAAATTGGCTATTTTCTATTCAAACTATTACGAAAAATTTCCATGATTTCCAACATAAACATAATAAATGAACATACTTTCTGTCTGCTATCATATTGGACCAAGGCATCCTGGACATTTCACAAGCCAACTAAAGGAGTCCGGCAGCGAGAGCAGTCTCGGAGCCTATTCAGAATTAGAATAATAAGTAATTAAAATGGAAAATGAAAAGAAAAGTAAATAATTAAATATGGAGAATACAATAGAGAGTGAGACATTTACCTTGCACTGAATTAACTTTAAGCTTATGGGTAACCCTCTATCATGACGCATTGGTGTTTGTCAGGCCCTCTTCTTCCTTGCTGGGGCCGAGAAGTCAGTAACTTCGCTTGGTTCATAATGAAGACTTGAAAGTGATAAGTTACCGTAAAACTTGGAAGAAAAAGGTAAGTCAAGTTTCTCATATAAATGGGAAAACAATAACTAAGGAGAACAAGAAAAATGAAAAGATGAATGTTTCGAGGTTCCGTCTTTCTAACTTAAGTCGACTTTGGGCCTATTTGTTTTCAACATTTTGCACCTGCTACTTGCTCGAAGTTGCTCCAATCTGCTCAAATCTGCTAACTGCTAGTTGAACCTGCTCTAACCTACTCAAACATGCTCCAACCTACTTCTACTTGCTCCAACCTCATCGAGAGAATGTTTGGAGTATTAAAGAACACTTGGAAGATCTTAAAGGACATAATGCCTCAAGTGAGTAGAAAACGACAAATTGATATAATTATATCATATTGTGCGTTACACAACTTCATTCGAATGCATGAAAAAGGGATACCAATTTTACCAAAGCCAGCAAACATTACAACCATCCTCAATATTGGATTATATGATGTGTGAAACTAGTAAGCAATGAATGAATGTAGAAATGCAATAGTTAATATGATTTCAACGTCGAGAAACAATAATTACAGTATATGCTAATTTTAGTTATAAAGAAAGGTATATGGTTATCATAGACTAACGTTTGTTAATGTATTACGATGACATTTAACTTTTCTGTTACATTATTTTCGTAATCTATTATATAGTAATTGTTACAAAAATGTGATGTATTCAACATAAATTATCATTGATAATCATAACATTTGAAGAATCACAACAAAAACACTCCAAAATACTCCAACTTGCACCTACCTGCTCCTACATGTTCCTACCTGCAACTGCTAGTCAAACCTGCTCTAAACTGCTTCAACCTGCTCCTACCTACTCCAATCGGTTAATTGCTCCTCCAACACGTTGAAAACGAACAGGCCCGTTGTTGAAAGGGGTGTCATTGCATCTTAAGCGGCAAAGCAGAACCAATAACTTCACTTTTAGAACTCATTCTCTCTCTCTCTCTCTCTCTCTCTCTCTCTCTCATCCTCTGTTCTATGAGTAAACGCCGCTTCTTAGAGCAGTTCCAACGTTGCTCTCGCGGGCCCAAAAATGAGGGCATGGGTGCGCGGGCGGCCTGAAAAAGATGCAGCCGTTGGCCCGCAAGCGAGAGAGGGACGGGCGGCCCGCTTCCACAGGCGGCCCTCCCCCTAATTTTTTTTGTCTTTTTGTAGCTGTGTAGGTTTTAAAAAAAAGAAGAAGAAAAAGCTGATGATGGCATGGGCAAGTGGGCAACGGTACAAAGCAGCAAGCTTTCAGTATTTATTTTTTTTTTAAAATTAAATTCAACTCTTTTTAAAATCCTAACTCTTTTTAAAATCCCAACATTTCTCACCACCACACCAAAATCTCTTCCTTCCTCCAAAAAAAATTGTGAGCAAGTTGGAATTATTGTGACTTTATTTCATCAAAAAATTATTTAACCATTGTACTTTTTACATTTAAGCATGTGTAATTTCTGTTTTAAAATTCATACTTCTATGTTCTTTTTGAAAAAAAAATTATGCGTCTTTAATTACTTGTGATATTAAATTATTATGTGCAAATTATTTTTCACATAAATAATAAAGCTAAATAACAAAACAAAGCATAAAAACTAAACTAATTAAATATGATTTAGTGTAGGATCCATAGATATTATTTTATTTAGTGAGTCAAAGTAGTGAGCCTTGCATTAGAGAGAGTGAGAATTGTGAGTTAAAAAGTTGAAAAAAAAATTGATGTGATATTGATGAATCCCCACTGATGAACCAAAATTTTGACTCACCATTGATTATGCTCTTAATGCTAAATCGTCCACCCTAATTCTCTTTATACTGTAGTTTAAAATTTGGGCTGTTGTCTTTTTAAAAAAAAAAAAAAGAAACGTTATGGAAGTCAGGGGCGAGAAACAGAGGAGAGCAAGATGGGGGAATCGAGGTCGAGCAAATGAGACTTGTCTTAGAGCAGCTGCAATGGGCAGCTCGCGCGAGGAGAGAGAGAGTCGAGCGAGGGAAAGTGCAGCTCACGTGTGTGCAGTGGTCTCCTCAGCATGCACGCCTCACGAGTTTCCTCGGCTCCCGCAGCCAACTCGTGAGGAATTTTTTTTTAAAAAAAATATTTTTAATTAGTTTTTAATATTTTTAATTGGTTTTTCTTTTATTTTTTTGGTTCGAAAATAAACTTGTGTATTATAGTGTGGGTCCAGATGTATTATTTTATTTGGTGAGGAAAAATGGTGAGCTTACCATTGCAGAGAGTAAGAATTGTGAGGTAAAAAATTGAAGAGATAGCTGACGTGACAGTAGTAGGACCCAACCTGTGAGCCAAAAAATGGTTCACCATTGTTTTTGCTCTTAGGAAATTTGGCGTTTGAAATTTGATTCTCTTTGTAGGGCCCTCAGGCCCAGGTGGAATGTTGTTTTTACCAAAGACGTCTCGTACTTACTTTTAAGTGAGACTCTGGCCCCCTCCTCTCAGTGCTCATCGGCCCTGTGTCCCCTCGATCTCTCTCTTCCGCTCCCCCGACGACTGCGACTGTCTGCTTCTTCTTACTCCCTCTCTCTGTCTCTTCCTCTAGCTGTTTCATAGGAGAATGAGAATAACAGCGAAGAAATCTGGGTTTTGATCGATGAAAATTGGGTCCTCAGAGTTTGAATTGAAATTGGTGAGAATTGTAATTCCAGTTGTCTCAAAGAGGGCACCGAGAAGGAGTTTCGGACGGCAAGTGTTTTGGTGGCGCCGCCATCTCCGACGGTGGAAGGAGGGGGTGGAAGGAATGACGGTGGGCGAGTTTAGAGATTCTGTGGAATTGGCGTCAGTCCCGGCGATGAGGTTACCGAAGAAGAAGATCATGACCGGCGTGAGTTGAGCTCTAGGCACAGATCTCAGGACAAAAAAAAAATCAACTATTTTCTCTTTTTTTACATTAATATGATTTTGGATTCAGCCAGTTTAAGTCAAGAAACTTTTTTTTTTTTTCGGAAGAAAAGTAAGTACTGCAGTTTAGGCAGCCTTTTTCTTCCTAGTTCTCCCTAGATTATTTAAGTCATGATACATGTAACATTATAAAAATGAGGATTCAGCCAATTGAGGATGGTTGGCTGATGGTGACAGTTACTATACAAGTCTATGTAATTTTTCAGGTGAAATCAAAATTAAGAGTAATGGAAATTAAAAAACTGAATTTTAAAAACTAACGGTCCAACTTTAAAAGATATCACAGAAATAGCATTAATTACAATTGATCAATAACAATCATGTCTTACAAAATCACCTACCATACGATCTTACAATATAATTTTTCTTCTTGAAAAAGAGGCTCAAAAGGACTCATAGCTGAACAATCTTTTGTCAATTAAGGGTCCAATGGTGGTGGCGATTGGCAAGTATTAACCCTAAAACTGAATAAGCACAATACTATTATTACTATACATTCCACGAAAGTGTGAATCTCAATTCCACCTATGTGCATTCTATAACCAAAGCAAGGAGTGGGGATTTCTCTTGCTTTTCCCCTCAACCATAGAGTGCTCTAAACTAAAATCCAAAATTACAGCTACCTTAACCATAGAGGCAGTTTTCTTCCATTAGCATTTGTTTCGGCCTTTGGATTTGAGCCATTAGTCTCGGCCTTGAAAACAAAGTCATCCAAATCATCATCTAAGCATTCGCTGAAAACATTGCTCTCAAGAGGTTCGCTAATTTCTGTGTTTTTCTTCAGCTTTCTGGCAGGCCTTTTCTTGGATCTCCATGAGCTTTGCATTAGCATGTCTTCTTCCTCATTAGAGGCTGCATTTGAAAGCTTGGCTGCATCTCTTCTCCTTTTCCCTGAATCTGTACTATCGTTACTGCTACTGTTGTGGCTGTTATTTGACTTGTGCTCCTTGATGATAGTTTCTATGGTGTCCAGGACTCGATCACCATACTTGCTCACCTTAGCCCTGCATCGTGATATTGAAATATTAGCCAGGCCAAGGAAGTGAGGCAAGAGTCCTTGACACCATCCAGTCCACATTCCCAGTAGAAGGTCCCAACTCCCAAGTTTAAGCCAGAGAGATGTCCTCTGTCGGAAATGAATGAATTATGGAGTGGTCAATGAGTTGGGTTCATCCAGACCCAGCTCCCCTCCCATCAGTCCCATAGCACACCCTCTGACCCTCATTGGTCTGCAGTCCACTGAGGCCCCATTGTGGTTTTTTCTTCAAATTTGGGGGGGGGGGGGGGGGAAGTGGCTGAGTGAAGTAGTTGTTGGGAGGATTGAAGAGAATCCAGAGAGGCCAGGAAATGGCAGTTGCCATTTCTGTGCTACATGGAATTGATATCTTATATGAATAGGCGACAACTCAACAAAAATTAAAATTCCAAATGATAAACTTACTTGCCAATCCCATTGATTTCAAGTAACTCTTCTTTTGTTCGAGGCACCTTGGAACTGATGAGCTTTAATGTCGCATTCCTGAACCACCACGAAACAGCCAATGACAATTATATGACAGGATTTATTTATTTTCTTTTTAGCCTTTGGCAAGGTTAATATCATGCATGGCATATGAAGAATCTTTATCTAACTATGCGCAAGATATGGAGAACTAACTAGACATACTAAATGTAGTGACAGAGGACTATGGTATGTAGTTCATATGCTTGATGGACAAATGAGTTTCACCAATCAACTCAGCTACATTTATGCAACCAATACATGATGCAGACTGAAGTATCATCATGGATTCAACAGTATAACAGGAAGGGCACATGCTGTGTCAAGCGGTAAGTCAACGATACAACACGCACTTACCCAAATATGTGGTGTGCCATGACCCCGTCGCCACCTTCTCTCATGAGTGTAGTCCTCAGCAATCTAAGAGCAGTAAACAGTTTTGCAGAGAGCTCCTGTGTTGACATTTAAGGGGGAGTATATCAGCAAATGCAATAACTGATACTACGCAGATGGCAAAGCCAGGGGGCTCACAGATATAGATTAGGTGATCCATACCGTGTCCTCTGAATGAGGTTTAGCTGGAGTGAGATTTTGAGGAGGGCTCTTTTTCCCTAACAGGACATCTTTTGCCGGTGTTCCCTCTGCTTTGGTCAATTTCAATGATGATGCCTTCGCAGAGGATGGAAATCTGTGGAAACACAAAATGTAACTGCCACTTAAGTGACAGAATACCAAGCAAATACCCGCATGCTCCATCCTCTACTGGAGCAAGCAATGAATGCAACATTAACTTATATGGCGCCAAACATTTGACTTGGGCACACACATTATGGGAAAAAAAAGGCAGAATAAGATCTCAAGAACTAGATGAAACAGAAATCATCCCCACCCCCCCCCCCCAAAAAAGGGCCATGCTGTGGAAGCAGTGCGTCAACAATACAAGCTTCCACAGCATGAGACCATCTTCGATAACTTTAAAAGCTAAGTCTCCCACCGCGCCCCCCCCCCCCCCACCCCAAAAAAAGGGCATAAAAACCCAGAATTTGGCATCAAATAAGTGAACAATGTGTCCAGGGGCGAGACCTTAAAATAATCCTGTGGTTGCTCAAGAAAAGATCTCTACATCTGGAATCATTGACCTGAAAATCAAGAAAATATCGATAACACATTTGACCATCAATCTCAATCATGGAACTTGGAGAAGCAGTAAAGCTAGCATTTCACAGCATAGAAACACCAAGTGATAACTAGAGGTCCACAATTAAAGCATGCCTTTAGGACTGATGAGACAGATCCATAGATTTCACTTTTCTTGACTTCCTCAACAAGAATATCCTCAACAACTAGGTGACGCAGTATGCGAGACGCTTCACCCTTGGCTAAACTTTTCCCAGCTCCATGCAGGCTCAGTTTATCATGTTTATGCTTCTTGACCTGGATTTTCCTCGCATAGGATTAGTTGACAATTGACATCACATACCAGAGGAAAGGGGGTGGGGAACAAAAGTATGACAACAGATCAAACTCGTTACATATTGGCTTAAAGAGCCCCGGAAGACTTCCAAGATGTGAGCTGAGGAGAACTGCTGCCTCGTTGACTTGACCAGCTCTACCTACAATAAACATCAGATACTTGATTGGGTGACTTTGTTTTTGGTGACCGAAAGATATGCTGAAGTGTAGTAGCTTCATACCAATTGCTTCGCAACATGCGTCACATCCTTCTCAATAGAATTTTTAACCTTGGAGCAATTGTCACAAGTTTTCCTACAGTTTATGGGATCAAAGTTTTCTCCAAAGTGAGCTAGCTGTAGGAAACGCCGACAATCAACATCATTTTCACAATAGCTAACCTGGTAAAGGAAAATTTTGATACATCAAAATCATGAACTCAAAGAAAGAAAAACAAAGCCGTGTAGAGCAAAAGTCAACAACATCAAATAAGCAGGTACCATCCGTAGAAGATTCTCCATATTAGTATCAACTATCCTCCCAGAATTCGTTGAACTCAACCGATTCTGACCAGGTGTGAATGGACTTTGCTCAACTGCTCCTTGGCTAAGCATGTGCTTGACACGAATCTGGAGATAAACCGTCAGAGATGCAATAGAATATGAAAGATGAAAATAGAAATATATAGTTATTAGCGGCAATTCGAAAGCCAAATGAAGAATATTGTGGGCCACATATAGGTATAACAATTATCAGGAAGAAATATGGCATTAGAACTTACGTAATCACTGTAACTGTAGAAGAGCACACAAGATGAGCGCTGACCATCTCTACCAGCACGACCACATTCCTATACCACAAAAAGATCATTGAAGCAACAATACATAGGTCAGTACTCAACTGACAATCAAACTAAAGCAAATTTATATGCTATATGCATGCCTAGCCATCTTCATACAGTTGTCAAAATTCGACAGAGCATTTAGCCACTGGAACTTACACATTTCGTATAGTGCTCTGCTACTTGAGACTGATTTTTCATCCCCCCACTATCAGTGACTGTTGAGCATCCTCACTCATAATCATAGAAAATGTACATACAGCCGCGATCCCTATATGAATTTTACACTACAGGTGCCCAGTGTTCGCATTGAGTTCGAAAACTATGCTTAGCCAAGTTCAGAACACAGAATGACATGGACAACAACAAAGTGATTTCCGTTAGCTTTGACTGATTAATGAACGCTAAAACTCTTTCTGTTTCAGCGGAATAAATGGGGGGGGGACACTCAGCAGTTAGCTTTGAATGACTATTTTTTTTCAGAAGAACAAATAGGAAAAATATTCGGCAACTAACAATATATATTTTTCCCTTGGCTTAGCAGCAACTAACAATACGGTTACTAATACACCAAAAAGATCAACAATGAAAAGATGACAATGACACTATTCTCCAGAGTTATACCTGGTGATAGCCTTCAACAGATTTTGGAATAGAGTGATGAATCACAAATCGAACATCTGGTTTGTTGATACCTGACATTGAATTACCAACAGAGGATGACAATAATTAAAAGTGCTGCCAACAGTGATCAGGTCCAAACTGTCCAATCAACAACAAATGTTACCCATCCCAAAAGCCACAGTTGCACAAATTATATTAATTTCATCCTTGCTCCATTGTTTCTGAACAAAGACACGCTGAGCAGGATCCATGCTCCCATGGTAGAATGCTGCTTTATGTCCGTATTCCTGGACAACAATACAAACTCAAAGAATGACGAATACATTTCACCAACACGTAACTAAAATGGTAGGTGATTGTTTGCTAAAGTCAATAGTTTGAAAGAAATTTCATCCAAAGATACAATTGATGGAAAGGCTGCAAAGAATTGTCAAAGCAACACACAGCAAAACATTACTCGTTGGCAAAACATTTAGCTGTACTACTCAGCATACCTTGGTGGAAAATCAGTAACATAATTAGTAATCCCCCCCCCCAAAAAAGAGAAGAGGGAGAGACTCCACAAAAAGACAAACAAACAAGAATTAGATGGACTTTCCTCGGTCTCTATTTTGCCTAGCAGATCCAAAATATTACATCTCATATAATTCCACAAAACGATACTGCAAAACACATTATCATGACATACTCATACATATCTTGGTCTATACACTCTTACTAATTGACAACTCGCTCCCTTGATGTTTTGATATGTTTGACAACCTCTGTTCCTCACCCCAGCTCCTCTTTCTCACTCTCTGTTCCTCTCACTCACACAAACAAAATACACAGATTTTGAGGAAGCAATCAACACGAGCATCTCAATTATAGATGAATTAGATCAATCATTATTCCCACTATTTTTCTTTGATCAAGAAATCAATTATGCACTAACCGGTGCAAAGTGCTGACACCGTTTATATTTGGGTTGATTATCATTTTACTCACTAACTTCCTAGGAGGTTTGGAAGTAAGGGGGATGTAGGAAGTGGGGTCCAAGTATCTTACTAAACTGTCACCATAAATTGGAGAAATACCTGTAACTGTTCTGCGACCTTTTCACAGTCCATTCTTGAAAGGCAATAAATAATTCCACATTCATCAAAATGGTTGTCTCTAATAAACTCATTAATCTCCTCCAAACACTTCTTTGTCTTGGGAATTACTGAATATCTGAATGACACATACGATTATATCAGCTTTTTAAGGATGAGGGACTGAGAACTTAAGGCTTTGCATAAACATAGTATGCTGAAGCATCACTGAAGGTCAGCATGACTTACACCAAATTTGGACGGTTGAAACTTTGCCGGAAAATTATGCAATTAGCAAGACCAAGTGCTTGCACAACATCTTCCTTTACAACAGCTGTTGCAGTAGCAGTTAAAGCCAGAACTGGAGTTGTCGGGAACTTCTGTTTCAAGATACCAAGGCCCTACAGATATCCCAGTAGAAACTGTAAGCAATTAACATAACTAGAAAAGAAACACCACCAGCAAAAAACACGGCAGCTGGAATAAGCACCTGATAATCAGGCCTAAAATCATGTCCCCATTGGCTGACACAATGGGCTTCATCAATGACAATCCTTGCAAGCAATTCGCGATTATGTAGCCTCTCCAAGTGCCGTACAAACACATCACTTCTGCAATCAGATAAATGGTCTTTGAGGCACTTTGCAAGGGCACTGCTAACCCATTCTCAAACACTGTATGCATAAAGAAATTCTTTTTTGTTTCTTCCCATTCACAGCATCTCATCAAAAAGCATCATGTAGGGGACATGCTAAAAAATAGCTGTCATCGATTGAAAAACTCAACACATTTCGAAGCATGATAAAAGTAAGATCCTGCCTCTTGAAAACAGATATCAATATATCGCATGAGAAAATATATACCATCCCGTCAGTACGACAGTCTACTTTTCTTTGGAACCCACAAGATATTTCTTGTACCCGGCTGGCTGGCTGCTATGGTATGAATATCCTTGATTAAAATTTAAAAAGCATCATTTTATTTTGAACACCTCAGATTCCTCGGTATTTGGCATAGTGAAAGGGGAACTTTCACTTCTTGGTCTAGGTAATTTATAGTTATGTTACTCAGACCCTTCATTCTTTTTTCTTCTTAAAAGTAATCAAAAACTATATAACAAGGAAACCAAGGGGATGTGATGCATGTAATAATTAAGCACTTTATTTTATCCTATGGTGCCCTTGCCAAACTGTCAACATTTCAACACTGTAAATGAGACTACAAACAATATCCTCTAAATTTCCTATTGACAACCTAATCTGGCACGTCCATTCTTTAAATTAGACTAAAATTCCTCAGAATTTTTTGAAAATAGCCAAGTGTGACACTTCGACAGGAGTCTGCATTGCAAACTTGTAAATAAGTTGAAACAACATAGATTTTTTATAGCCCCACCGTGCAAGCACAGGGCGCACATAAATACTAACAGGCCACAATAACGCATGACTTATTTACAAATCTTACGTCAGTTTTCAAGGATTGTCCAACCATTCTTAAGCTATATAGAGAGTATATGCTTTTGACAACAATGAATTTGGGAGGAGGGGTACAAAAAAGGTTTCTTTGTCAGTGAATTGTTCTGGTTTTGAGACTGTCACAACACTCAAATAAAACACATTAGTTTATTGCTCAATTCTCAGTTGCAGGTGATGTATGAAGGCATTGCCAGCATCAGCACACATTAACATTATATATCAGATTACTGATACTCACTTAGCAATTTTCTCTGGTGTGACATACAAGAGCTTATATCTGCAATTATCTGAACAGAGTTCTCTAAGTATCTCCTGCTGTTCACTCCATTCCATGTTTGCACTCAAGTAAGCAGCTGGAATATTTGCCTGCCAGCAATTAATTATGTTAATAATTTAAATAGGCCACATTGATCAATGATGTAATGAAGAACGGTCTTGGGGCTCTAAGAACAAGCAGCAAAAAGTATTCAAAGGCTACATGATGGAGATTTGACAAGAAATTAAAGTAATGCCTCTTCGCATAGGAATCTGACCGGGCTCACTGTAAAGGCATTTTGTAGTAGCATATCCCAATCAAAGTGCCGCATGTAACATGCCAGCTCACTTGGGCACTCAGTTCTGGTGCGCAGCCCTCAAGCAGCACGAGACAGTAGACTTAATAGTATAATAAAGACAATGCTCCCTTAGTGCCAGTTCAGTTTTTTGCGTTTGCTTATGTCTTTTCTCCCTTTTTTTCTTCTTTCAAGATTCCCGATTCCACAACAACACACAGAGTATTTAGTCTAAGAGTTATCATCTATTAGATTAAGTTTATTGCCTCTCTTGTCTATCTTAGTCTTTCCCCCACACAATCAAGAAATGAACCAAAGCTCATACTACCATGTCCTTATTCTTCCACGTCATCAGATAATGTACCAAGGAATGAACAATTCAGAAAACTCAACTTAGCAGTTGACTCACACCGAAAACCATGATGCTGCCCCCTGGGTAATTAGTACCAACCACCAGGGCTCTTTCCGTACTTACATTCTTTCATCTACTCTCCCCTTTGCATTTGCTTTCTCCATTAGTTAGTCCTTTCTTGAAATTGAATAAAAAAAAACTTTCTTAACTTCCCCAAAGGAAACCAGTGCATTACCAAACACAAGGTTCAAACTTCTATAAGCTTTGCTAAAGCTGAAGCTTAAACTAAATCTCAGATAAATAAAAAATGAGCTAGAACAGCTTTAAGGAGTGATCAGGTCCCAAGCCTAACTTCAAGCTTAACTTAAGGAAGACAAGATTGAACAACTCATCTTGGTGAACAACTCATCTTGGTTAATCAATTGTCAATCAGATAACAGTACTTTAGATGGTCCCCGCACTTCCAATTCGAGAGTGGGGAGTCATCCTGCAAAATCCATGTTAATAACTTGCTACCAAACAGATTACAATTTAACAGGTAAATTTTATGGCAGAAATGCGAGAACTCAACAATTAGATTTGGGATCTATTTTCCCCAACTGCAGTGCACATATGAGAACATCCAATCACAACTACCCCTCATTGTTGAAGACAAAAATAGAGAATGAAGACAGGCTCAATCCCCATAATTGATGACTTCAACAACAGCTCTTACTTTGCAGAAATTTTCCACTCAATCTTTTGCAGCTGCTTTGGATTATGATGCCTTCATTATACTGGTGCATCTTTGTCAATTGAACCTCAACACTCCACAACATATCACTAACTAAACCAGTTTGGTAAGACTTGTTGACCAGCTGAATTTAGAGGTTGTTCTCTTCGCCTTATTTTGTCTGAACTTATTCTAAACTGAACTAATCTGAACTTGTTCTGAAGTTATTTGCTGAACTTTATTCTGAACTTATTTACTAAACTTATTTTGAACTTATTCTAAACTTATTAAGCGCAAATTTATGAACTTATTTGTTGAACTTTTTTTGAACTTATTTGCTAAACTTATTCTGAAGTTATTTACTAAACTTATTTTGAATTGAACTTATCCGAACTTATTCTTCAAAAAATAAGTTGAAGAGAACAGGGCCTTAGCCTAAAACTTCATTGGATTTCTCATTTCTCCCCATCGATTCCATATGCTAGCTTGACATGGAGAATCAGTGTAACTGATGCACAGAAACAAGGATTTATTTATTAATTGGCAGAGTAATGCTACTTTTGAATTATCATGTCACGTAATTCGGTTGTTAAATACAGGAAATGCACCATTTAGTTCTGGAAATAAACAAGTGCTATGCCTATCTCTATATATGATATGGTGCCCTTACTTCCTAGGTGGAAAAGAAAAAAAGGAGGAAGGGGGGTTAATGAAGATCACCTGCAAAAGCTGCATAATTTGATCTTGAATGAGTGAAACAAGTGGTGAAATTACTAGAGTCACTCCTGGACAAATCAGAGCAGGCAACTGCACCCGAAAAACATGCAAAAGAATGAAAATTATTATAGACAAGCAATGATCAATGTCAAGCATACATCAAAGAAAAGCAGTCCAAGAATCAAAAAGTGCAAAGTAAAGCATATTGCGTCTGTGATGGATGAGAATAAAATATGTCGATTTCCAAAAATAAAAGCCACCACTCAATAAGCCTATTAGGGCCTTTTTTATGCACCACTGCTCTCCAATAGATTTTTGAAGACAAATCTCAGAAGTAAATCGTAATGGAAACAATTCATGCAACCTTAGGAATTTAGGATAGTGTTTTACTCACCTGATATGTTAAACTCTTTCCTCCTCCAGTTGGCATTAAAACAAAAACATCATGGCCAGTCATGGTTGCATTAATCACTTCTCTTTGATTGGGTCGAAAAGAATGGTTTCCAAAGACCTTTTTGTTGTTAGCCTGAAAGAGAAATCATAAGCATTGGACAAAGCCAACACGATGGAAAAGGGTTCATGTCATGAATTCAAGTTTTTACCTCCAGCTTCTTTGTCCATGGAAAATCCCTGCTACTCCACCTTTTATCATTCGAACCTTCAATGTAATTTACTTCAATAATCCTGGGCGTATACAGTTCTCTCTCAACAGGAGCTGACGAAAAATCAAACCTTTCCATAGAAGAGAAAGGAACCGATGATAAGTTACCCCTATCATGGCCACTATTCTCACTGAATACATTAAAGTTCCCATCTAGTCTAATTGGAACTGTTATACAGCCAGCTCCCTGAGGTGTAATATATCCATTCATCTGTTTGAAGGAAGCCTGAGGAGTGTTGTACAGAAAGTCTCCGGAATTTGCTGTTGAGGCTGAGAAATGTGAATTCCGCCTCTCTGTATCAACACTCAACGATCGGACATGAGCATCAAGCAGCTGAATTTGCTTATTTAACTGCAACCTAACCACAAAATACTGGTCAAACAAGAGAAAACATCTCAAATGATCTTCTGTTATGAAGTTGTGACTCACAATGAGAGGTATCCACAGTGCAATGAAACAAAATTTTGCATTGACTAAGCTTAACAACATTTCTAATTTTTCATGGAACTGGAAACTCAGTTTTTCCTCTTTTTCCCCCTTCAAGGAAATTGTAGAATGAAATGTTATTGGCGCACACCTATCCTCACGAAGCTTCTCCATCCTTCCAGGACTCAGATCTGAATTGTCAAGAAGTTCATTGGATATTACAATTAACATGTCTTTCATCTCTTGCAGATGATTTGTCGCTTCCGGACAAAGCCCCAACTGTAAAAGGCAAGAAAATGGCCATTACCACTAAAGAAAGCAGTCTTCATATCAGAGCCCATGTTTATCCATCAATCAGCCTATTTTACCATCTATATATCTCCATTTAGTTGCAGACAGCTTGAGAACAAGATGAAGAAAGAAAAACACACCATACATCCATGGCTGCAGATGGAACACAATTCTTTTGGCAAGCAGGTATCATTGCGTCTATCATGCATCTCTACAGCTGAAACTACCGATTGAGCCTTACAGCTGGTAGGCTGGGATTGGTAGTGCTCCATTACAATTTGGTCAACATCAATGTTCTGAAAACCAGCTGCAGGGTTAGCTGTAAAATGATCCATGTATCCATATATAGGGTCTATTCAATGCCGAAGTAAAATTAGTCACAGCATATCCTTCAAATTAATAATTTACTCTTCATGTGCAAAAGCAAATTCTGCACCTAAGTTGTACCAGGTGTAAATCATTAATTGCAGGATTTGTAAAATCAGCATGTGCAGTTGATCTATTAACAACAATTTCAAACTCTTAACAACAAATCCGCGTCATATAAGAGCCTCACTTCATAAGACAGAATAACAAAAGATCTTCTAAAGACCCACACATAGAATAGTGATTCCAGAATGTATGATGAATTACCCCAAGAATATCATCATCATTCATGTCATCCACAATTGCCTCATGCGTCCCTGTAATATCTCCTGTGAACTTGACACGATTATTTTGTACACCTTCTGCTATTGGTAAATAGGAGGTGTTTGACGCCGATGCCTCTCTATTGGAATTGCCGACAAGAGCATTTCCTGGTTCAGGAGCTATATTAGCTTGAAAATGCGTGGCAGGATACTTCATAAAACCACCACCATTGGCATTGCTTTCACCAAGTCTAGTTTGGCACTGTTGCTTTTCAAGACATCCGGCACGGTTCACATTTGAACTTTCTAAAGTCAAGCTTCCTCCAGTATCATGATTGCCAAAGTTGCCTTTCACTAGTGCACCAGGTTTCCCTGGTCTGACATAACTCTTGCAATCCAGGCGAAGACTCGAAAGTGCCTGCCAGGCCTGACACAAGATTACTTGAAAATTATTTACTGAAATTTACAATACCCACCACTATGATGATAGTGAAAATCTGTAAGGAGGCAGATAGTTCCCTAGTGATAACCTACAGCAAATGGCTAAAGCTTGCTCCGCATGGAGTGATAGCACAAGATAAGTTGTTTTGAGTTTGAAAAACATGGGAACAAGGGGGAGGGTGACCAATGCATGACAGATACAACTCCAAGTGATAGAATAACCAATAGGCAGTAGCGGAAATAAAAAAACTTATGAGCTACCCAAGTGTAATGAACAGAAAACTTTATCAAGCCTGGAATGTATAACTAAGGCCCTACATATCTACCTGGAAGAAATTTACCTGTTCCACCTGTGACCTCCCGATACTCTGAACTTGACAGATCATCGCCCTGAGAGCAAAAGATTTGGCATGTATAATGAACAAAATGTAACCATGCAACAAATAAAGTTAGAAAATCCCCTCAGACTTCCACTTTACCGGAGACCAAAACAAACAAAACACAGTATGCATTGAAACTACGAACATTTTTGTTCACAATGTTCTAACACAATTGTTATCAATTGAGTTAAGACATGCCATTTCCAGGCTCTACAAAATAACATAAAAGAGTTGATACCAACACTACCACTTGATGTAGCCCACTACTCCCAACCCTAGAAACCATGAGATATTACATATCTGCATTTGACTTATGTTTCATGCAGCATCCAACTCACTGCAATTTTCCCTTCTCCCCATTTGACTATTTCTTGCAAATACTCGGTGAATTATAACACAAAGCACGGGATGCAGCATCCACATCACATTTGTACACAAGTAAAACCTAACATTTGAAGAGTTTTCAGCACTAAAACCATAAATTCTTCTACAAGCGGAGAGAGAGAAGAATCATGGTTACAGCAATGTACCTTTCATAGTCTGCTCCTTCAAGACGTGGTTTTTGTGTGTCCAGAGAATAAAGGAAATTTGAGGGCAGGAACTTATTCTGGTTTGAAAAGTTATCATGGGCTCGGATATGTTCTTGCATATTTACTTTAGGGAGCTTCGCATTGCATTTTGGCCTGGTAGTCATACTCCTCCCACTGCATTGCATTACATTTACAACCCTAGAAATGAACATCTGCCATACTCACCCAAAAATTGAAAGAAACTCAAATAAGAATATGTTACCTCAAAATTTACACGCTTTTCTTTCCTCGTAAATCAACATATCCACACAGAATCTAATGCAGTCTGATCAAACCCCCAAACAAGCAACAAAATTTAGGACATAAGAAGCGTCAGTCCCCCGTCAAAAAACCCTAAATGCGCAAATAGTTAGAGAGGAAATAGAGAGTGACGCTTACTTGTTTGAATGCGTGCCAATGCATCTAGGTTGGTGCTCTGCAGCTGCTCCTGGTGTTGAAATCGAAACGAATGGAATGCAAATCTTTCCACGACTTCTAGATTTCGATTAAAATCAGTAAAGTTAGCGAAATTCTATAATAGAAAAGCCAGTGAGTGTTCCAAGTTTTGAATCAAAATGAGTTCAAGGATTTCAAGTGTACTGAAGGAATTGGGGGGCGGGCTAAGGAGGCAGACAACCGAGTGCCGGGGAGGGCTGGTGGGTTGAACGAATGGGCGGGAATCTCAATTTTTGTACACTTGAAAATCTTTTGCAGGGAACGCCAGGGATGGGAAGGAGCGATGCAGGTGAGTTGAGCCAACCAGTGAGCCGGCTACTTCGTGGCTTTATCAGCAAAATTATAAATATCGCACCTTGTACATTTTTTTATTGAAATTAGACATATCAAATTTATGTACCAAAAATACCAACCAGTCCGGTATTTGACAGTGCAAAGTGATATTGATCGATATTTGACTGGTACAATACCAGATAATAACTTGTGTCATTTCTTAACAGGTACGGTATGGTATTTATAACATTGTTTATCAATCTTAGTTTGTGGCAAGCGCGAGAGTTTAGCGCGTGAGCTGGTCAAGCCTAAACGAGTCAAGTAGATAAATAGATCTTAAATTAACTTAGTGAGCTTCTGCGAGCTTTTTTAAAAAACAAATATTCACGTTTGAATAATCAAACTTTTTGTCGAAAAGTAATTGCTTTTATTAATAATTATTATTTATGATCAATTTTTCACAATAATATCGTGCGTTTTTACCTCTGACTCGACTTTTTTCTCATTTCCCTCCCTTAACTCTTTACAAATAGATTTTTCGTGTACTTATGTGCACATGTAAAGGTAAAGTTAAAGTAATTGCACAGTTTATGCAAACTTATAATTTTGATCTTATTACCCATTAACTAATAAAGCCTGTCACCCATCAACTATCAGTGATGAGACAATTACTACTATCCTATCGCTACACGTATTAGGTATACTCACAAATTATTCTTATCTATTTGAAAACCTCGTTTCATATTTAAATTTTAAAAAATGAGGTTCATAACCAAATCCTAAATGATAAGTTCTCATTTAAGCCGTGAATAAGTCAAGCTTATAGTCAGACTGCTTGTTAAGGATAGTGTATATCTCTCTCTCATGGTTGTTATCCAGCTTAACTGATTGGTTATAGGTTGTTAGAAGAATCTTTATTTGTTAAAGAATAGCTTGTATATAAGAATACTTCTCTTGTCTTTTCTCCGTTTTTCTTTTCTCTAAGCTCTAGCAGGAGACCTGCAATGGCTTCTTGATGTTTCACATGGTATCAGAGCTGCACGGCTGAAGATCCAGAATTGCAAGAACTTTCTCTGTTCTTCGATCAATTGATTTGATTCATCAACTGAACATGCCTACACTAGTCTAAACACAATTCCTTTTTCTTCCTCGTCTGAATGATTTGATTCATCAATCAGACCAGCTAATCATCACTGATTCGAATTTTTGTGATTGTTCTTCATTGTGTCTAATATGGTGTCAGCCATGGAATCACCATACAATGATTATCCTCTTCTTCTTCAACCTTCAGATCATCCTGGATTGCAGTTGATCAATCTCAAATTGACTGGCCAGAATTTTCAACGGTGGAGCAAGTCAGTTAGGATCGCATTAAGAACAAAAGGTAAAATCGGATTCCTTGATGGTTCATGTGCAAAACCCGCAGTAAGCTCTCCACAACTTAATCAATGGAATAGGTGTGATATCATGGTTCTGAGTTGGTTGTTGAACTCGATGAATTCTGAATTGGCTGAGGCCTTCTTGTATGTTGATTATGCAAAGGAGTTATGGTCAAAACTCACAAAAAGGTTTGGTGATAGTGATGGACCATTGTTGTATCAACTTGATAAGGAAATATCATAATTATATCAAGGAAATGACAGTGTAGATATATACTACACTAAGTTGAAGAAACTTTGGGAAGAATTTAGTGATTTCTCTTAAATTCCTGAGTGCAAATGTGCTGAGGCGTGCAACGCTGTCAAGAAAATCCTTGTAAATGAGCAAAGACAGAAATTAGTACATTTCTTAATGCATCTAAATGATGAATATGAATCTGTCAGGGGACAGATTTTACTCATTGACCATCTTCCCAATGTAAATAAAGCTTATTTAATGATTCAAAGAATTGAAAAGCAGAGACAAGTCACAGGAGGTGTTGGTCTCATAAGAGAAATAGCTGCTAATGTCACCAAATCTGGTGCTGGATTTGGAGACTCAGAGTAATCACCAATAGCTTTCCCGACAAGAAACACAGGCAAATGAAGGAAGGATGGCAGAGACAATAAGGCTGCCAGGTACTGCAACCATTGCAAGAAATCAAGACACAACACTGATCAGTGCTTTAAATTGATTGGATATCCTTATTGGTATAAAGGAGTAAAGGAAAATGTCAAGGGAAAGGCACCTTTGAAAGTTGTAGCTAATGTAGTTGGTCAGGAATTTAGTGATACACCTCTGGATAAGGCTCCACACTGCAAGGAAACTCACAGTCTGGGTCAAGGTGACACTAGTTGGGTTCAGGCACTTGTTGCTCAAGAAATGATGAAGTTGATGAAAGGAAGGCAGAGCAGTGATTCTTATGGTCCTTCTACCTCTCATTCAACTCCCAATCAGTCTGCATTTGCACATTTTGCATGTATAAATCCCATGAGCTCTCAGTCTGGCATTTGCTGTTTTGTGATAAATAATTGTCTTAGTTCTTGGACAATTGACACAGGAGCAAGTGATCATATGACCTTTAATCAGAATTTGCCTACAAAAACCACAAAACCCTCTAAACACATTTTAGTGACCTTGCCTGATGGAACTTCCAAACCTATTTTACAAACTGGCCAAGTTACCTTAGCTCCTAATTTCAACATACAAAATGTCTTGTATGTGCCAGATTTTAGAATCAATCTTCTTTCAGTCAGCCAATTGGTATCTCATAATGATTTGTTTGTTATCTTTTTTTCTGACACATGTATATTCCAGGACCTTTCAACTAACAGAATTGTGGCTATGGCACCCAAACAAGGAGGTTTATACAAACTTGATCCTTTAGCTCTTGGCAAGACCAAAGGCAAAGTCCCTATCACTTCAAATTCCAAACCTGTTGCGGTTTATTCTAGCAAATACATGACTACTCCCAGTCTTGATTCTTTTCCTTCCAATAATGTAGCATGTAACTCTTCCTTTTTTGATGTACTGCATGCCAGATTAGGGCATACTTCATTGTCTAAGATGAGACATATACCAGATTGTAAGTCTCATATCTCAAATAATTTTTTTTTGTGAAATATGTGTCCTTGCAAAGTCTCGCAGACTTTCTTTCAATAAAAGCTCTATCACTACTCAATCTCCATTTCAACTTGTATATATGGACCTTTGGGGCCCTTGCAGAACTGCCAATGTTACTGGAGCACACTATTTTCTTACACTTGTTGATGATTTTAGTAGAAACACGACTCAGCTATTGCATAGCAAGAATCAAGTTGCTTCTACCCTCATGTAATTTTACAACATGATTGAAACACAATTTCACACAAAAATTCTCATGTTTAGATCTGACAATGGAACATAATTGATCAACTCTACATGTCTTGATTTTTTTAAAGCAAAAGGAGTTTTATTGCAAAGATCTATGGTCAAAACCCCATAGCAAAATGGAGTAGCAGAAAGAAAACACAGACACCTATTAGACACAGCCATGGCAATCAGATTCCAAGCTGGTTTTCCTAAAAATTTATGGGGTGAATGTGTACTATCTGCTACTCACAACATCAACTTATTGCCAATGGAAAATCTGAATTGGCAAAGCCCTTTTCAAGTTTTGTATGCCAAGCAACCAATGTTAGATGAACTGAGAACAATTGGTTGTTTATGTTTTGCACATAATGTGGGTGAAAATGACAAATTTGCACCAAGAGCAACTAAGAGTGTTCTTCTTGGATACACTTTTGGTTTGAAATGGTACAAATTATATGACATCGAAAATAAGAAAATCTTTCATAGTAGAGATGTTATTTTTCAAGAAACAACTTTTCCTTTTAAAAGGCTTCCAGTATCACAGGTCAGGACTGAGGAGAACCTACCACCTAACATTCTGTTTCCAGATCATGATCATTCCATATATTCCTGATATACTCCCTTTGTCATCAGACAACTCCCATAATGTTTATACTTTTACGAAACTAGTGTCAGACACTTCTCATAATTCTGACAGTCATGATCCTTGCTTTAATACCTCTTGTTCCCTAGACTCTTCTCCAAGGGACACACACACATCAGGAACTGTTTCACCTACTTCAGATATTCATGAATAAGTTGAATAACCAGTTTCTCAAGTATTACCACTTATAAAATCCAATAGAGCCACGGGTCCTCGTACTTGGCTCAAGGATTTTGTTTGTATGTCACCTACCTCAAGGCAGTCCACATCCACTCTTCAACCAATTGGAACGCAATCTTCCCCATCGTATAGCTTTAATGCTCAAATTAAATCACATACACCCTATCCTCTGCTCACCTCTTCAGACTTCACATCTTTCTCCTCTGATTATGTCCTATCACTTGCTAGTGTGTTAAAAACTCCATAACCAAGCACTTATTCACAGGCACAACAACATCCTGAATGGGTAAAGGCAATGGAACAGGAGCTTATAGCCCTTGAACAAAATGGAACTTGGGTTTTGACTTCCCTACCTCCTGGGAAGAAAGCTCTCACTTCTAAATGGGTATATAAAACCAAGTTTAAGCCAGATGGCTATGTTGAAAGGCATAAGGCCAGATTGGTCATTAGAGGATTTGAGCAAATAAATGATAAGGATTACAAGCATACATTTTCTCCAGTGGTCAAACTCACAACAGTCAGGATTTTCAAATGCAAAATCCTGGCCTTTACATCAGCTTGACATTAACAATGCATTCCTCCATGGATTCATTGATGATGAAGTCTACATGCAGCCTCATGCAGGCTATACAAAGGCATCCCCTAGTCAAGTATGCAAATTACAAAGGTCTCTGTATGGCCTCAAGTAAGCTTCCAGACAGTGGAATCTTGAACTGACTAGATTTTTACTTCGCAGGGGTTTTAGGCAATCCAAGAGTGATTACTCCCTATTTTCTCAAAGTCACAATGGTAGGCAAGTATTCATATTGGTATATGTTGATGATCTCTTAATCACTGGGGATGATATTGATGGCATTGCTCAGATCAAGCAAAATTTACATACAACGTATACTATCAAAGACCTAGGACTGGCCAAGTACTTCATAGGTATTGAAATTTCCAGATCCACTACTAGAACTTTTCTCAATTAGAGGAAATATATCTTAGATATATTAAGTGATGCAGGATTAACAGGGGCAAAACCTGCAAAGTTTCCTTTGCCCCTGGGTTTGAAACTCTCTTCTGATTCCAGTCCTCTCCCGTCTAACCCTGAATCTTATAGAAGATTGGTAGGCAAATTGCTTTATCTGACCTTGACCAGACCAGACATATCATATGCTGTTCAACATTTAAGTCAATTTCTACAGCATCCAGTAGTGGCTCATTACGAGGCTGCTTTACATGTTCTGAGGTATCTAAAGGGCATTACCAACAAGGGTTTGTATTATTCAACAGACTGCAATTTGCACCTTACAGCATACTGTGATACAGATTGGGGAACCTGTAGATTGACAGCCAGATCCCTTACAAGCTACTGCATCTTCTTAGGCTCTTCCTTGGTTTCATGGGAAACCAAGAAGCAGAAGACAATTGCAAAATCTTCAGCTGAAGCTGAAAATAGGGCAATGTCAGCTACCACTTATGAGTTGGAATGGCTTTCAAACCTGTTACGGGACTTTAATGTTCATCATTCTTTGCCTATTACTATGAATTGTGACAACAAGGCAGCTGTGCATATAGCTGAGAACCCTGTTTTTCACGAGAGAACTGAACATTTGAGGATAAATTGTCATTACACCAGGGATAAAGTTCTGGAAGGATTTCTTCAGACTTCATATGTTCCTTCCAGGGAACAATTGGCTGACTTAATGACAAAACCCTTGGGAGAACGACAACACAATTTTTTGGCTTCAAGAATGGGATTGTTGGATTCCCCACCAATTCCATCTTGAGGGGGGGGGGTGTTAAGGATAGTGTATATCTCTCTCTCATGGTTGTTATGCAGCTCAGCTAATTGGTTATGGGTTATTAGAAGAATCTTTATTTGTTAAAGATTAGCTTGTATATAAGAAGAGGATTTTCTTTACACATTCAGTAATAGACACAAGAATACTTCTCTTGTCTTCTCTCCGTTTTTCTTTTCTCTAAGCTCTAGCAGGAGACCTGCAATGGCTTCTTGATGTTTCACACTGCTAAACCCTCTTAAATGGTTAATAATAGGTTTGAGACTCAAGCATGCCCTATACGAATTGAACATATACTAAGTAAAGTCTTCAACAAGCCCGACTCAAGCTCGACTTTACTGAATCTGTCAAGCCGAGTCGACTGCAAGCTTTGAGCTTGGCGCGAACCCAACTCAGTCAGCTCGAATACAACCCTCATGATGGTACATTCAGTATGTCATATTGGTTTCCAACAATGGGGAGAGAGGAATGGCCCAACAACAGGGGGGAAGTTTTTCATGTCTATGTGATTGACTTTGCATGTGAACACTGTAAAAAAATGGGGATAGATAAATACTACTGGTTAATGGTTTGGCCATCCATCGGCAATCACTCTGGTGGATGCAACATAGGTGGATACACCCTGATGGGGGACGATGGGAATTGTTTGTTAATTGAGATAGCTTAAGGATAATAGTTTAAATATTACTTAGTCAAAGAGACCATAAAAGAAACGCGAAAACTTAAAAAAGGGTTTAAAAATTCACTAAACTTCAATATTAAGTGTTTGTTCTTTTTGTGAGTAAATAGGGGTCGGTAAAAGGTTTAAGTGGGTTGAGGTTGATTGAGGTGGGTTGAAGTTGGTAATTTTTTTTTTTGAGATGGGTTGAAATAGGTTAAAGTTGGTATATTTTTTTCGTAGTGAGTTGAAGTGGGTTAAAATAATGAGAATGAGTGATAATTTATTAAGGCACTGCTCTTTTCGTTGGGAAATCAACCCAACCAACACTCACCTATTACTTCCCCCCTTTCCCCACTCATTTTCACACTTAAAAAAAATTACAACTCATTCTCACACTCACCCACTCCTTCCGACACCTGCATAAAATAACCATTTCTCATATTCTGAAAATTTTTATAATTTACATAATTGTGTATACGAATAATCTAATAGCAATTATGAGCAGTTTTAATTTTTCAGATGTTATGGAACAGTTTTATTTTGTATGTTTTTCAATATTTTTTAAACTTTTCATTGTTTTTTATTTTTTATTTCTATTTTTTTAAAATTTTTAGTTTTAAAATTTTTAGTTTTTATTTTTTTATTTCTTTATATTTTTAATTTTTAATTTATTTTTTATTATTATTTTTTTCTATTTTTCTGCATTCTGTATTTTTATTTTTAAAATTTTAAATTTTTTTTGCATTTATTTTTTGAATTTTTTTTATTTTTCATTTTTGTATTCCAAAAAAACAACCAACGGAAAATTTCAAAAAAATAAAAAATAAATACAAAAAATACAAAAAATAAAAAATAAGAAAATACAAAAAAATTTAAAAATTTAAAAATTAAAACTAAACAATTTTAAATATTTAAGAAAAATAAAAATAACAATTCAAAAAATATAAAAAAATAAATAAATAAAAATTTAAACATATAAAAAATTTAAAATTTAAAATTAAAAAATGAAAAATAAAATAATAAATAATAAATAATAAAATAATAAAAATACAAAAATTCAAAATTCAAAATTCAAAAATTCAAAAATAAAAATTAAAAAATAAGCAAAATAAAACAGAACAAAAAAGAATAATCAGAATTTAAAAAATTTCATCATCATTAATTACTATCACAATAAAATTATTACATTATAAAACAAAAAAATATTAATAATCAATACTTCAACTTCATTCAACTGTCACTCACACTCACTCCTTCCCTCCCACACTTTAAAAAAAATATCACACTCACCCACTCATTCCCTCCCTTTCCCACACTCACCATTCCCACACCCCTCATTTCTCACTGAAAATAACAGAATTTAAGTTATTGTAATTTTTAGTGCATTTTTCTGCTGAATAGTAATTTCACAATTTTGTAACTATTTTTCTGAAAGTTGGAGGCCGGTGCAACTTGTTAATTATTTTTAACGATTTGGGTTACAAATTATTAAATTTATGAAGGGGTGGGTTGAGGCTGGTTGAAGTTGATTGAGGTTCGTATTTTTTTCAGGTGGGTTGAAGTTGATTAAAATTAATAAATCTGAAAGGACCTACGAAAAGAACAGGGCTTATATCCATGGGTTGTATGGATTGTTAATAGTTTTTGTTAGTTAAGAATATGCGATATCATATTTAGTAATGAGAATTTCTTTTATATATTTTATTAATTTCTTACATTTACTTAAATCACAATAAATGTAGTGAAACTGTTAACATTTTTCTGTTTTCAGGGATACAAAAAAAAAAGAAGAATGCCACGATGATAGAAGAGGTATGTTAAGACATGATGCTAATGGATTTGTCAAATTAAAGCAATGCATACACATATATTATAACACCAATCAACATAACTAATATGAAACTAAATTTATAGTTATTAACTGCTTATCAAAACAATCCAAATATCAGTAACGACAGTGCTAATAAATATTGGAATATGATGAGACTTATCAATTATCTAGCATGACTTTAAGAATGCTGCTCCACTAAAATCTACTCGTAATAACAGTAATATAGGTAAGACACTATTGTAATGTGACTGTGAATGATAACTAAACTAAAAATATTTTCTAATTCAAAATATAGTAATGGGTGAACATGCATAATTTTGATAAGAGATTTAAAGATACACATAATTCAATCGTTTATTTTATTTTTTCTTTTAGATTTTAGTGCCATGTAAGAGATCCAAAAAAAAAAACCAAATACAACAGAGAAATTTATTATAAGAAAATATATATTATAAAGGCTAACTTTTTACCTTTTGATAACTAAATAGTTGCATATCCACATAACCATTTAATATAAACTAAAAAAATTATGTAATTATTTATTGTCATGAGCCTTATTGAATACTTTAATTATATAATAAATTAAAAGGCAAGAGATGTAACTAATAAGCAAGTGTCATGTGTCAAATCAATGTATCATTAGACAGTTTTAACCAGTCACGTAGATAGATAAATAGTTACGACACTTTTTTTTTTGCTTGGGTGTTTGTATTACACACATTGCCAGTAAAAGAAACTTCTAATCATCTTTCTGCTTTTCAACTAAAAAAAAATAAATCCTAGTTCTCTGGAAGATGATAACAAAAAAGTAAGAGGAAAATCTAGGCTTAACTAGAAGATGTCATAATCACGGGTCATGCTGGTGAATGGTTGGGTGGATTTGCGGAAAATATGGGTTTTTGTAATTTTATTAAGGATAAGCCAAAAGCGATGCTTCAAGGTTTGAAGATTGCCAAAGAAAAGGGGTACATCGAGTTATGAATTAAAGTTCACTATTTAGTTGCTGTTGGTTTAATAAGATGTTCGAGCTGGTATTTTGTGAACATTTGGTATTGACACGATAGTAAAAAACAAAATGATTAGTATGGGTTAGGAAGTGCTTGTATCTCTTTGCTCATATTTGTATTAGATGACATAAAGATATTAAGATGTTGGTATTTTTTCTAACATTTATATTTTATGTGTAGATGCTATCACTACATACTAAACAATTTCCTACTTCACTTATAAAGCAGCCTTAAATTTTTTTAAATATTGGCTCTCTCATGTTTTTGGGTCTTTTCAGAAAAAAAAGGATTTACTTTCACTTAAAAAACAAAAGATAATTAAGAATTTCTTCAATTAATAATATGTGAAATCACATACATGGATGCATTTTTTCAAAACATATATTATACTCCTAAAAGTACATACTTCCACAAGTCACGTCAACACCACATATTAAAAATTGTCTATATAGCAAATACACATTGGAAAAATATATATACATATCAAGTAGGAGTACACACTCCTAGGTGTATAATATACATTACTGTATTTTTTGGGTTTCGAAGCTATAGCATTGGTTGGCATTGAATGTTGCATTTATGATTGACTCATGTACTAATTTAAGCTAGTATTATAGTTATTTGCATAACAATTATAGAGTAGTTCTATAATTGATCTAATAATCAAATCATGGTTTACTGTTATTTTAAGAACATAAAAAATTGCCAGTTTTGTAAAATTTTAAATGAATATTTTCATAGAAATTTATTTGAGTATATTTAAAAAATATAGCTCAAAACGATCTTGTACATAGCACTGGTCTTAAAACTAGTATATCTATATTATTTCTCATCTATCTATACTTAAAATTGAGTGAACTCACAAAGAGTTGCCACACGTCATGCTGACTAAGTAACCCATGACATGGTGACTGGGTATTATGGGGCATGAACAAAAATAACCAAAATCCTCCATGGGATAAATTGAGGATGGAAATTAAATGGTGATTAGATGAGAAAGGTCACACGCATGGGGAACAAGGATTAATGGAAAACCAAAGTTGAATTTGTATCCACAATTATAGCATAATTTTGTTTTTTTTCCTAAAATCACTTCGTATTTTCAAAATTACAGGTGAAATTATTGTGGGTTCATCTTCTTTCTCTTTCTTCTCCAAACACTTCTCTATAGTCTCAAACTCCATTCTATATTGCTCTGTATGCACGTAGAGAAGATTGAGGAACAAAAAAGAAAAAAATATAGAGAAGATGGAGGAAAAAAAATGAAAAATAAAGTAAAACATGCTACAGCATATCATTGGGGGGTTAGGTCGCAACTGTAAACATGGAACAAAAGATTAGTGGTAAGGGTTAGGTCGCAACTGTAAACATGGAACAAAAGATTAGTGGTAAGGGCCTGTTTTTTTCGTAGGTAAATGGTGGCAGGTAAATAGTTGAGGTTGGTTGAGGTGGATTGAAGTTGGTATTTTTTTTTAGGTGGGTTGAAGTTGATTGAAGTGAGTTAAAATCGATATATTTTTTTTTGTAGTGGATTGAAATGGGTTAAAATAATGAGAATGTAATTATGTGTGATAATTTATAAAGTTATTATAATTTTTAGTGTATTTTTTCGCTGAATAGTAATTTTACAATTTTGTAACTATTTTTCTCGATTTTAGAGACTAGCACAACTTATCAATTATTTTTAACGATTCGGGTTACAAAATTTATTGATGACAATTTTTTATATACGTGCCTTTTTTTCATGGGTAAATTTGAAAATACCAACCTAAACCTACTTCAACTCACTTTCACTATCAACTATCAACTAAAGTTCAATTTATTACATTAAAAAAATTCAACCTACTTCAACTAACCTTAACCTACTTCGACCCACCTCACCCTTTTACCCGTCCCAATTTACCGATGAGAATAACAGGCCCGTATTTGAAAAATTCAGATGTAACAAAAGAAAATAGTATGATCGTAAATGTTGCACAATATATCAGCAATATAAATTGTTGTTAATTTTTAAATATAGGAGTTGATTGAAAATATAACATTAGCTTTTTTCTAATTTTATAAAATATGAAAAATTAGGTTGTGGAAAGTAATAAAAATATGATGTAATTTGAAAAGCATGTGACAACAAAATATAATGATGATAATTTAAAAATTAAAATGAAATTGTATCTAATCAATACTACCTGATGCATCATGATAATCAACAAAATGGAATCGTATCTACTCAATTCAAAAATACCAACCTCAACTCACTTCAAGCTCACTTCATTAGTTTAACCAAGTTAAATTTATCACATCAACAAAATTCAACCCATCTCAACATACCTTAACTTATCTCACCATTTTACCCACCCCAAGTTACTTATAAATTTTCACCATTTTTAAATCATACTACTTTGCCAAAATAATTAAATCTCACATGACACTTTACAAATTATTAAATTTATGAAGGGGTGTGTTGAGGTTGGCAAATCTAAAATGATATACGAAAAGAACAAGGCCTAAGCTTGAACAAGAAAAAAGTTAGTTGGTAGCTTTGACAAAAAATAAAACTTGAATGGTATTATAACCTAAGAACTCTTCAGAAAAAATCTAAAAAATGCTATTACTTTTACGAAACTACAGAGGGAAAAAAAAAATTCCCAATAATACTAATAAGTATTATTGAGCGGGTGACAATTAATTACACCGACAACATTTTTAAAAGTCGTTAACAAACATATGGATTCAAATCCTATCCAACATTCCTTTGCACATTGGTAAGGGAGGTGGTGTTCATTATGCAATAAATACAAATTATTTGCTTATTTATTTAGTTAATCTAACCTAAAAGTGTATCAAATTGGATAGAACCAAATCAACACTTATCAAGTTCAAAATTGAACTTGGCTTAATGGCTGGTCACTTGTGAGCTAGTGTTGGGATTCATTCTCAACTCATGGCTCGGTCCAAAATTGGAAAGAAGATGAAAACACTCGGGTTTTGAAATTAGATTTTACCTATTTAAAAACGTTTTTTTTCCCCCTATAATTGTGTTGTTGGCACCTTGGTAATACATTAAAAAAGGGTGGGCATTAGACTAGTTTGAGCCAGGTTAGAGTCGCCTCATTTATGAAATGGGTCAATTGGAGTTATGGCCAACCAGTTAACAAAGTGAGCTAGGTCGGACTTTTTATTTAAATAAATGTGCTGAGTCAGGCGGTCATGGGCAACCTGCTTTTCTCGTTTCAAAATTGATTAAACTTGTACAAAAAAATTATGTATAAAATATTGGTAATAAATTTAACTAATTATAGTTTGTAAATTAGCGTGTCAAGTAGATTGAGAAAAAAAATGAATTATTAAATGGACTATTGATGGATCAACTGAACCTGACCCATTAATATGTTTTAATGGGTCGATGTATTATGAGCCGATCATTTGTTGATCATATTTTGAATGGACCAGTCCGATTCATTTAGGGGCTGTTTGGTGAGATAAAATGGAATAAAACTTGAACCCTTAGATATCAAGTTTTACTATTTTATGTTTGGTGAGCACTTTGAGGGAATGGAATTTGATACCCAGAGGTATCAAGTTTTTCCAAATCTTAAGGAACTTAAACACTTCCATTTTCAAGGGGGTTCAAGTCCCCAACCCTCTGGAATCAACATCATCATCATCGTCGTCATTATTATTATTATTATTATTATTATTATTATTATTATTATTATTATTATTATTAT
>JACYFF010031955.1:5297685-5313508 GCA_017589665.1 Selenicereus undatus | reverse complement strand
ATTATTATTATTATTATTATTATTATTATTATTATTATTATTATTATAATTATTATTGTTATTATTAATTATTATTAACATTAATGATATAATTATTAATAACATTAATAATAAGTGTTATTGTAATTATTATTTATTATCACTAATATTAATATTAATAATTATTAATTATTACTACTAATATTAACTAATAATTATAATTATAATTAATCATTATTATTGGTAATATTAATCATTATTGTTGTGATTAATAATAACAACAATTATGATTATAATTATTAATTATTATTAATAATACTAATAAATAATTATAATTATGATTAATAATTATTTTTCTATTATGAATTATTACTACTAATAATTATAATTATGAATAATAATTTTTATTTTTATTATTAATTATTATTATTAGTATTTATAGTTAATAATAATTAATAATATTAATTAATAATCATGATTATAATCATTCTTATTAATTATTCCTAGTAATAATAATAATCAATATTATTATTAAGTATTATTTTTTAATAAATTAATATTATTACTAATATTTATAATTAATAATAATTAATAATATTGATATGAATATTAATATTAATAATTATTATGATTATTGTTATTTGTATTAATAAGATTTTTTTTGTAATAATTATTATTAATTATTATTAATATTGATAATTATTATGATTAATTATTTTTATTAACAATTATTAATAATTATTATAATTATAATTGTTATAAATTATAAATTATTATTATTAATTATTAATATTACTTAACAATAATATTAACAATAATTATTTTTAGTGTTAACAACAACAATAATAATTAATAGTTAATAGTTATTAATATTAATAATAGTTATTATTAATAGTAATAATAATGTTTATTACTATCATTATCATTAATATTACTATTATTGCTATTATTAATCATTATTAGTCATTATTATTTTTTCAAATAAAACAGATTTGATTCAATTCCATAATCTATGGCCAAACAATAAGGATTGGAACTTAATTTCATTCATTTTCTCTCCAAACATACGAGTTTATGATTCAAATTCTACTATTCATTTATCAGGGATCATTTATTGATTTCATTCCATTCTATTTTTTCTTACTAAACAAAAAGACCTTAATAGACATTCAGTCTCTTGCCAACCCGTACATAAGGCCTTGCAAGTTGCAAATTTGATGCGTTGATACTAAAGCCAAAAAATAAAAAAATTTAGATAAAAAATGTTGAGGGTTTTAGGGCGCAAGGAATTGACAGGAGGATTTAACAGAAAGTGCTCATCACCTTGCCAATCATCCCAAATCTACTAACCTGCATAAACAACAGCTCATGCAAATGGCGTCTCAAGTGTAAAAGTGAAAGCTGCCGCGGGAGGAAGGGCCAACCGGCCAACTGGTTACGAGGTAAAAAGAGTTAATTGATATTCAAAATCAAATTCATAGAAAACCCCAGGAAAGGGAAGGTCCAAGAGTAACGGAATCAGAAAAATAGCACCGAAATTTTTTATCGAAGTGTGTGAAGAAACCCTGTGATGCGGAATTGTTTGCTTCGAGCAGTTCCTATTTGTAAAAGGAGGCAAATTGGCTCGATTTTTCTCTACCCAATAAGCTCATCGGCCCCAAGTCGCTGGAAAGATGATTACTTCATCGATTATTCATCTTCAAATTTCTGCGTTAATGGAGGAAATTCTTCTTTCATTTCATCATCAGCACCTCGTTTCTCTACTTTTGGTAATGTCTACTTTGCTTATCTGTCTAACTCTATATTTTCCCTTGAATTCAGAAGTGATTAGTACTCTTTGGTTGCTAATAACTGTTAATTCAAAATGGGAATTGGCCAAAGTTTTTTTTTTTTTGGGGGGGGGGGGGGGATTAGTCAGAGTTTGTGATACTCTCCAAATTTCAGCTTCATCTTTAGATTCTTGGGTCCCTCGAGAAGTAAAAGCAGGAAGAAGTAATGTCAAGCTAGCCATCTGTATACCACATTATTTGAACTGCCAATGCACTAGCATTGCGGGGTTTTCTGGGCTGGCGGATTCCAGTTCTCACCCAACATCAACATTGGACTCTGAAAATGTGGATTTCAAGGAGGACCTTTCCAATGATGTGAAAACCAAGAGTTCAGAGAAAAAGTCAGTGGATTTCACTCAGGTTGACAAGGAGCTGCTTCCTACTGTACTTATTGTGGGGCGGCCAAATGTGGGCAAATCGGCACTCTTTAATCGGTAGATTTTCTGACTTTAGTACCATTGGATGCTTGCTTGGGGTAAAATGTGGACACTGACACTGGTTTTTGTTCTGCAATTTTGTGCAAATACTGCTATTGTAGTTTGATCCGGCGGAGAGAAGCACTTGTGTATGATACTCCTGACGATCATGTTACCCGTGACATAAGAGAAGGTATTGCTAAATTGGGTGATTTACGGTTCCGCGTGCTTGATTCAGCTGGCTTAGAAGCAGCAGCTACTTCAGGTTCTATTTTGGGACGGACTGCAGACATGACTGCAAATGTTTTGTCGAGGTCCAACTTTGCCATCTTCTTGATTGCTGCAAGGTAGGTGTTATTAAGGCTAGATGTTTTTTCTTCGAGGATCAAATTGATTTGTGGAGTACCTATGTTTTTGTTTTATCCTCAGGGGTTGTTTTGGTTTGTCCCTTTTTGAATTACCATCGAAAAATGTGTGGGAAATATCAATTGTTAGAAGTGAGTTATTTGTGGGCAAACTAGCAATCTTCTAATGAAAAAGGGGGCGTATTTTGTCATGTCAGACATCATTGTATGTGAAACTTGAATATGGAAATAATTTGGAGGCATTACTTGGTGCTGGCATTGTTTATAGTTCACTACTTTTTTCTAGCAGGGATGTTTCTGAGTAGGTCTTTGGCAGTAGTGGCATTTAACTCTTAGCAATAAGTATCATTTTGAGCTTTATGATAATTCCTTCCCTGTCCAACTGTGTAGAGATGGCTTGCAACCCATGGATTTGCAGGTTGGGAAGTGGCTCCGTAAGCATGCACTTGGAATAAATATTGTACTGGTGATGAACAAATCTGAATCACTAGATGAAGCGGATGGTTCTTTGGCAGCAGCTGCTGGTGAAGCATACAATCTGGGTTTTGGAGATCCTGTTGCTATATCTGCTGAGACTGGATTAGGCATGGCAGATCTTTACACTGCTTTAAGACCTCAGCTGGAGACATATATGCTTCAAGTGTTGGATGGTATGGGGCGATAGTCCATATTGAAAGATATTTGTTGGCAACAATTGCCTCCTAGGTTTTCATGATCCTTGATTGATGCTCTTTATTTTTTGTGAATTCTATGTGCTTGGTTTCTTATTATGAGTTGCATCCTTGATGACTGATTATACGTGCTTCGCTCCTTGGCCTGGTTTTCTGATGGCCCCCACGCTATAGGGCATGCTTGTTTGTGTAATGTGTTTCACTTTTTCTTTCTAGGTCCCTTAAGGTTCATGGAGTTTGCTTTTTTTTTTTTTTTGGGAGGGGTTGTGTGTGGGGAAGATCGCTGATTGAGCTTGTTTATTTCCTTTTATGCCCATGCTCAAGAGTTAGAAATTACATTAGAGAATCTGATGTAGGGACTAGAACTGAAGTTGCTTTCCTGTCAGTTAATGAGTGCTATTGTGTTTCAGGGGATTGGTCAAAATAATTTGTCTTGGATGTCATTTTTTGCTTTCTGTAAGGATAGTGGGGTATCCTTTGCTGGATAGGTGAATGCAGCTCCAGCTCATGTTAATACCACGAGGATCTTCTCAAGTAGTAGAAAGCAGATGATCTCCGTTTATATCAGAGAAGTAGAGCGCAGAGATGACAATGAACTAAGGACATCATGGTTGGACAGCCGCGTTACCCAAGGCTTCATTAGTTGGGAAGCATGGCGCTGTGGTTTATCAACTTCATATTTTTGGGCACATGGCATAACCTCCCCCCTTCTCTCTCTCTCTCTCTCTCTCTCTCTCTCTCTGAACATGTTACCTTTAGCCTCCTTATTTGGTTGGGGAAAGTAAGATAAATTGAAAGAGGTTGGGCGTGGGGTGAATGAAAGTGGATGATGACAGCCACTGCCAGTATGTGTCAGTGCCTGCGCTTTCAGTTCCTTGGAAACATATAAGCTGGTTTCACAAAATATTAGTTAATTTAAGTACAGCTCTAGTTACTTCTTAAGTTGTGATGCCTACATTGGTTTTCTGTGCCATTTACAGTTCTCACTTCTTAGCCATTCTCACATTTATTGACATATTTACATTCAATTTCTTATGATTTTTATTGGCACCATCCCTTTCAGTATGTGCATGTTTGAGGCTCTGTTTTTGTGTGAATGTGCATGATTTCTGTGCTCACTTCCACGTGTGTCCCCCCCCCCCCAACCCCGGAGTTATACTATGACATTTCAATGTAGGCATTCAAAAGGCATGCTTTCATGCTGATTTATATTCCATGCTGCTAATGGTTACACCAATGCTGTCGCATATACGCCAACTTGCATTTTGTGATAGCTCTTTCTGCATTTGTGGAAATAATCTTATATTTTTCTGTTGCTTCTTCCTGTGTTGATTTAGCTTGATTCAACAATCATTGATGCATTTCATCTCATAGTGCTTTGCTTTTTTCGAAGTCGTGGCTGGAGCTACTCAGGACAATAATTCCATTGAATCTGAGGAATCTAAATTGCCATTACAGCTGGCAATTGTTGGACGTCCGAATGTTGGAAAGTCAACCTTATTGAATACTTTATTGCAAGAAGAACGTGTTCTGGTGGGGCCAGAAGCCGGCTTGACGAGGGATTCCATTCGAGCTGAATTTGAATTTGATGGAAGAACTATATATATGGTAAAGCCAGCTTCCTCTACGTCCCTTCCACTTACCTTGTCGTGTTTATTATGGAGGGCATTGTTTGAACCTACTGTTGATGTTGTATGAAATCTTTAGCCTATAGCATGCTGTTGGAGAACGTGGTTTATCTTGTAGGCTGTTTGCTTCTCTTTCCACTGCTCGCTGGGTGGTTGAGTCAGTGTCTCTGTAGTCACAAGAGAGCAGCTCCTTGACTCTTTGTTTGTCTCCTTTTAAGAGAGGACTGCCCTGCAGCTATGTGATGCTGAATGACGAGTTGTGTTCTCTCAATTGTCCTTGGAACGAAAAGATATTTTCCATTCAGAGTGCCATTTCCCCCCTTACTGTTGGGGGCATGACTCAATTGTACCTGAAGTAGTCTCCCCAACCCCCCTCATTGGGATGGGTTCTGAGTTTATGAGAACCTTGCCTTCTCCATGACTCGCAGACCGTTTCCTGTGTTCTGTGGTAAAGGTCATTTAGTCTCCATTTTTCTTTTCGTTCCCTTTTTCTCGTAATCTCCAGGGAGGAAGGGACTTGCTGTGTGATTATATAACCAAATGAATTACAAATTTTGGACATTGGTTTAGACTATTGATTTTATTGATTTTTATGCAGGTTGATACTGCTGGCTGGTTGGAGAGAACAAAAGAGAAGGGCCCAGCTTCCTTGAGTATTATGCAGACCAGAAAAAACCTCATGAGGGCTCATGTAGTTGCTTTAGTTCTCGATGGAGAGGAGGTATGTCAGCATCTTTTTCGTGCATTTCTTTGTGATAATAGTAAATTGTAGATGTTCTTATTACATAAATTTTGACAGAAGCAGTCCTGTTTAGCTACTTGGCTGCCCCTGATTTTCATGAGTTGCACCAACTGCATCCATTATCATTGTACCATTGTGATGTGAGACTCAGAGTTTCTCTTTTTGGTTATTAGATTGCGAAGGCAAGGAAGAGCATGAAGCATGCAGAAGTAGTCATAGCAAGACAGGCATTGGAAGAAGGACGTGGGTTGGTAGTAATTGTGAATAAAATGGATCTCTTGAGGGGAAAACAGAAATCCAAATTATATGAGGACGTCATTAAAGCTGTTCCTGAAGAGCTTCAAAAACTCATACCACAGGTTTGCCTCTTTGGAACATTCTGTTGCTGTTTTATGTTATATATGAGTTGTTTTCTTCCTGTATGAGCACGGTTTGTTTTTGGTTTATATACATTCACAGGCACTTACATGTAAACATCTCTTGTGCTGCCAAAAAAATTGGGTTTTGTATGGAAGCATGCAAGGTCATTTTCTCATTTCTGTTGTAATTTTCTCTCAACTATGAAAATGGGTATTCTTGGTCGGATTTCTCCTTGAACGAGGATGTGACATCAGGGTAACTGGTAGGTCAGTGTTGAGAAGTATACGATATGGTACTGAGGATTTTTGTGTCTTAACCTAACGAATGGGTCCTGAGTGTGCCCATTTCATTAAAGAAGATTTTTAGCTTGTTTTTTTATTATTGGCATATTATCTTGCTTTTGGCGGCTCTATTATCACCTCTAGTTTCAAATTCAAATGGCTAATTTCTACGTCTGAAAGTGCTTCTCTTGTTGCATTTGGTGAATGGGTCATCATCAGGTGACAGGAATCCCAGTAGTATTTGTTTCTGCTCTGGAGGGAAGAGGTCGGATAGCAGTCATGCGTCAGGTCATTGAGACTTATGAGAAGTGGTGCTTACGACTGTCAACAGCTCGGCTTAATCGATGGCTGCGAAAGGTGGATTTTCTGCTTCTCTTTCCTTTGCATGCCTAGAAAATGTGAATGGAGAGATCTTGCATGTCGTTCCACCTGGAACAAACCTTGCTCTTCCTGTGTCGGTTTCTTATTTTAGATTGATTCTGTTTTGGACTGCCTCTCTGTGCCAGTTTCTTATTTTAGATTGATCCCGTCTTGGACTGCTGCTTTCATTAAACTATAACTTTTGTAATATAGGATTACTTCTGGGAGTCTGGTACCTTGATTTATGGCATCAGACAGACAATAACCTGTATTAGTTTTTTTTTTCTTTTCTGTTTTTTTAAATGAGCATAACGTGTATTAGATTATAGTTTATGTGCTCCAGAATCGTCGTGATACAGTTCCCGACCTGGGACAGAATAAGGCAACTTGATTTTGACCCAATACTGAATCCATCCAACCTAAATAGAACTGAACTGAGTTGCCTTGCCAATGGTTGTGGCCTTTTCTTCACAAGATCTTACTGGATGAATTGCCAATATATCCGAATATAACATGTACCCAATATGCCATCCCTGGAATATCCTAACCCTCAATCCAACATGACACCAACCTGCTCCAACCCAATCAACAAGTTGCCCGATATGGATCAGACCTGAACAACCTATTTGTTGGTTACAATTAAAAATTGCGTGGAATATCTACTTGGAACTGGATCCACTATTGGTTTGAGCTTACATAGAGTTCAAAGATTCACCAAGCTTCTGCTTCTCTGTTTCGATCAGGTTATGAGCAGGCACTCGTGGAGAGATCAGGCTGCACAACCGAAAATAAAGTACTTCACTCAGGTCAAGGCCCGACCCCCAACATTTGTGGCCTTTGTGAAGGGGAAAACTGAGCTTTCAGACACAGAAATTCGGTTTCTGACCAAATCTTTGAAGGAAGATTTCGACATGGGTGGGATCCCAATTCGAATCTTGCAGCGTCCTCTATCAAGAAAAGATGAAGGGACTTCGAAGAGCACCTTCTCGAAGAGTAACCGTCCAGGAAAGGTGGTAGAAAATGTTCCCTCCAATAAACGTAGTGTCACTGCATGATGAATAATAACACGATTGTGTATGATGTTTCTTTTCCCCTTCGCAAAAAAGAATGTATCCTTGGGTTCTTGTGGTTCAGTTTTTGTGCCCAAAATGTGAACTTATAAATGTCTTCTGTAGATGCCAAGTATTACGTTCAGATGCCGCAAATTGGTCATCTTGAAAGGGCACGAGATAGTGTAATTTCGGATGGTTCATGAAGGTTGGTGAAACTGTGAAATTATACGACTTCATTGGGCTTTAATTTCAGTCATTTTATGTTGTCATACTAAAAAACCTTTCTTATCCATTAATAAGCTTGTAAAGAAGTCGGGAAAACAATACAATAATACATCATAAATATTGTCCAGACTGTGATGTAGCTAAGTTAGAATCAAGTTATATTTGATATTTGTGAAAATAGGGTTGCCGTATTCCAACATCAAGGGTTGCCAGTCTGTAATAAAAATGGACACCGTACCGTCCCAGTGCCCAACTAGACCTTAGGCCTTGAATTGTGTCTTATCTCATGGTTGTCAGCTTCAGCCATGTTTTGGGTCAAATCACCAAATTCCTTTCAACCGGCAAGCCCTAAACTGCGTGTTAATCCTATCCAATGATGTCCACAACCCCCTAACATTATTTACTCTGTAGAGAGTCTGAAAAAATCTAGTCATTTCATATGCTTCACTTGAAGTATACGAGAGTTAATCTTGAAATCATTTATTAAAATAAGAACGTTTTAAATGTATTAATCTCTTAATTTTTTTAATTTGAATCATGTATTGGTTTTTGCACTTCATTTGCACAAAAAAGGTATTTTTTGAGGTTTATATATCAATTTCTTATTTGTAACTATATTTAAAAAAGAAAAGGAGTAAACGTCGACTGATTAGACTAATATAAATTTTAAAAATTAATAAATAAAACAACAAAATCAATATACAAACTCTGTAAACTATAGTAGTAAACTCAACATTCTAAACACAGTACAACTTACAATGAATTGAATCAAGCCAAGTTAGAGAAATCCTAATTGGTAAATAGGTTGGGGAATTGCCTATTCAGACAAGTATTGATTTGGTCTTTGACACCTTTGAATAAGAGGGAGAGGAGGGAGGGCCCTCATGAGTGCAATTCAATTTGAGAATTACATGTTTTGTGAGTACAAGGGAATGGAGGGTCCTCACGATTGTCTTGACTTGGAATGGAGGGGATCCATTAAATTAAGCAAGGTATAGAGGAAGAGATTCCCAACACTGACAGCAAATGATTGAGCAGGCCAACGCCTACCCTAAACAATTCCACATATTTTACTGATACAAACAAGCTAGGACACAGCAAGGTTGGCAATGCCAGCTTCTGTGCTACGCCCCCTTCTGGAGGCCCCCCTTTCAATAATGTCAAACCAACGCATTTAGAAGGAAAAATAACTCAAGAAACAGAATATATTGTTATGGCAAAGTACCTGAAAGCTGAAATTGATGAAATTCAAATTTATATGTCAATATTCTTCTTGAAAATAAAATAAAAAAAAAACCAAAAAATACAACCGAAGTGGGTTTTAATCAGTGTACATAATACCATTAATCATACCTAACTTATACGTAATTTTCTCAGCATAATTTTAGAACTAGCTTCATCAATGGTCCCTAAAATTTTTTTGATGAAAGTTTTTAACTTGTCCAAATAAGTTTTCTTTTTTTTTTATAGTAAACAAGTGAAGGACTAAGGTATGATTAATTGAATATGTCATTGATGACTTCTGTCATAAAACATTACTCTTTATAAAAATTACCTTCCGTAAATTTTTTCCTTATAGTGGTGAAAAGTATTTAACCTTTACCAAATCACTTCTAGTTCAAATTCAAACTAGACTAGATCTCAACGAATTTTTAAAAACACGAACTCAAAAGTTCTAATATAATTTTATCTACTTTCATCCTAAGTGTGAAAAATTCATAAATTATAATATAGTAATTAGTGTGATCATAAGTCCAAAAAAAAATAGTGTGGTCTATAATTCTTTCTTTAAATAGCTACCATTGATCAAATGGATTATGGTCTATAATATTACAAGAACATCCCAAAATTTGGGAAAGATAAAAAAAAAAGAGAGAAAAAGAGAAAAGGTGTCAACAATGATCCAACGGCTAAAAGAAGGTTGTAGTAACTTGTAAGTTGAATTGAATTGAAATGGTCCAGCCGTGCAGGATCCACTCAGTCACCCGCAACCCTCAATTGTGACTTTCAAATTCTGGAAGTCACCATCAAATCCAAATTAAAAACACATCCAAATCGACCAAACATGGAAACAAAAATCATTTATTATTCTCTGTCTTTGAACTCTGTTTTTTGGGAAAATTATTGGGAGTAAAATAAATTAAATAATAGGTTGGTAGGTAGAGAGAGAGAGAGAGAGAGAGCCATTTGAGTTCAAACTGGAAGCTGTAAAATCTGGCAGTCAGATACACCCAACTCTAGAGAGAGAAAGTTAAAGAAGAAACAGTTTTCTTTCCTTCTTCTTTTCCAGCTTGGTGCCCAGAAGAGAGAGAGAGTGTGTGAGTATTCGTAGAGAAGTTTGTCTCTTTTAGAGAGAGAAAGAGAAAGAGGGTGTGAGTAAAGATTTGAGCTTTCGTGTTTGGGCGTGAAAGGGGTTTGAATTCCCTGTAGGATATTTGAGAAGAACAGTTTTTCTGATTTTAGAGAGAGAAGGGCATGGCCTTCGGTTCGATGCTATGCTGCGGTAGGCGTTCCGATCGGTACGTTTCCAATTTGTTTGGGGTTTTGTTTTTGAATTTTGGGTTAGTTCTTAATTTACACTCCTTATGTTGATTGTAGCTACTACTCAATATTCTCTTCGATTTGGGTGTTTAAATCTTGAATTTGATGAAATGAATGAAAGGAGATTTCCTTCTAGTTCATTTTTCTCTTGCTTCAGAATAATTTGCTCTGTTTCTATATTGAATTTGTGTCAACTATTGATGCTGTATGCTCCTTTTCTTACCCCACTCATAAAAAAAGCTCATTTCTTTCAAAATCCATCTGGTTGTTTCTTTCCCTTCAAAGGTCTTTCTACTAGAACCCTAGTAAACCCAGTCATGATATTGACTACTGGGCTTCAACTGTTATTTCAAGCGGTTTTTCTATGTGTGGGAATTTGGGTTGCTGACAGTTAAGACAGTTTGGCTAGTGTTAGATGTTGGTTGCTGACTTTTAGTTGTTCAAATGGTGATTAATCACTTTTCTGCTTAAACTAGCTGTCGAAGTCGATGTAAGTTGATATGATAAGGGATATTGTTTGCAAAATCGCAACATCATCATATTAGGTCAGAACCCTTTAGACTACCTCAGCCTATTCCCATTGAGGTTGTATGGGTTTGATTGAGAAAATAATGTAGCTTGTCAAATTGTTTAAATTTTGCTTTAGAAAACATTCTGCAATATGTTACTGGTTTTTGTTCTAGTTCAAAGTCCGTGAGGACTACCACTTGTATTTTCTAGTGAAAAATAGTTTGTGAAAACAACCTTTATGAGAACACATGTAAGAGCTAGGGTTGCATTCATAGGTTTATGCTTTTTAACTTCCCATAGTGGGTTTTTGCTCTAAGGTACAGGAGTTGCGGAAAGATCTGTTTGTAATTTGCTTAGTTAGCTGAGCAAGCTAGCCCACATCTGGTGTTTCAACCCATATCTTTATGAGATTTACAAGTCCTTTTTCGATGGTACTTGGGTTGCATCAGTTTCTGTTTAGGATTATACAGTTAGTGACTGGAGGCAATACGGTCACTCGTGCAAGGGATTCATGTGTAAATGAAGAAGCAATCTAAGCTGTGAGAGTAGTTTGTAAAATCTTATGGTGGTCTTGTTTTAAGTAGACCGTACAAGTTCCTTCCTGATTCATGACAACTTCTGCTCCCCCCCTTCCCCTTCACTTAGTTGTGTAGCTGAAGCATGCTGTTGTTTCTTGCCGCAGTGCTGTCCAGTTTTAATTTTATCATCGAACATTTTGCAGAAAAAATAAGGGAGAAAAGAAGCCTGCATGGAGGATATTTTCTTTGAAGGAACTGCATGCAGCTACAAACAATTTTAATTATGATAACAAACTTGGAGAGGGTGGCTTTGGAAGTGTCTATTGGGGCCAGCTGTGGGATGGCTCACAGGTAAATAGAGAACTTTAGTGCTGTCTTTGTTGCATGAAAACTCAAATAGAGTACGGTGTTGAATTCTAGGGAGTGCTTTTATGTGTCTGCTTGTGCTTATCTCATTCTGGAATCAAGCATGAGGCGTCAGTTGGTTTATGAAGCATCAATTTCTTCCATCTTTTAATGTGCTCTTTTAAACTTCCTACTTGGCATTGGTATGAATTCCAAAGTTGAAGTTATGTGATTTCATCTTTGTTCTACTTTTGGTGAACCTAAGAGTTGGAAGCTGAGTGCTGCTGAGCTATCCGCTGCTGTAACTGAAATACACTGTTGTGACACATGTTGTCTTGTTAGGAGCCAAAATGTCTGTCTGATGAGATTCACTCTTGACATCCAGGATTGAGGGAAGGGCTGGAGCCTGGATGTTAGTGAGATAGGAAATCATGCTCATAGAGGCCAGCTCATAATCTTTGCTTCCTTTTCAATCCTAGGCAGGGATTAGGATGTATGACCGGTTTTCCACATCTCAAGAGCATAATGGCCATATGTTTGATTTGCTTTGTCATTGTTACCCCCTAGACTTGGACACAGATAGTCAACAGGGAACCTGTCCAAGTGCAAATAATTTGTTTTCTAAAAGTTTTTGCATGGTTTAGTCTTGAATAAAGTGTCAAATGTGCATATCCATGTCAGATATTTGAATTCAAATATTCAATATAAATACTTGAGGTGAATTGAAGAACTTGAGTAACTTGGAATCTTGGATATACGTTGCAGTTGGGTTATAATGTCAATTCTATTTGTCTTAAAATGTCCATAGGCTCCATTAATAACAGTTTAATTTGAAGGGTTAGTTTCTGACTTTCTGTGTGAAGATAAGAACACCGGGGGGGGGGGGGACACTATCAAGCTGATGGAATTTCAACATAACTTAAGCTCTCATAGAGTCGACGTCGTGTTGGCTGACTTGTGCAACAAGTGGTTTCATTCACTTCTCAAAATGTGCAAGCTAAAAATAATCAAGATTCTTCATTTGAAAGTCAATAGAGTTTCCTGTATTGTGACCAGCCAGATGATATCCTTGGATCCCGGTTATTGCAGTTTCTGTAACTTCGTTTGTGTCAGAATCTCTAGCCAAATGGACATGATGATGCTTCATTGCATCTTCTCTAAAGTTTGTTTTCTTGTATAGTCTTTTATTTAGCTGCCAACTAATAGTTGCTGATTTTGCTGTGTGACTTTCTTTAGCTTTTCTCAATATAGTCGTGATGTTTTGCAGATTGCGGTGAAAAGATTGAAGGTCTGGAGTGATAAGGCAGAAACAGAGTTTGCTGTCGAGGTTGAGATATTAGCACGAGTTCGCCATAAAAATTTGCTTACTCTACGGGGCTACTGTGCGGAGGGACAGGAGCGTCTAATTGTGTATGATTACATGCCAAATTTAAGCTTACTTTCCCATTTGCATGGACAACATTCGTCAGAATGTCTTCTTGACTGGAAGCGGCGGATGAATATAGCCATTGGATCTGCGGAAGGAATTGCGTATGTGTTATTAAGCATTGATTCAAGTCTATATCTGTTCTTCCTTTGCTTTTCCCTTTTTTTGGGGTGGGGGTTGACAAATAGATCATCTGGCTCTATGTTTGTTCAAGTTGTCTTTGGATCAAGTCAATGGCTTGACAAAATATTCAGAATTAATCGGAATTGGCCATACTTTGGCTAATTGGCACTGCACCAGATACTTTGTTAAGAAAACACAATCAAGCTAATTTTTGGTTGGTTTGGTTGGGGTTAAAAATCCAGTTGTCTTACTGAGTCTGGTAATTCTGGTTTAGTTCAGGTAATCCGGTGCAGCCTATTCTCCCAGGTTTGTTCATGTGGTTGTGTTGTCTCACTAGCTACTTGATTTATGCAATGCAGATACCTTCACCACCATGCCACTCCACATATAATCCACAGAGACATCAAAGCCAGCAATATACTCCTAGATTCAAATTTCGAGGCAAAGGTTGCAGATTTCGGGTTTGCCAGACTCATCCCAGATGGCGCAACACATGTAACCACAAAGGTAAAAGGCACACTTGGATATCTCGCCCCTGAATATGCCATGCTAGGGCAGGCATCAGAGAGCTGCGATGTATACAGCTTTGGGATTCTGCTGCTTGAGATTGCTAGTGGCAGAAGAGCCCTTCAGAAGCTGAACCCGGCGAGTAACTGCTCAATCGCTGATTGGGCCCTTCCATTGGCATCTGAGGGGAAGCTTAGGGAACTAGCTGACCCTAAATTGAACAGAAATTATGAGGAGGATGAATTGAGAAGGGTCATTGTGGTAGCTCTCATGTGTGCCCAGAGAAGGCCTGAAAAGCGGCCAAGTATGCTGGAAGTGGTCGAGATAATGAAGGGAGAAGCGAAAGAGAAGCTGATCGAGCTAGAAAATGAGTTGTTTAAGAATTGGCAATCTGCTGATGACAAGGATGAGAATCCAGAAGACAGTGCAGATTCTATATCTGAGGAGAAAGATTCAAAATCAGAATCGAAACTTGCTGATTCCGGGGACAAAGAGGAACTTGCTCGATGAAGGAGTATAGGATGCGTATACATGATGTAGGCTTCTGTACATTGTCTGTGGTAGATTACAGCACAACTACTGGTTGCATACGCTCAAGAATTGCAGGCACGCCTTTGTTTGATGCAGGTCCTTTATGCTGCCGATCTTTGGTCTGGTTTTTCTTTTATTTCTTTTTTTATTTTTACCTTTTGTTTTTAAAAAAGTTTGGTCCTCTATGCATCAGGTTAGGCTATCCTGATTAACAGTTATTCAAGCACCCTATCTCTGGGTCCCTGTTGTTTCTGCTCATTGGTGTGTTCGAATGTGTTTTGTCCATTGTATTTGTCTACTGAGCCTGAAACCTTGAAAGAAATTTGTATAAATAACTTTCAGTGTTGAATGTCCTTTTTGCTTGTACTATCTGTTTTTCAGCAATTAGTGAACACAATTCTGGGCGAGTCCCATCTCATGATTTTTCTGGAGACATAACTTTTGAAGTTGTTGAGGTAACTATTACACAAAGGAGGTGACCGTGATTTGTTTAGCAGTAACTCTGTATAATAGTGACCCTCAATAGTGATTGTTCATCCTTTTTGTTTTCTTGGCTGAGCAAGTGGGTATTCATCCTATTGACTGTTATTGAGCATTTTTTTAAGAGCATTCATCTAAACTCCTAATATCTATTAAATTACTTGTTTGCATCCAAGACCTACTAACACCACTTTAGATTAAACTTGTTTGTCTCAACTAATTTTCACAGAACCTATTTGAATAAACTTATCTGAAGTTATTTTGTGATGTTAAACTTGATTTAACTTATTTGAATTCATTTGAAAGGCATAAACTTGTTCGTCTTTACACCAGAAACATAGGGGCCGCAATCTTCTTAAGATGGTCGAATGGGCAACATGATTTGTGGTTTCCAATAAAATTCCTATGCGTTAATCTTTTTTTGGGGGGGGGGGGGGGGCGGCTTGTAATCTTAAACATATACGAGGGTAAACAAGGTTATCCTCATCTCCAAGTCCTGTGTGAAAAAATAGTTCATATATATATATATATATATTAAAAAGTTGGATTGAACTCATGCATAAGCGATGTGTAAACTTGCCATGCAGGATGCCATATAAGAGAGAATAGCCAAGTAAGATACTTTAATGCAACATATGATGCTACATGATGTTTAAAATAAAAAGAAAAGACCATGCGTGGATGGATGTAAATTTAATACAATATTAATTATTATTTTTTTGGGTATGAAAAAAAAATAAAGAAGACTCGCTTTATTTCTGCATCAACAAAACAAAATAATACATCATTTTATTATTTTTTTGGGTAACAAAATTTATTCTCTTAATAGTATGTTGAAAAATTATTTAAATCACATCCTTACATTGTAAGGGTATAGCCTTAATAATAATAATAATAATAATAATAATAATAATAATAATAATAATAATAATAA
>JACYFF010031955.1:5266863-5297675 GCA_017589665.1 Selenicereus undatus | reverse complement strand
AATAATAATAATAATAATAATAATAATAATAATAATAATAATAATAAAACGCCCTTCCCTTCCCCTCGTATCCCCTCTTTTTTTTAATCCAAACTCATAATTTCAACTAATATCAATTCTCCTCCATTTTAAATCCAAACAAGATATAACTACCAACCTCCTCCTTCGTTCTCCTCCCCTCCTTTTCCCTGCCCTCCACAGTCCACTAACTTGCCCTCCCATCCCCCTCTTATATAAATTATAAAGGAGCACTTCAAGGAATATTCAATTAACAAGAAAGACGTAATATGACTTCCCAACCCCCGAAATGCCCGAACAGGTCCTTTTGCTTGAAGTTACATATTCAACCTAGACAATTACTTCAAGCTAAGATTGGAAAACGTGCTGAGAACATTCCAAATGTAATGTCAATTACAAAAGATTTTGAGTTATCAAGGTAGTGTGAAAGCACAGGACCTTGGCGGGCCTGGAATTTTGTTATACCCAAAGGTCCAAACAAACAAAGCATTTATTTTCTGCTTTTGCTGCTTTATGGAATGAAAACAGTGATATTTCCGTATCACACCCAACTCACCTAAACGTGACTTATTTAGGCAAGTTTAGTTCTCTTAGACACTTTGTACAGTAGACATTATAACCTAATTTCTTATTAACACAAATCCCATGAACTAAAGCTGAAAATCATTGTTCTAATTGGGTCTGATCAAAAAAGATTTTCTAATAATTAAGGAAAAAGAAAATCAAATTAAGCACGTGTCTTGTATTTTTACATGGATATACATCATACGGTACTTTTTAGCCTCTGTCAACCCCAAAATATATAAAAAAAGTACTTTGGAACTTTATTTTTGGATTTAAGTATTGCGGTAAACTTTTTCATTTAGTATTTTTAAGGATTAAAAGAATCTGTTCAAGTGAAAATTTGGATGAATGGTTTTTTTAATTCTATGATACTCATACATTGAAGAATAGAACACACTTGAATAATATCAATTGCATCAACTGCCAAGTTACTTTCCCTTGTAAGTCTAATGGCCCTACTGCAAACACGAAATCGTAAGCTCCTTATGAGAAGCCGAGTACAAGGCTAAAACTGATACTACATCAACGATTATTTTGTGGTGAGGCTTACTTAAGTTGGCCCTTGCCGGCTAGACCTCCGGGAGGGCTGTCCATCCGCTGTCTAGTCATCAGGCTTGGGTAGGCTATCTTGGAGATCGTATTTATGCAGGTCAAATAGGGATTGTGTGCATGCTAGGCCTTGGTTAGTCCATGGTTAGGAATCGGTGTGTCCAATGGCCTTCCAACGCTATAGCCCATCCCAAGCCGGGACTTACTGGGCCTGAGGTCAAATTGCATAGATGGGTTAGTCGCTTTTAGTTGGACCACTACGGGTGATTTGGGCCTGTCTCCCAACGTCCCAAAAAATAAATCTGCAAAAGCGCGAAAAACAAAAAACAAAGAATAAATCAAACATACAGCATACGCGCCCACGTACGACTGCTGTAGACGAGTAAAAAGCAACAATTTTTTTTTAATAGAAAAAAGAAAAGAAAAGAAAGGAAAGTAGTATAAGATAACGGTGGAGTTAGGAACGAAGGCCCGTTTGGCCGACCCATCAAGCCACACAGCAGTATATAAACGCCCCACCGTTGCCCCTTCTCCCAAGATTCAAGATCCTCTCTCTCTCTCTCGCTAAGTTAATCTGCCAAACCCCCCAAATTCAAACACCCTCACGACAAGAAACCATAAACCCTAATCCTTTGATTCCTTTCCTTTCTCTCTTCAAACAGCACCAATCCGATTCTTCAAGAACGCCAAATTTCAAATTGAACTGAATCCATCGGCGTTTGTTTTTCATTCTCTCCGATTTCCATTTCCTAATTCGATCGACTAGGGTTTGAGAATTTACTAGGGTTTGAGAATTTTAGGGATTTGATTTGAGTGGTTGGTGTTGCGACATAAGGAGGCTCAGAGGAAGCTCTCTGAGATCGAAAATTGCGGAGTATAAAATGTCTGCAATTGTGTGTGGAAAGAGAAGATCACTCTTTGACGATCTGCCTGCCAGCTCTTCCACACCTGTCTCGAAGAAGATTCGTTGCTCTTCGTCGACATCTCCGGTTCGATTCTCCCCGTTCCCTCGGAGCGCCCTTGTCGATAAGCTCAGGGAAGTTTTCCCTCTTATGGACCAGCAGGTAATCTTTCTCATTGGATCTTGATTGATATCTGATTCTCAATTTATCCCCTTGTTTGTCCTTATTTGTCTTTAAATAATTGGTTTAAGCCTTGGATTATACTTGTGATTCGCTAATGATGTTATTTAGCAACATGTTATATTGTGGTATTAGTTTGCCTTGATTGATTAGGCAGAATTCAGGAGGGCAGATTTTGATTTTCAGATGTCTTCTTCTTTGTCGAAGGAATCATTCAATTTGCATCAGAAGATATTTGTCTTTAAAAAAAAACAATGTCGAAAAACGGTTTAAGTTGTGCTATTTTCTCTGTTAGAAGCAGAAAGCATAGGATCAACTTAACAACCTTCAGAGGCACGATATTATTTCCAAATGAGGTGTATGCTATTTCTAGCTAGAGGATTAGCCCTTATGATATTTCCCAGAGCTTTCGTGTTATCAATGCTGTTGATTACATGAAATCTTATCAGGAAAAGTCCCATATCATGTCACAGAGAGAATCCTGTTTTGCGAGCTGGGTCACTTGCTATTTTGTGAGCTTAAAGTAAAAAATCATATTTCCCAAAACAGATTTTTTGGTTGTTTTCTGGTTCTAGTTGTTCGTTTCAAGAGTAATAGGGTCAGTATAATGTAGAGTTTTGATGTTGATTATAATCTGATTAATTAATTTACTCCGGAAATCCGCCCACAATTTTTAACGTTTCAAAACCAAATTCTAAAAGGTCAGCTAATTGGCTGTAATTTTTATTTTATATTTTTTTAAAAAGTTCATCTTTTTCTTTCATTGATGCGGAAATTAAACCATAGCATATTGATTTACATCTCAGAATGCATCTTTGTAGTTACAAAGTTTTATTTTAATTTGTCAGCTCATAGAGCAAGCACTGGAAGAATGTGGTGATGATATAGATGCTGCTATTAGGAGGCTCCATGAATTATGTTTAGGGTCCTCAGAGGACAATTCAGGTTCTGCGAACAATGCTGAAACACATGCTGAGCAAGGTATGATTTTTACTTAAATGATCTGTGTAACTCTATAACTATGTCCAGTGACTGAATAATAATGAGCTTGGCACATCTTTCTGCACTTTACAGGTGGGTTAGCTGCTGATAAACAAGCCACAGTTGATCCTCTGGACTCTTTGAACGCTTCTCCTCAGGACTCTTTGAACCCAAACACCCTCCCAGCTGATGGCAACGGGTGGGTGGAACTGTTTGTGAGAGAGATGATGAGTGCATCTAGCATGGAAGATGCACGAGCCCGTGCTGCTAGGGTATTGGAAGTGCTAGAGAAGTCCATAAGGGCTCGTGCTGGTGCTGAAGCTGCTGAGAATTTTCAGAAGGTAGCATAGTCAATCTTTTAATGGAACATATATGTTGTTCTTCTCCTTCTGGATAGGGTTTAGGGATTCAGAGTTCAATCCCCACGCGCCCACCTGCAGGATGTCCTTACCCTCCAAAGCCCCCTCCCCCCGGCCCGGGGAAAAAAAGAAGAAGAAGGAGACAAACACTTTGGTGCTGATGGGTATTGGGTGCAATGATTTGTTAGAGGAGTTGATTTTTTTGGAATGATTGAAAGTTGTAATTGTAGTTCTCTTGTGTTTGCAACTGCACTAGAGTGTGTTGGGGATTTATGAAATGCTTCACTGTCCACATCTTTGATGAGTGATTAGTTACTGAGATCGCATCCTAGCATCATGGTTGTTGAGGCTTTTTGCTTTGTTCATTATCTTTAAAGTCTGTGCAACATGGTTGGAGTACTGTTTTATTTTGTGCAATATGTGTGAGAATTTTGTATGACCCTTTCCTTTATCGCTTGCCTGTGGAAAATGACAATGTGTTATTTAATGAACCCCTATATCAGGAGAACATGATGGTGAAGGACCAAATTCAAGCACTTATGCGGGAGAATGCCATCCTTAAACGTGGTGTTCAAATCCAACACGAGCGCCAAAAGGAATATGATGACAGGAGCCGAGAAGTACAGCAACTCAAGCACCTGGTTTCTCAATATCAGGAGCAGTTGAGGACACTAGAGGTCTGATTTACTCTTCTTTTATTCACATATAAAATGCATGAAATTTGTATTTCTTTATATATGCAACTGCAAGGATATTTATCAGAATTGTAGTTGGTTGTAGAAGAAGATGTCACTTGCTCCCCCCAAAACCGTAAAAGATAATAAAATAAAAAGGAAAGGAGTAATTTGTTGTAGAAAGGCGCTGCCAGTCGATAGTCTTTGCTAATATCATTGCCTTTATTTATGTCCGCAGGTGACAAATTACACGTTGACAATGCATCTGAAGCAGGCTCAGCAGAACAGTTCTATACCTGGACGTTTCCATCCTGATATTTTCTAGTTGTCTAAGTAGCATGGGCAAAGTTTGGTTTAGGGCAGTTAATCTTCCCAGAAAGTGGGGGAAAAGGGAAGGAAGGAAAAAATGCACCGGAAAGAAAGAAGAAGAAAACTAAGAAGAAAAGATTAGATTCTAAATTCGCAGCTTCTGTGCTGTGTGGATGAAAGATCAGGTTGTTTATTTGTGTTTTCTTTACTTGTTAGACACATAGGGGGAGCAGGAAGGCAGCTGTATGAGTCCCTGTTAGTCTGCTCCACCTTTACTTCTTTGATGTTCAAATGAAATCCCTTCAAGAAGTTGCTCCATCAGATGTTATCGAAATGTTTCATCTTTTGTGTAATTTTTGGTGTCTGATCTCTGGAGTTCTTGGCTTATTGATGATATTACATGTATGACTACTCACCTTTGTTAATAGATAGTAAAGGGGGGATGATTGCTATGCCTAGTGAGTGAGGTGCAGCCATATGTGAACGGCGGCATACGCATTCTATTTGTGGCTTCAACAGAGCCAATGCAGGTGAATAGTTGACAGCAATTGCCCAAATTTGTCCTATTTAGCATCACCTGATATTGTTGTGTTCTGTGGGCGTTTTAAAATTGTAATTTCTTCAGTCTTTTCTTACTGACTACGATGTAGCAGCACGAAATTCTAGTTGTACGCATGGTTGTTGTGGAGACAACTCATTACGAAGATCGCATGTCATATAGCAAGATGTGAAAGTAACTATGAAACTGATCGTTAGGTGCTACCGTGAGGCAGTAGCACTAGCTTTGCAGTACAAGGAGCTGTTAATTTTTTTTTTTTTTGGGGGGGGGGGGGGGTAATTGTAGTCAGCAATCGGTCTATCTGTGTTGGTGGTGGTTGTATTGTAGTAGAAAGTTTTTGAAGTTATGATTGATCTACATTTGTGCTTATAGGTTTGGAAACAAGTCAAAACAAGCCCGAGCTTGGCAGGTTGAGCCTGAAAATTAGGGCTCGTCTGGCTCAGCGAGAGCCTATATGAGCCTGCACTGTACATGTTCCCACTACTTTTGTTGTGAGAATAAACTATCAAAATCAATCCTAAATATTTGAGGATAAATGAATTTAAATCTTCAAATGAATTCTAATCTCACAAGCCTATTTTCGCTTGGTTCAACTCACTTGTGTGGCAAGCTTGATCATGAGTATGTTCAAGCTTGACACGAGCCAAACTTTTTGAGTTTCTTGTAGAGCGGAGCTCGAGAGCCCTGTTGAGCTACTTTTGCTCATTTCTACCACTCTATGTTTTGTCAAGGGCACTCCCACCAATTCACAGAGGAGTATTGGTCTTAGCACAAGTTTTCAGCATATCAAGTAGGATGATGTCCTTCAAGATAATTAAGAGCCAAAGGCTTATATGTATCAATTGACCACTATACCATAAACTTATAGAAGATATAAGGTTGTTTAGTGTATGGATTTTTTATAACAAAGATTGCGAAAATCTTTCTCACCATACTACCTCAACTATATTTTTTTCAAAAAAAATAAAGAATTTATGAAATGATTGCTACTAATCGCTAAACTATAAGTCTATAACTATCAAATCCAATCACAAAAACAAAAGTAATAAAAAATACAGTAATTAATTCAGATTAAAAGGCAGCCCAGTGCACAAGCATACCGCGTTTACGCAGAGTCCGGGAAAGGGCTCCACCCTAAGGGGTGAATTATAAGCAGCCTAGTCTGACTTTGTCAGTGACTGATTTCAAAGTTCAAATCCGTGACCTTTTGGTCTACAAATATATCATCTATTTTCTTAATTGGATCAAAATATAAACCTGGGTAGAATCAAATTATCCCCAACTGAAGGGAGGAATTAGGCCGGTGGAAACGTGTTAAATTTGCGAGGACGGTCCTTGAACTACACCGCTGTAGCTATCTCCTTGGCGCCTGTTCACTCACCTCTTTGATTTCATCCATAACCATAAATCCGTCCCCTGTTCCCCTTGGCCTTGCTCTTTCCGTCCCGGGTGTCGGGACTACAAACGCAGAAAAGAAGCAGCAAATAAAAAATAAAAATCCCCCCCAACAAACATAACCCCAAAAGCCAAGCATCAAGAAAGGAAAAGCAAAAATCGGCGCCATTCACAAATCCATGCTGAAAGGAGGATAACCGAGAAAGGAGTAACAAAGGAAGCAATGGCGACCACAGCTTTCTCTCTCCTCCCATCGCGGCTGCCGTCGCATCCGCCGTCCACCTGCTCCTCCACCGTCCTCACCGGCGGTGGCGCTTCCCTCAGTTTCCGGTCAAGTAACACCAACTTTCTCTCTCTTACTCTACCACCGTCTTCTTCGAGTTCTCAGTTTGGTAGTAGAAAGCGATTGATGAACGGGATGACGGTGAGAGCTGCCGCCGACTACTACGCTACTCTAGGGATTTCTAGAAATGCTTCTAATAAGGAAATCAAAGCTGCTTATCGAAAGTTAGCTCGCCAGGTACTAGCTATTCATCTTTTATTTTGATTCTCGCTGAAATTGGTTTTGTTTAATGCATTGGGAGTAGTTCTTGTGAGCAGTAGTTTGTTGATAATGTCGTGTGTTGGAGTTGCATTTGGTGTGGGTGATTAGAAGGGAATCCGACTGGTGGCTCTTACTAGCTTTATCTTAAGAATTAACACGTGCTACTAGTTTCTCTCTCTACTTCCTATTCCTTTTGGTGATATTTCTGTGTTGTTGGCTCATCATTCTGATTAGTGAATTTTCACATGGTATTGAAGTATCATCCGGATGTCAACAAAGATCCTGGGGCAACGGAAAAGTTCAAGGAGATTAGTGCTGCTTATGAGGTATGTCAAAAAGATATCATAGACTACACAATACTGTATTTATCAGTTATTGCTTTCTGGGGTTTGTCACCACGCGATGTAGCCTGGAAAAGGGGAGCTGGGGAACGTAGAAGGGGAACCTAAACAATTGGTTTGTAGGAAGGCTGCATTTGATACAGTGCTCAAAGGGGTGTCTCTAGTTTTATTTAGCATCCCAGCTATCCTTTTTGAAAATTCAATAAAATTTAACTTTCAGTGTTTCTGAAGTAGTTCCGTATTCTTTCCCACTCCAAATTGCCCTTTTGTAATTTTGTATCTGGCTAATTATATTTCAATTTGCATCTATCAATGAATGAGACTAATTTTACCAAACATATTCTCTTTAGTCACCTCATGATGTATTTCCTCACTAACAAACCCACATTCAAGGTGGGAATGCAAGTAGGCTAATAAGGGAATGAAAACAGAAACTAGGATTCAAGTGAATCTGGTTCAAATGAATCAACGATGGATAGAAACTAATCTGATTAATGGATACAGAATCACCACCATGAATCAGTTTAGGGCCTTTAATCCTTCTTAGGATACAGAGACACCACCTAAGGAGACTCACTAGAGCATCACTTTACTCGGCCTAAGTATAGATGAGCTAGTTTGAGTGTTTGAGGGAGTTATGGGGTTCAGGAGCAAAGCTTGACTGAAATGGCTTTCATTCACAGTCTGATACAAAGAATAAGCAAGCAAGCACTTAAATAAGCACCTGCACAGCTGCCTAGTTCCTCAGGAGTTTCCTTAGTCGTTAGGAAGCCCTTAAACAAGCTTATACAAATCAGAAAGCAAAACTAGTTTAACCTAGCTTAAGTATCCTATGTGAGTCTAGCTAATCACATGCTTAATTAGGCTAAACTCAAGCTTGAACATGTCATTAGTTCCCTAAGAAGTCCACTTGCACATGTGAGAGAGAAAAAGGGCTGCTGATTTGACTTGGATTTCGCCAGGCCAATCAGAAGCAAGGGAGATCTTTATCTCTCTTCTTAGTGGCCAAGCAACCTTCCAGCGCTGTAAATGGGCCAATGATGATGTTCCCAACAGTGTAGGCTAGCAGGTAAGCAGGCAAGTTGGTGACCAAAGCCTACATTTGAAGAGATCTCAGCTGTTAATCAAAACAGTCAAATCGGCCAGTTTGGTGCTAAATGGAGTAGCTTGGTTGCCTTACTTCTACTTAATTTAGACTTGATTTCAAACCATGGATGACGTCATTAGGATGTTAATAATCATCCCAAGTAAAAAAATCAGGCCTAAATTAGGTTTAAGGGGGGAAACCAACTGGATACTCAAACCGGGCCAGAATAGAGCTCAATCTGGAACGGTTGACTTGTGGGAGCAAAATCTTCATGAAGCAACTGACTTAACTTGATTTTCTCTTCATGGCTTGTTACTTGGGGATTTTTGGTAACATTGTATGCAAAAATATCAGCTCTAAACCCTTAGAAGGTTTAGGAAATCAGATGAACAAAATCGGATCTTTGCAAGGGATCATACCCGGGTTGGTAAGAACTTTGCTGGAGTAATGCTTGGACTACTGCTTGAGGATTGGTGCTTGAACTTGCATTCCCTTTACTGTTTTGAGGGGCTGAATCTTGTATCATGGCTTGATCTCCATCACCTGACCAGACAACTAATAACTATCTGGTATTGAGGTAGATATCAACTGTCCACAACTAAATGCAAACTACTAATTTTGTTGAAGAGGACCTGGGTCACGTGGCTGGGTGTTTTGTTCTACTTTGGGCTCTAAAATTTGTGAGATGATTACTGTTGCCTGTCGGCACTCAGCACTTTTGATATCGTGCGGATGGTATTTAACATTAACATGTTCTGTGGAGCTTTTAAATTTTCATATTGCCTTTTGGACGCTGAAGTATAATACTGTCAGGTGCTATCAGATGAAAAAAAGAGGGCTTTGTATGACCAGTATGGTGAAGCTGGAGTTAAAAGTGCAGTAGGCGGATCAGCTGGTGCTTATACGGTATGAGAAGTTAAATTTCTGTCCACGGTTCCTCGGCATTCAGGTGGTATCTGATGTCATCTTCCCATCTTGCCCCAAAACAGACAAACCCGTTTGATTTGTTTGAGACATTCTTTGGATCGACTATGGGCGGCTTCCCTGGTATGGACACTGGATTTAGAACAGGTCGTCGTGCTACTGTTACAAAGGGTGAAGATATACGGTGAGCCCTCTACCATAGTTTAAACGGAGACATATCTGATATCTACTGTTAGTTTCCCTTTACTTTCTAAATTTTTTGATGTCTGCGGTGATTTCTATACATATATATCATTAGGTATTCTTATTGATAAGGTTAGTTTTAATTCTGCATAGATGAATAGATGATTAGGGCATTTTCATTGCTCAGGTTGATTTGTTATGGCCCAATTCTTTATATAACAGGTCTACTTTGTTGGTCATGGCAATTGTTTTTCCGTTTAACTTTTTACATATGCTCTCCTTCCCATGGCTTATCCTCTCATTGATGGTGTAGTTGACCCATGATTTTAAAGTGTTTCAGCTATGACATGACTCTAGAATTTTCTGAGGCCATATTTGGTGCTGAGAAAGAGTTTGAGCTTTCTCATCTGGAGACATGTGATGTCTGTGCTGGAACTGGAGCAAAAGTTGGTTCCAAGATGAGAATATGTTCAGCCTGTGGAGGCAGGGGTCAAGTGATGCGAACGGAGCAGACACCTTTTGGCTTGTTCTCACAGGTTAGCAAAAAGTTCAACTTATTTAATTTAGCATGCACTTTCTTTTAAATAACTTTAAATCAGTCTTTTTTCTAATGTGACAATGTCATAAGGAAAGGTTTATGATAGACTTATTGAGTGGATAACATGGTGAACACTGAATGTTCTAAACATGACTAGTTTGGTATGGACTGAGAGGTTTTTACTGTCTTGCTAATTGGATGGGAACTACTTTGCTTTGTTCTGAAGAAGAAATGATGAAAAGAAAACAGAAACTCTTTTAGCTAAAAGTTAATGAGGTATCAAACTATCAAAGGGGCGCTTTAGTGGGAGTTTAGCCTTCTTCTAACGAGGAGGTGTGGGTTCAAATCCTACTAAAGACACAAGGGAATTTCCCTCCCCACTATCCCCATTCTATCTTCCATGCCTTTCCTGACCTAAGGTGGCCCTATAAGATAAGGGTCCCTAGTTGGGTTTGTTCACCGATCCCTTAAAAAATAAAGGTACATAGTGTATCAAATTCACATATACAGGAGGAATTGTACTTGTAGAGCATTATGTTTTAAAGAAGTTTTTGGTTTTCTTGTGTTGTGGATTTATGAGTGGACGATGTATCATAATATTCATTTAAGTGCAGTTTTGTATACAACTTTGTTGCGAGTGATTCAAGTATGAAGTGCTCATACTATCCAGGGTTGTTACTAATTTAAGGACGTGATGTTCAAACTATCTAGAGTTTTTGCATGTAGATGTTGATCCTTTTTAGGTAAAAGGCTTAAGTGAATTGACCTAACATTGTAAAAAAATATGGTAGAAAATTTGATCCTTGATAATGCTCTTATTTTGTGTTGCAAATTTTGCCTAATATTATTATACTTATACAAATTCCTGACGCTAATATCATGCGATAGTCCACCGACAAAAAGGCGAGCCCTCAAAGAAGCGCTTGCCCTTCTTCCTCTCTACTCTGTTAAAAAGAAACTAGGGAGGCACAATGTAATACAATTGTATATAAGAGAAGATAGCAGGGCAGCGTAGATTTTTTTTTGGGGGGGGGGGGGGTGGGGTTCAGCTGGGCTATAGAGCATAGACCCCCAATTTGTAGGTAATCATAGCTCCACAGTGACAGTTGACATGAATATGAATTGATTACCTTTTTTTGACAGAAAAGCAAATCCTTCACTGTTTGCTCCCTAAATGGGATATACAGACATGCTCTATGGCTTACATTACAGAGCATACTACTTAAATGCTTTCTTGAACTTAGTCACAATTCTAGATTAGCTTTTAGTTGCTCGATAAAATTTAGCGTGGCATCTAAAAGGCTTTGCTTCTGACAAATGTACTGGTTCTGGTTCCTTGCATACCAAACTTGGCAGCAGACAGCATTAATAGATGCTGGACAACCTTTCTCTATACTGAACGTAAATATTTTGACCTCCAGATCCATTGATGAAACTGGCCCAATTCATAGCATAATTCAGTGCTAAGTTTCCTCCAGTACGTAATTATAATTAGCTGATTTGCTACAAGATATTAGAGCATAACTAAGGGATAATCTGTTCTTTTGTTTTTTAAAACATTGTTAACTTACTTATGCCTTCCCCCAATATAAGAAGAACAAACACTCAGACCTAAAAGAGTAACACCTAGACATAGAACCCTGGTTGGTTTTCAACACTAAATAATTAAATTACTTGCTTTGTGGTGGATGAAGTTCATTGATGCAAACAGATGCTCCTTTTCCATTTCCTTTTTTCCCCTCCCATTTAAATGCCTGATTTATGCTGCTGTCTTTGCTTTACGCTAGGTCTCCGTATGTCCAACTTGCGGCGGGAATGGTGAAGTCATCTCTGAGTACTGTCGCAGTTGTGCTGGCGAGGGACGAGTTCGGGTTAAAAAAGAAATCAAAGTCAAAGTTCCTCCAGGGGTGAGCAAGGGTAGTATTCTTCGGGTAGCTGGGGAGGGTGATGCAGGTCCCAAGGGGTATGTCATAATATTCTGTAGACGTCTAATTCTTTGTAGCAGTTGTGACACTTCCATCATTCATGAATTTGATGGTGCTGCTAGCCATGTGCATATGATGTCCCTGATATAGAGGATTGCATCACGTCAGAACTTCTTTAATGTTGCTCTTCCCATCAGGGTAGAATAGATTAGCCAATTTCTTTTAGTGGAGGGGTAATGCATCTAGGCCTTAATGTGCCTCTGATTCCCGGCCCCTTTTAGCTTTTAACTGCTTCTAGTATCTGCTTTTCCATATGTTTCTCGAGATTCGTGTGGTTCAGCAATTTGAGGAGTTGCAATTAAAATAAACGTGTCTATAAATTTTAGTGTGTGTGCAAAGAAATCTGTGGGAATCTCCTTTATTTTAGGATTTTATTACTCACTAAAAGAGGATTATCATGATTGGTAGTTTACTCACCTCATTGAACTACATGTATATAGTTGAGAATTGGTCACTGGGATATTTATGAACGGTGAGCCTGAATAGAAGTTTCTGTGTTTTGTTTTAACTCTTCTCACCTTCAGACCATTTTCAATTGTAATAATGATTGTTCCTGCTCATATATCAGGGGTCCTCCAGGAGATCTTTATGTTTTCCTCGATGTTGAAGACATTCCTGAGATTCAACGAGATGGTATAAATCTTCGGTCAACAATTACTATTAGCTACATAGATGCCATACTGGGAGCAGTTGTTAAGGTAAAGCAAAGCTACCACATTCATGAGCTAGCTGAAATATCTTAGACCTAGCCAAACCAAAGAAAGCCATTATCCCAATCAGTTTGTGCATTTCTCTCTATGTGCGCCATTCCCAAACCCCTTCATAAGTTGCTACAGAAGCAGGTGTTTGGGAAAAATTCAGAAGGGTGTCCTGTATGTTTATAATTCTACGCGGACCCTGAAATATGTAACTTAGTCCTGCAGGGTTCCAAGATGGTTTTTTTTTTTTTGGCTTTTTTCGGGGGGGGGGTGTTTAGTAGTTGGATTGAAGTGCTTAACTGTGGGGTGTCATTTGACTTTTTTTTTGGATGTTGTGGATAATATCAGTATATCACTGATGAGAGCTTCAAGTGATGATGATTCCCATAGTTGACCTTGGTTTGTTTTCAATAAACTTTTTGATTGCTCATAAAAAGAAAAGAAAAACCTCTCAGAGTTCTTCTATAGAATGCACATACATAGGTATGTCCTGAACAGTTTCTATCCTCTGATTGATGAGTCTTCACAATTTACTTTTTGTTGTTTATTTATTTGTGTAATATGAGATTCTAATATTTCTGCGTATATTAAACTATATTGTTTTATGTGTTAGCAAAGTTTTTGATCTCTTTTTGCAGGTTAAAACTGTCGAAGGGACTACTAACCTGGAGATTCCACCTGGAACTCAACCAGGAGATGTCCTTGTTTTGGCAAAGAAGGGTGCCCCAAAATTGAATAAACCCTCTATACGTGGCGACCATCTATTTACTGTCCAAGTCACCATACCAAAACGCATTAGGTAGGATGAAATTCTTTTGGTTTTGCACTTGTATCATATGCTTGGTATGCATTTTATATGACTCGATTAGGTTTGACCTACTAGATTTTCTTTTTCTGTTTTGGATTTGATCTTCAGCCTGGAACTCCCTGGTAATGATGTGTTTTTCCTCTGCGCTTCGTAATTTATTATTGGATTTCAGCATAGTTCATGAGATATCTATACTTACAATCTGCTGGAGTTTGCAAATGGGATCTTTTATATTTGATCTCTTGGTTCATCTCCTGTTAAGTCAGCACTAGATGACAACAGATCCTCTTCAGATGTTAAACAAGGACAACCAGGTTCGACAAACGAAACCAACTATCATGTTTCAATATGTAGGGAACACTCTCTAAGAAGCAAAGACTGAATGGGATAACATTGTCTAGTTTCCAATTGGAAGTACATGCTTTTACAAACGTTTAACTTTGTAAAAGGCTAAAATTTAATGAGTGCTATGGGCCTATTCCGTTTTTCAATTTATTCTTCCTGCAGTACGTTGGAAATAGCTTCAATATTGTGCTGCTGTTCTGTTAGATTTGCCGAGCCGTAATGCTGCATCATCCTACTTTCTACCATCAAGACTAAAAAAAGATTCCTGTACAATACCTCAAGGATCTGTTATGAGTTCTGTCATTTACTCTTCTTGATCATGGTGTCCTTCCCCCCAGTCTGAAGATATATTTCAAAAAGGCTCAGTACTTATCATAAATCAATAATTTTCTCTTGTATTACTGACAGTGTGAGGGAGCGTGAATTGCTTGAAGAACTTGCTGTCCTGAGCACCACAAAAATCAGCCGGTCAAGACCTCGTCCTCAGCCTAGGGCAGCAGGTCAGTATTGTTTAATAGTGCACAATCCTCTGGCATATGACTGCATTAACTGCCCAACAGTGAGGGAAAAACTACTGAGTACTGAGATAGACTTCAGTGGGCATCAGAAATTCATGTGGCAAACTTCTGTAGGGAGTAAATACTAGTTTATGTGCATTAATCTACGTTAATGAAGCTCCTATTTTGTATAACCTGTGAACTAAATTTGTTATCTTTGTGCCCAGCTGTTGGATTAAGGTCCGATTATTCTGTTATTCCATCCTTTTAACATTACCAAATTTTCTTGCGTATAAAAAAAAAGGAATTAAATTCTAGTTGGCTATTATTTTCCTTTCAAAAATTAAAAAGAAATTTGATTATTTGTTGTATACTGAAATCTGACAATATAACAGTATAAGCAAAATATAATGTAACAGAATGAAGGGAGTACCTTTTGTATCCCTTCTTTTTATTCAACTTTGATGTCTTGAAGTATATTCTGCTTGCTTTATTTCTATTATGAGAAATTGAGAAATTTTCCCTTTTGAAGTTGAAGCAGTGGAGAATCCAGTTAGTCTAGACTCTAAGGAAAGCCAGGAGTCAGCAGATGAGAATAACCTGTGGAAGAAGTTGAAAGATGTTGCTGGGTAAATTGATTTCTTCCATTCTGATCTCATTTTCCTTATTGAGCCTCTTTTTCTGCACACTCGCTGCTAATCCGAAAAACAAAGTTGATCAACTTTTAACTGAATATATGAAATTATACAATCTTCCTCCACCGAAGAGAGAGAGAGAGAGTTCAAAATATAAATGCACAGTTGTGTAAAACTGATAAGGTCTCATATGTTTTTGATCTTCTCACCTGTCTTGTAGTCTGTAATACTTTGTATGGCGGATTCCATTGCTGATGGAGAGCAGTGATCGAAAGTTGCTTATTATTACTCTTAGTGGTAGTATTTAGGTCTTCTAGCTTTTTTAGAACTACGCATATTGATAAATAAGCTCAAAAGGGATAATTTTGGTTGATTATGTCTCATCCAATAGTGGAACCGATGATTGAAAAGCGCATATCTGTTGTGGTTTGTCTGTACATCAGTCAATGAGAGCCTCAAGGTATTGAGTTGAATGTTTAGATAAGCTAGAGAAAGCAAATAAGTCCCATGAATATGTTGTTTTTCTTGGTAGACTTGAAGTTGTCTGCTTAGGCCTTAGGCCTTAACATTGTCGGCTTATAACAGGTGATAAAGATACACTAAGTAATGACCCCTTTTTCTCCACTTTTCTCATGCTCAGGCCAAGTTTCAGTTAGTTCCTTTTTTCTTTTCTTACCCTTTCTTTGTTTCTTCCTTTTGTGCTAAGGAGCTTTGTCCAGTATATTCTGAGTTTTCTGTAACTCATGATTTCCAGAAACCATGCTCTACCTGACATAAGGTTTGTCTGATGGATAAAGACTTGAATCTTACAAAAAAAGTTGAATTGAAAACCCTGTTGGGGATTATGGAGGGGGAGGCTTCTGCCCAGCACTCCCCACCCCAGTAGGATGACCTTATGACAGATGAGGTATACTGAATTTCCTTTACTGAAAGAAAAAATCTGACATGCATTCCTGTGACATTGCCCCCCCCCCCCCCCCAAAATGAGTAATCAAAAATTATATCAGGGCACAGCGGGATGCCACCTATGTACAGAAAGGCAGATAAAGATTATGATGCCCTCATACACTCGTGCCCTTTCTGTTCTGTTATCGTGAGGCCTATGGATCTGTGTCAGATATATACTCCTTATTGTAGATGCATCTCAGGAATTGTTCTCTAATTATCTACTGCCTTAATTTTCTTAACAATTTCTCTTTGCCTTGGGTAACCTAGATGTTCCTCATGGATCATTTCCACCTTTGATTGAAATCCTACTCATTATGGCTTGTCGTAAATCCAGTTTCAGTTGTTTTGATAATATATTGCAATGATTCAGTTTTTAGTTTTGGTTTATATTTTAGCGATGTGGGGGTGGGAACATAGGTGTTGATGAGCTAGCTAGGCCTGGCGGGAGCGCTGGGTTGGCCCAGATGGAGGGAGTCTGAACTGTGCTCAGTCTTTTCCTTGCCCAATATCTTGAATTGATTTAACTCAGGTACTCCAGAAGGGAGACAAGCTAGACGAGATGGGGCTACCGAGCACTAGTGTTCCGTATACACTTGGGGGGTCACGTGGGTTTTTTTGGGGGGGGGGGGGTTGGTGGGGAGGTGTACAATCATAAGAAAGCCATCATTTATTCCCAGCAGCAATGACATTGGCAACTAGCCCATCATTAATAGAGAAATTTTTCATTGTTAATGCTATGCTGGTGAACTGGGTTAGAGAAAGAGACCTCTTCTCTCCAAACACACCCAAAGCTGTTCATAATTGACCTTCACCCCTGGCTTCTCAAAGTACTTCCGGGCAATCTGATTCTGCCATGATGTGATTGTAGTACTACAGCCTACCCCATGTTTCAGTTCGAGAACCCATCTCCCTGCCACCACTTTGGCTCTTTCGACTTCAAATCTTTGGTTACCTGGTTAGCACCTAGGAACAATACCTTACCCCAATGATCAAATAACAACACCAGGCTGCATTCTGCCTTCTTCATATGGCAAGAACACAGCTCACCTCTAGGATGCTCACAGGGGGAGTCATCCACTGGCTGCTGTTTCTTTCGTTTTCCTCATTGGTCCACCTGACCCCAGTGTTCTTCCACCATATCAAATGTGTAGTACTTTCCCATCATGGTTTCTACAGATTCTCCCAGCATGTGGAAAAATATACATGATTATTGCTATTTTTATTTTTAGTTCAAAGGTATTCCTTTGTGCCTTGCATAATAGTGGTGTTCTTATTTCAATGGTTAGTTCTCTTCTGGCTGCTGTTCATTTTTGTTCTCAATTTGTTTTGACATGCTTTCAGAACTGCTTCAACATGATCACTTAAATTCTCAATTTGTTTTGACATGCTTTCAGAACTGCTTCAACATGATCACTTAAAGACAGTCATCGTTTTCATTATCGCTGTTGTATGCCTCACATTACATGTAACTGCAACAGTGCTTGTTGCAGGTCTGCTGTGAATGGTGCTTTAAAATGGCTGCGAGACAACCTGTAAATTGTTCTGGATTCTCAGCTTCTCATTTCAAGTGGGCAAGCATTTTGAAATGCCTTGGGACAAGGCCGCCGAGAAAGAGAACTGGAATTTTGTTCGCGGGAGATTGGCAACAGCGCCTTGTTCTTTAGATTCTTTTGCACACTCTGTAAATGTATTGTCACTTTAACAGGTGCACTTTCGCACATTTTATGGAATGAGCAAATGTGGGATGGCAAAAGATCAAGATCTCTCTGGAAGTTGACAATTCAGATTATATCATGTGATTGAGATGATGGTTATAGGTCTGATGTGAGGTGTCCTTGCATAACACAAAATCACATTTTTTAGTTGCTTCAGTGATGTATTGTTTCTAGGAAGTGTTGCTGTTTTTGTTCAATCTTAATTTAAATCATCTTCATTTTGCACTGTGATTCTGTGTATTCGTTATTCAATCCTCAATCTACTGAAATCACCGCCCCCCACCCCATGGATATATGTGAGTGTTTTTTTGGGGGGGGGGGAATAAAGGGTGAGATATATGTAAGTAAGACCCTGTATGAACGTGGGATGCTTGTGCACCGGGTTTGCTTTAATTAGTAAATAGATCAAACATGTTGTGCACATAAGTGCTTGTTGGCAACTGGATTTGGTGGTTGATGATGCTATATGATAATTCCGACACGTCAGATTCAGAGCTTTGTTTTTGGTGGAACACATTTTGGTTTCTAACCCTTTAATTTTTTTTTTAAAAAAAGCGTTTCCAGATAGTATTTTGAGAATGATCGTATTTTAGGACAAAATGGATCACTTGGAAAGTGCAAAGCATAGCAGCGATGAGGTGCTGATGCAGGTGTGTAACCATGGTTGATCTATCGATAAATTGGCATAAATCCCTATTTCTCATCGATTCTTCCATCAAAATGTGACATTGTACTACTATAAACAAAATTGTGCATCTCATTAAATATCTGAACCACCTACTTAAAAGGAGTAAGTAGTTTAATTTTTTACTCGAATCACAAGACATGGCCAAACGTGTGACGATTACCATTTAGTTTCACCGTCTAGAAAAGAATGTGGTGGGGGGTAAAGTAATGTCTGTTTCATAATAATTAGATCACTGCCCCAATGCGTTATTTCATCTTCAAGCAATTTTCAGTTAAAACGTCACTTTTTTTAATACGCTGTTAGGCTATTTTAAGGTTCCACAAATATGACATTTAAAAGAATGTGACATTGCGAAATACAATCGTGCTCAAGACGAGGGATCTTCAAGTTGGTCATTCAGAGTTAAAGTATACTCGTGTTTGCTACCTGCAATGTCACTCCACTGAAAAATATGAGACATCACTGTGTAAACCTCCCCCCCCCCCCCCCCCCCAAAAAAAAGAAAAAGAAAAAAAAAAGAAAACCACAAATTCAACAGACGGCATTCTCCCTGAGATCCAAAACGTCCGCATGCCCGGAGAAAAACTTCAAATGCAATTAAAATTACGCCGAACAATTAAGTTACAACTTCCTATCTCAAATGCAGATTTCATTCTTTTTTCCTTTTTTGGGGTCCAAAGGAGCTACAAAGAACATTACAATGTAATTACATTACAATGTTTGGGGGGGGGGGGGACCTTGGACCTAGCACAAAGTTCATGAATAGATAGAGATGATACTCCCTCTTTCTTCTCACCGTATCCTAAGAGAGAAATAATTTATCTAGAACCACATAAGAGGGAAGCATCATTCTTTACTGCTCTCCTTCACTAGAAGAGAAACAGCCACAACTACAGGTGTTGAGATCATCAGCAGAGCCTGGACTATGTTTGGTCGAGTGATGTCTGGCAGCAGAATACTGCCATACTTGATCAAAGCTGCACCTAGAATTGAACCAAAGGTCAATTTCAGTGCGTAGTTCAAATCACCCTGCATCAATAAGAAGAGCAGCATATCAGATAACTGGAGAGGTATGGCTGTTTAGAAGTGTGGAAACCATACACACAAGCAAGCAATATACTGAGAAGTACAGCAAAGATCATCTACCGTGGAGAAAATGTGGAGAGATTTGGGGAAACCCTTTTCAAAAACAAAATGAAAACAAACCACGAGAGGCATTAGATTTGCTCCATCAACAATAATCAACAACCCTTGTTCGTTGAAACTACTCAAACAAAGGGGAACAAGGGCGATCTAGTGTATCCATCATGTTCAGACTTAATTTCTGCTTGTGTATCTCTGAAACCAAGTACATGAAATTGATCTTGCCAAGATTTAAAAAAAAAAAACTAGCAAATGAAATCACCCAAAGTGACTAACTTATAATCTCCAGTCGAAAAGAAGCTATTTGTCAACCATTCCAGAACAACAGTCATATTCAGGAATCAGGTATTTATTGTTCAATGAAACAAATGAAGCTACGATCCTACCAGGTTAGGTGATGGTCTTCCTCTGACATCTCCAAGTACCCAGCGACATTGTTACCATTATAATGGTTGAAAAATTATTTTTGTGCCCAACAGTTTTTGGAAAAAGGATTTGTTTTGAGAATTCAGGGCCTAAATTGAGACCTATGATTTATGAATTATTGGGTTAATATGTGGAGCCAAAACTAGCATTTATAGACCAATTAGGCCATGAGAATTCCTACATTCCTAGTCTACTCCCACTCACAAAGCATTGAAAATAGACATGTTAGCTCCCGTGTATGAATTCCTTCCCATACTACACACTAACCAGGAACAAGTTCTAATTTCTACCACAAACATCCTCCATCACAGAAGAGCCGGGGGGGGGGGGGGGGGAAGCAGAAATGATGACGACGACGATGATGATAATAATAATCAAGGTTCAGGAATGCAGTCCCCCCCCCCCCCCCCCAAAAAAAGAACATACATTAGTTTTTCCACCCTGTAGATTTCTTTGTGCAATTTTTTTTAATTGAAGGTTCAAAGACAACAATTTGAAGAATGCCCATCAATGGTTACAGCAAGTAGTAGCAATTAACAAGTCAATTCATGATTAACATTAACCACTACAAAAACCCAGAAGAACATAGAATTCGGCTCACAACAATTGCAGATAAATCAGCATATAAGCATAAGCATACAGGAGGGCGGGAGAGAGAGAGAGAGACCTCAGAAGCGGATGAATCCGAAATATTAGTAGTCGGGTTAGATGGTTCAGTGGGGTTGGGGCCAGCAGAAGCTCGAACCTGAAGGAGAATATGTGAAATTCCGCCCAAATTGGTGGTCGAAAATACGAAGCTACCTGGCCTAATCGTTGTCTTTGTGATTACTCTGGAAAATGATCTCCTTGTTTCGCTGTTGTTAGAGAAGGAGAACGAGGTCAAGATAGATCTTCCACTGGTGGTGGCTATGGCTGCCATTGGATAATGGTTCAGGAGGTCTATACCAGTTCTCTCGGGGCCAACATGAAGAGTTTTGCTGTGTATTTGAATGTATTCTTCCAATGGTAGGATTTTTTTTATTTTATTTTTTTAAAAAAACCATCTATAATTATATACTTAGCTCAAACAAAGTTTAATTTTATTATCACCAATTTTTAGGTACCTGGAGTTGGAGCTGAGCTATTGTAGAAATGTAGGCTCGCATATTATAAACTTTTTTTTTTCTCAAAATTTTATTTGAAAAAAGAATTGTACATTATCGAAATTAGTTGTCATTAATCAAACTGGACATAATTGAATGGAAAGTCTACATAAACAAAATATACCTTTGAAAATGCTAACATCTATAATCTTCTTATGTAAATCACTACTTTATTTATTGATTAATGAAAAATTTTCATTGATATTTATTGATGGAGATTAATGATTAATATAATGATCTAGGGCCTGTTCTTTCGTGGATAAATTTCAAAATATCAACCTTAATTCACTTCAACCTACTTCAACCTACTTCCACTATTTTAACCAAGTTTAATTTATCACATAAAAAAATTCAACCCACCTCAACCTAATTCAATCCACTTTACTCTTTTACCTACCACAATTTACCCACGAAAAGAACAGTCCCCTATTGTAGTTTCTTATTACAAATTATTCTCTTGATGTTACAAGAAAGTAGATAGAAAAGATGAAAATGTAGCGAAAGAGCAAGTGAAAGTTCAATATAATGGCTGAAAAACAAAATAAATTCAAGTATAAGACAAATTTTCATAATAAAAAAAAACTCACAAATAAAGAATACTTGATTTTCAGTGCAAATTATTACATACACCCGAGAGCTTATGCTCCCGGTCCATGTCAGCGCCACGTTATCATGCCATGTTAGCCAATTTAATTTTCTGGAAAAAAAATAGTGGCAGTTATGTTTGCGATTCCCATCCATTACGCCTCATGGTAACCGTTTCTTGCCCATCTATCTCATGGTAATCGATTTCCTCCCTCTTTTTTTAAAAAATTTTTTTTTTGGCAGTTTCTTGCTGTACTGTTGAACAGTACCGTGAGCTATCGAATGTAGCTTTTGAAGGGATGATGAGATTATTACATTTGTTGGTATTTATCTCATATTTTCATGTATATGGTATTTATCTCATATTATTTTTGAATTGAAGAAAAAATTGTCAAGATTCTTCATTATCTTAACAAAGACTAGTCATCGTAAATATTCAGTTTGTTCATTAAGTGACTAAAAGTTGTTCATTGTTTACTTAATCCAAAAAAAATTATAAGGGTTTTCATTATATATTTCTTCAAAGGTAAAAGAGTTGTCAATACCATTTATTAGCTCATCAAAGACTGTTCATAATAAAATATTCTACTTCTTCATTAAGTCACCAAAGGTTATTCATTGTTTACTCAATCTAAAAAAAAATAATTGCATTCATTCATTGGCTCATTAAACACTTTTCATAGTAAAATATTCAATTTGTTCATTGAGTGACTAAAGGTTGTTCACTATTTAAAGTTTAGTTTAGAAAATTCAAATAAGTTCAGTTCAGAATAATAAGTTTAGTAAATACTTCAGAATAACTTCAGAATAAGTTCAGATAAGTTCTGTTTAGAATAGTTTAGAATAAGTTCAGTAAATAAAGTTTAGAATAAGTTCAGATACGTTCAGTTCAGAATAAGTTTAGACAAAATAAGGCGGAGAGAACATGCCTTCAATAAAAAAGGGAAGCCTGGAGGTTGTTCACTATGAAAATTTAGCTCGTTCACTATGTTACTTATGTTTGTCCTATCAATCTACGACTTTGTTCAAGTCGTTTATGGGCCCATATTCCCAATAAAACTTGATGAATAGTATTCAGTTGCAATGCTATTTTCATCTATCGTAGGAGAATTTTCTTTTTTAAAAAAAAAAGCTATTACTCAAGTCTACCAACATTTACTCATAAACTCACTCAAAGTTGTTCATGGTAAAATATTTGATTTGTTCATTGGGTGATTAAAGTTGGTTCACTATTGCTAAAATTCAGATTTTATTTCAAGCATTTATTACTTAGGTTTGTTCATTTTTAAAAGTTATTATCTTTGTTTTGGGTATGGTAATTTAAATTGTTCACTTTAAGAAGTTTAGTTTGTTTCAACTCCCTCAAGGTTGTTCATTAACAAATATAGTCTGTTCATTAGGTGACTAAATGTTGTTCACTATTACCAAATTAAGGTTTGTATTTCAAGTATATTGCTTAGATTCCTGATTTGTTAAAGTTATTATTGCTTTTTTGGATATGCTAATTTAAAATTACAATGTAAGAAGTTTAGTTTGTTCTTGTATTTCCTCAAGTTGCTCCCCGCAAAATATTCAATTTGTTCATTAGGTGACTAAAGGTTGTTCGCTCCCGCTAAAATTCAGGTTTTTTGAGGGGCGCGGGGTGTTAATTTAATAGTTCACTAAGTCTTATCAACTTGTTGATTGTATGTCTTGGTATTGTTCACTAAGATTCATGAATAATATTTACATATTTCTTGGGCGAGATTTTTATATTTTTTTCAGTGTTCAAATAAAGTTTACTCATTTTTAAAAATTGTCATTGCTTTTTTTTTTTTTTGGGTTGTTTGTGTGCGTGTGTAAAGTTAACATTGCTTGATAGATACGTTACGTTGAATTGTTCATTAAGTCTGATAAATTTGTGTATTAGATATATTGATAATATTTACTAAAGCTAAGATCTTTAATTTGTTTATTACACGTATGAACTAAAGTTTAAACTAACTGAAAAAAAGTTTAACATGAATTAAATGATTTTGATCATAAACAACACAATATGATAAGTTATCAAATAAATTTTGATTTTTTACTAATCAATACAATCATGAACAATAAAAATTACCTAATATAATATAAATAAAATTTCTTTTACAAAACTCAATGATCAAGCAATAATCACAGAACAACATATAGCTAGCTAGATATCATGTTGGTGTATGGAATTTAAAAGAAAAAAATTAAAATCAAAAGAATTGAAATGCTTGTTCAAATATCTCTTCGCTATGCCTGAGTGGATAGATCAATATACATGTAGGTTTGTCAAGAACTTGGCACATCACATGTCCCTCAAGTCATACAGGCATAAGGACAAATGTTCTTTACAAAAAAGCAAAATTAAAATAGCAGAAGAAACAACGTTATTGCGTGTCCTCCTTCATTTTTTAGTCATCTTCTTGTCCGATAAATCAGTGAAATCCTATCACCATATGGCGTCAATGTGTTGCCACCTTCATCAGAGCTCTTCTCTCTCTCTCTCACTGCCATGTTCCTTCACCCTCCATATGTTAATGCTGAAAATGAAGAAATCGTTGTCAGATATCAACAATTCTACCAATCTCATTCAGTTAGATTAACAACATTTGAACATATGTGACAAGCGATGAGTTGAGCCTCATTCTATTGTGATGAATTACCTTCTATTTGCCATGTATTTTCTCTTTTCGTTGTTTTGTAACTATATTGTTTTTAAGCAGCATTTAGGTGTTCTTGTTCATTTTTTCTGCTCCTCCGTCAATCATTTGGAACAAATCGAGTTAAGAGTTTTCCTGTTGCCCGGATGGTTTGTGCACAACAGTGGTAATATGTTTCTTCTGGCGATGGGTGCATTCTCTCGAGCATGTCGGGTTGGCGGTGATGAGGAAGAGAGATGGGAGTAAGAAATTGATAGAGCCATAGAGGTTGCAGTTATGTAGAGAGAGAAACAACGATGATGGAGAATGATAAATAAATTTAAAAATCGTGTACCGCGTTAATTTAGGAGATTTTTTGTTTTACTTTTTAGTATTTTTTTTCTAAAAATTGGAATTTCTAATGTGTAAAATATTTGCCATATAGATGTGGAAGTTTATGCTCCGAGGTATACGATATATATATCGTAATTTGAGAGATTTTTTGATTAAAATATAATTGATCGACAATAACAATAGTAATAGTAATATAGCCAGTTCATCCCTAATCTTTGTACGAAAACTGGTCAAAAATTACGGAATAAAATTGAAAAGAGATAGTTATTGACTTATAAGGATCAATATTATTGTAATTATTGTCTTAGCTTTATTAGGCAGTTTATCTATTTAATTGTTTATTTACGTAAACCTTAAATAAAGACAGTTTTTTTCCCTGCTAGAAGAACAAAAGTCGGTCTCACATAATAACTTCCCCTGATTAGTTTTTCTTGTCTTTTTTACCCCCAAAATATTTATTTTTTTGGCTGCATCCCTAAATATTTAATTAATTAATCTGTAATTTGATACAGTAATTGTCAGCTAATCAGAGATGGTAACTTACGATGATCAATACAAGAAGGAAACGTGAATATAAACCCTAGAACTAAAATCTCAGAACCATCACTAATCATACAGAGTACACGCTCTTTCTATCCGGATTCGGCAAGGAAGAAGATTTCGCATTCGATTTCTAGGGCCAATCAATCATACGAAAGGAGAGAAAAATCGTTTAGGGTTTGAAAATCCAATTGAGCAAAGATGGTGTTGGCTCAATTAGGGGGGAGCATATCCCGTGCTCTCCAGCAGATGAGCAATGCGACGATCATCGATGAGAAAGTTCTCAACGAATGCCTCAATGAGATCACTCGCGCCCTTTTGCAGGCCGATGTTCAATTCAAGCTCGTTCGTGACATGTCCACCAACATCAAGAAGATCGTTAATCTTGATGATCTCGCCGCTGGTCATAACAAGCGTAGAATCATTCAACAAGTATGTTTTTTGCTTTCCTCTTTTTTGGGATTGAATTCGCACAATTGTTTGCTAGAATCTGAACAGTGAAGCTCATTGATCGTAAATAACTAGAAAAAAAACGAATTTTATGGAGCAAATTCAAGAAAAATGAACAGTGAACTCTAAGCTTGATTTTTTCTGAAGAGTGTAAGGATGATCATTGACCACATTGCTTATAGGTGAACTGGTGAACGCTTTGAATTAGTTGAGACTTGAGCATGATTGAAAGAATCCCATTTCCTCTTGCAACATTATGGGGCATTGCAAATGTAGATAGTCAACAGATTGTTTTTGCAGCTGAGATTGTAGTGGTGGATTCAACATTTCTGTGTTTGTGACAGTTTTGTTGGTCACTGATATGGCTTTGAATGGATTGCTAATTTGTTTGGCTTGCGATAATTGGTTTTTATAATAATCAGAACTGGTGATGGAGGTTTGGAAGAGGGTGGATTTTGAATTGGTGGATGTTTAGTAAATGTCTATTTTTTGCTGCCTGTGTTTATGCGGACTACTACAATGAGTTTGATTATTAATCTGAAGTAATTGGATGCATTCAGGGCTATCCAACATCGAATGTGGGAATATTATCCTTTTGATATACTGATTTCCTTCACATTATTCGATTATGAACCTAGATTAGGTAATAAGTTGTGGGGTTATACTTTTACAGATTAATGGTTTGTTGTACTAGGAAGAGAAAGTAAATAATTGCAAAAATGGAATTGTAAGCTGATATTTAACTTGGCAATGGGAGAGTGTAACATGGGTGGAAATAATATATGTTAGACAAGTTGTAGAAGCTTGACTTGTGTATGGTTGGTAGTACCGTGGTAGGAGTACGTAGCAAGGCGATTTAGTTGTGGAAATTCAAACTTCACTCAGTTGAAGTATGTGCTCTGGGTAGGACTGAATGGTTCCCTACTTTACTTACCTTTCCCTTGGTCCTAGATGAGGCTGCATGTTTGCTTGATTCTTCGGGCTTCTTTTGGTGTAGCTTTTCTATTTTTCTATAGCTATGGTGTAAAACATTTGATGTAAGATAATTCATTTCCTAGGCTGTCTTTAATGAGCTCTGCAAAATGTTGGATGCTGGGAAGCCATCTTTTACCCCGAAGAAGGGGAAGCCAAGTATTGTCATGTTTGTTGGTCTGCAAGGTACACAACCGTAATATGTTTCATTTTCTTTGTTGGAGACTATTGCTGTCGTTTTTACTTATAAAGAGCCTCTAGGCAGCTTTCTTTCTTTGAGTGCAACTTCCTAATGATTCTACTTCATGTTGAACACTTCAGGTTCTGGAAAGACAACAACTTGTACAAAATATGCATATTATCATCAGAAAAAAGGTTGGAAACCAGCTCTGGTTTGTGCTGATACATTTAGGGCTGGTGCCTTTGATCAGTTGAAGCAGAATGCAACTAAAGCTAAGATTCCATTTTATGGAAGGTACTTTGCACCTGACTGTATTTTATATCCCTGCACAAATCTTTTATGCTTGCAAAAATTTTGCTCATGCATGTGTAAGTGGTTCCTTCGGACGAATGGCTACATTGTCTGGAAGTAGGTATTCGGTGACATGGTGCTTCCTAGGTGGCCTAATGAGATTGCTTCTGGTGAGGATGATGGGAGTCACTGAAGCAGAAGTGTTGAGGTTTACATTGTTTGGGGTTGAAGTACTAGGAGCAAGAGGGACATGGAGGATAGATAGGAGAAACCCCCTCTATGGCCTCTGGTTGGTCTATGATGTAGTATTGTAGTGTTTCGGGAGATGAAATGATTTTATTGTAATTGTGTACATATCCCCAGACCCTACCTTTTTTTTTTGGTTTGCTTTGTGTGTGTTAAGGGTGGGAGATCTGCACTAGGATGCTTGTTGCTGTTTTTGTTGACAATGTGTTCCTGAACACACATCAGTTGCCATTTATAGAGGGGAGAGAGGGAGAGAAACATATTTGAAGACTGGAATTAATGGTAGGATGGTGAAGGGGATCGTGGGCTGCTGTAATAATCCCTGAATATGAATAGCAAATTGAAACTAAAAGAAAGATTACATGTAGGCCCATAAAGGACTTATAGGCCACTGAAATATTCCCTAGATGTGTGAACTTATTTCTTTCTTTTCCAAAGTCTTTCTGCTTTCTATAAAGCATCTTTTGACATTTCTAGAATTGTTCAAATCAAAATAAACCAAGAAAAAAACCCACATGTTCAGACCATTACCGCAGCCGTCAATTACATGGCTGTATATCCTTTGGGAGTTTCGAGATTTGTGATTGCCAGACATGACCGCAGCACAAGTGGATTTGTTTTTTTTTTCCTAAAAAAAAATTCGTGCATTCTTGCACATCTAGTGAGAGCGATTGATTTGTTTCTAAATAGCAGCTGAAATTCACTTACGGTTTGCTTGAATTGGTAGCTTGATGGAATATCTCTTGAACAACATTTTATTACTTCGATAATTACCTATTCTCTGCCTACAGCTACATGGAGTCAGACCCTGTGAAGATTGCTGTAGAAGGTGTAGAAAGATTCAAGAAGGAAAACTGTGATTTGATAATTATTGATACCAGTGGACGCCACAAACAAGAGGCTGCTCTTTTTGAAGAAATGCGACAAGTGTCTGAGGCAACGGTAATCTTTCTTAGCTTTCGACCTTCTGGTGTTGGTCACCGATGTTATTTGCATCCTATGGACGGAGGGACAAGTTGGTGATGAACATTGTTCAATTTCTTTATTTCAGAAACCAGATCTTGTCATATTTGTTATGGACAGTAGTATTGGTCAAGCTGCATTCGATCAGGCTCAAGCATTTAAGCAAAGTGTCGCTGTTGGGGCTGTGATTATCACTAAAATGGATGGTCATGCGAAAGGAGGTGGATCCCTTAGTGCGTAAGTTACAAGTCTTCGACACTCCCCCCTTTCGAATTTAAAGCAAGGTTTTCAGATATGGAATGCCAACAAATTTTACATAAGTATTGGACAAACCTAATCTTCGCTAGCCCCGCCCCCCCCCCCCCCCAAGGGAAAAGCAAAATAGATAAGGGTGACAATGGTAGAAAGGAGGAGTTTCATGGAGGCTGATGTGGTGTATGAGCACCAGTGCATTTTTTAGTCATGTTGCTTTGTTCCCCCCCACCCCTCCCCGCTTGCTTCTTTTTTTCCCTTTTTTTGGTGTTTTGAAGGCGGAGGGGGGTGTTGCGGTGGAGGACTGGAGGAGAGTCTAGTTAGCCAATTTGAACATGTTGGCATCTTAGTGGGAGAAGGCATGCAGTGGGGGTGGGTGGGAGAGGGAGGAAATTCCTGTACAGTGAGGTTTGACCATTTGAACCCAACTCCCTTGGGTGTAAGGTGGGTTTTCTTGTGGTAGTTCATTGCCCCCTTTTCCCTTGGGTTAAATGGGAAGTACAGCAAACACAACCTGCTGGGAAGGTGCAACTGCATTTCTTGTGTTCAGTTCCAATTTCATGTCTTCTATACAAAAGTTCACAACAATCTTTCAACTGTGGTTGCCATTGTGTGCAGTGTGGCTGCAACCAAGAGTCCTGTGATTTTTATTGGAACTGGGGAGCACATGGATGAGTTTGAGGTTTTTGATGCCAAGCCGTTTGTCAGTCGCCTCTTAGGTCTACACCGAATTGTTCTGTTTTACCCTTGCTTTGCTGTCTTTTAATCTTCCTGCTTGTTCACGCCTGTATTTCAGATCCTGAATGATGACTCTCCTATTTCGTCTAATCAGGCATGGGCGATTTGTCTGGGTTTATGGATAAAATCCAAGAAGTTGTTCCAATGGATCAGCAGCCCGAGCTTCTACAGAAGCTTTCTGAAGGGCACTTCACCCTAAGAATAATGTATGAGCAATTTCAGAACATCCTTAAGATGGGTCCTATCGGTCAGGTTGGTTATAGATGCTGTCTTCAATTTAAGTGTCTCATTTCATATTTTACCATGCTCTTTGTTGCTGAATAAAGTACATTTGATGAAGAGTTAGGATGATCATAAGCATATTTGCATAACACTGGCAATGTGTACACACCGTGGGCAGTTGCTGTTGGGGAAGGATTGGTTCGTTTGACATAAATTCTCTCTAACAGCAATAAAAGGGTTATGTGGAGAAACTTGGTTCTTTTTTCATTCCAAGGTTCCTTGCTAGACTTAGACGTTCATGTAAAATATAATTTGCTTAGCTCTGCCACCAAGCGAATAGATTGAGGGTGCCCCATTGGATTTGAAGTTGAATGCACTTTTGCGATTCTTCATGTAGTTTTCCTTGCAAAGAAGTTGTCAAATAGATCAAATGTAAGAAGTTGTGAAGTGCTGGTTAATGAATCCTTGTTTCTGAAGTTTGTTTAGGTTTTGTCACATACTGTTCCAGGTAACTTGCAGTCTTGATCTTTTTTTTGAGGGGGGGGGGGTATCAATCATCAAGCTGGCCAATAAGGGTATTGTTGCATCCATTTTGACCTGACTAGAGCCAAGAGCTTATATAATGTGGGATCAAATTGGGTAGTTTGTCGTCATCTCCATGCTATAGCACCAAACACACCATCTTGGAATCAGTGTCTATGTTCGTGCTATTGCTTGCATGGGTAAAGCTTCTACATCTAGATCTTCCTAGGCCCTACGAAAGTGAGATCCACTCTAGGAGGAGTTATTGGGGAGTAGAAGTATTCATTGTTTCTGTCTAGGAAAGGAGTTATCTAAGTGATTTTAATTTTCAAGTCTCTATCCGTAACCTTAATGACATATTATGCTGTAGGTTTTTTCAATGCTTCCTGGATTCAGTGCTGAATTAATGCCCAAAGGTCAAGAAAAGCAAAGTCAAGCAAAGGTCAAACGCTACATGACAATGATGGATTCAATGACAAATGAAGGTTGGTTGGTGGTGGTTGAGGTGCTGGTATTTAGCTAAATCCAGTAGTATTTAATTGGTTAACAATATACGAGTAATGCTGTAGTTGATATATTTATTGAATTGCTTATTTGGCAATTACAACTCCGAGAACTATATACTGACATTTAACGAGTGGTATATGGTAGCACATGGTCATGAATATATATATATATATATATATATATATATATATATATATATATATA
>JACYFF010031955.1:5215559-5234752 GCA_017589665.1 Selenicereus undatus | reverse complement strand
CCCCCCCCCCCCCCCCCCCCCCCCCCCCCCCCCCCCCCCGCTCAATTCTGCACAATCAGCTTCACAGCAACAAAACCTGTTCACAAAACTAACCCAACCCCATCCAGATTACATTAAAGAGGAAACCAAATTTAAACGGCCACAGACGCAATATCTGAGATCCAAACATCAATCAATGCGTTGAATGACCGATTTGTCTATAAGCGAGGCATGAGTGTGGATGCTGGATCCCGCATTATTGATAAAGTTGATGTTCTTACCAGTAATATGAGTAGAATGTCACGTTTTTCACATTATTATATGATACATATATATGGGCATAAAATGTAAATTATTGTGTAGACATCTAGTAGTGCATGACAGCGGCACTCGATAAAAACCGCACCGTATTCTTTTAATTACACTGTATCTCACAATAACTTTATAATAAATATGGCAATTAATTTAACTCATTCATGTGGCTGCTAGAATCCATTGCACACAAAGAGTTGTAGCATGTTAACTTCTTTTTATAAAAATATAAGTGTTCATGTTGGTGTCAATTAGTTTCACTAATAATTTTTTTTTGGGAAGTTGTTAGAATCATATTAAAACCTAAAACTGACCTACATCGATTTTTGTTTTCTCACTTTGTAGGAAAAAAATAAAATTGGTGTTTATCATTTTTATAATTGTATTCTTAAAAGTTTGTAATCTCCGCCATTGGACTATTGACTAATAGGGGAGTGTGTAAGTTTGAATATATATTTTCTTAGTAGTTACTCTTCATATTACATAGGAGTTGACAATTCCTCATAGTTATTGACGCTATACCAAATACAATAACAACAACAACAACAACTTCCAGTGTGAGTCCCGTTTTTACAGAATTTAAAGGGATTCAGATGTAGACAACCTTAACTCTACCAATAATTCTACCCATAAAAATTGGTGCTATAGCAAATAAAAATGGAAATAAGGAAAAAAAAAGAAGTAAAACAGTAATGTTTGGTTGGAGTTGGACCGGCTAAAAACCAAAAGCCCACATTGAGCAGAGGGTCACATGTTACTCCTATAACACAAACAGCGAGAGCGAGAGCGAGAAGCAGGGGACGCAAACACAATCAGTGGAGGAGGAAGTGAGAGGTCAGGATTTCCCAAAAATCCTCTCAACTTGTAAAACCTCCAAAAACCCACCCCTCTCTCCTTCCCTCCTTATCCTATCTCATCGTCTCCGCCAAATCCCCACCTTCATCTCTCTCTCTCTCTTCCCCTCTCTTTTAAACACACACACACACACACTTTCTCTCTCCAAATTCAATTCGACCTATTTGAATTCATCTGTGAAACAGCACTCTTGAAATTCGGTAACCAATGGCCCCTAAATCGGGTCGCGGCAAGGGGCACAAGCCTAAGTCCGATAAGAAGAAGAAGGAAGAAAAAGGTCTGCTCTATTTATTTCACACCTAATTTATACGTATTAAATGGCATCCTTTAATTTTGAAATTTTATACTAAAATTTATCAGTTCATGTGCTCATTTGATTTCAGTACGTCTTTACTAGTTTCGTATTGTGTTCAAGTGTGATGTTTAAATTTGAATTTTTAAATTGCTTATTCTGTAATCCAATTTGTTATTGTATTTACATATAAATCATTTTCCGTATTTCGTAAATTTCATTGCGGTAATCTCTTGCCTGTGTTCATGATGCAGTTGTGCCGAGTGTTATCGATATTACCATCGTAACACCATATGATTCTGAAGTCATACTCAAGGTTTGTATAGTAGTAAATCCCTAAAATATTTCAATATTGTTGTGCGCATTAATTATTGTTTCGTGTTGATTTTAGTAATAGTTAATCTTTAGTTGATTTTAATTTTAATTTTTGTTGGGTATTTTTAAAAAATTGTGCAGGGTATTTCAACTGATAGGGTAATTGATGTGAGGAGGCTAATTGCGTCTAATGTAGAGACATGTCATATTACCAACTACTCTTTATCTCATGAGGTAAGTGTGAATTAATTGAATTAATAAATCCTTTTAATATAATTTTTGTAATTTTTTAGCATTTTATTTTCCTCATTGGATTTATAAATAATTATAAATTAAATTTGTTATTATTTATATGTCTTCAGGTGAGAGGGCATAGCTTGAGTGATAAGGTGGAGATCTCTTCTCTGAAGCCATGTTTGCTGAAGATGGTTGAAGGTAGGGGTTTTTTAGTAATTTACTTCTCTAAAATGAATGAATTTAGGACCTGTTCTCTTCGATTTATTTTCAGACAGAATAAGTTTAGATAAGTTCAGTTCAGAATAAGTTTAGTTTAGTAAATAACTTCAGAATAATAGTTCAATTCAGAATAAGTTCAATAATTAAAGTTCAAAATAAACTCAAATAAGTTCAACTCAGAATAAAATCAGACAAAATAAGATGGAAAGAACAGACCCAAAAAATTAATTCCTACTCGTCTATTAACGTGGATGATTATTAAAATATTTGAATCATCGTTGTGATCAAAGGCTTCTTTCTTCGCATTTGGTTTATCACCTTTTTTTTTTTTGGGTGTCTTTTCATTGGTTTTGTAGATCCTTGCGTCTCGTGTTCTCCTTTTCCCAATCTGTCTGTTTTTAAAGAGATTTTCTTTTTGGTTTTTAGTGAAGTTACAATAATTTTTACTTATTGTTTCTTTGGATTCATTGATATGCAAAGCAAAATTAATATATAATAAGTATTTAAATTACAACATTTTATTTCAAATGTGTAATAGTTATATTCTATTTTTGCTTTGTGCAATCGTATTTAAAATTATGCTAATTCATATGTAGTACATTCTTATAATAATTTATTATTTGATGAGTTATGGTATGCAGTGAAATTTAAAATTATGCTAATTCATATGTAGTACATTCTTATAATAATTTATTATTTGATGAGTTATGGTACGCAATGAAATTTAGAATAACTAGTCATGGGTTGACGTGCCAGTATGTCTCACAAAAATCTTTTGTGAGACTGTGCATCTTGCCCAAATTAATTGCTATTATTAATAAAATGTTGAGCAGGTTTTGATAAAAAAGAAGATTAATGTTTTAATTCACATTGTCCAGAACTAATTTATAGTAGTATTTACTTGGTAGTGTTGGTACGTGCCATGAATGGTACATATACACTTATCTAATTTGCGTTTTTAAGGGCCGAATTTTTGTTGTATAAAAAGGTTCACATCAATTAGTTTAGAGTGAGTGATGCACTTACATGTTTGAAGGGTGATTAGGATTCTCTTGAGTGACGACTATCTTGAAATGATTAATAACTAATTTAGGTACTCATAGTTTGACTAATTGGCACAAGTAAAAATGAAATATCACTTAATTTGATCAATGATCACAAATATTATTCGTTTAAGTGCACTACTTCAGTCTCTGTTTTCATTCTATTTTGGTTTTTTTTTTTTCAGATATTTGATGAAATCCACTTCAGTCTAGTGTGTCGGTAGCAAATGTAGTCAGAGCAGGTAGCAAATAAAGAATAAAAAATCAAGAAAGTTGGTAGAGGGAAAAGATAACTAACCAAATTATGCCTGTCAACAACGCATTAGCGCACCACCGCCCTTTCCAATTCCAATAACTACCCAGACATCAATATTCAATAGCTTAAATTTTTATTTTTATTTTTATTTTTTTTAAGAAGGGAAGCCTTGGAGCAACGGTAAGGTTGTCTCTGTATGATCAAAAGATCACGGGTTCAAGTCGTGGAATCAGCTACTGACAAAGTCAGGTTAGGCTGCCTACAATTCATCTCTTGAGTGCGGCCTTTCTTCGAACCCTGCTGCGTAAACGCAGGATGCTTGTACACCGAGTTGTTCTTTTTGAATGTTTTTTGTTTAAAAATGCTTAAAAGTAAAAGTCTTCCTAGTTTAAATACATTTTTAGGAATATAATATATGATATATTTTTGTGTGTATTGAAAAATAATACATTTGAACTTCTTTAAATAGAAAGTACTTGAAGCTGCTTTATGTGACATTTCTCATTAGTAGTGTCTATCGTCTGAAGCAAAGGCTAAAACAGTAAAATATGATTTAAAAACCTTCATATCTAGTGAAGTCATAATTAGAAAGTTTGAAATCATCTAATTTAATTATAGTGTATTAATTGAATTAAAAAGCATATGCCATTAACATACTATCTTGGAGGGAGGTGGAATGAATGTATAGATTGTTTTGTACGGTATTATCCCTTTTTTGAAAATATATTTTGAAATTTTAACAGCATCAGTAACTTTTACAACGGTCATTTCAAATTATAAAACAATTCCACGTACAATTTTACATGTGAAGTAGATGGTCCCGATTCTTACAGTGCAACCTGTACATATGAAGTAAATGCATGCAATAGCGAATAGTGCAACAATCAATCAAGTAACCAACACATGAATTTTGCAGGTGTTGGTAGGCCAATAAAACAAACGAATGAAATTTGACTCGTCTAAGAAAACGAAACGCGTGTCCAGTGCACCTGTACGTGTTGGGTCGGCACTCCCAATATGTACTGACCACTGACTACTGACAGGCTTTTGTGCCTTGCTCAGATTTTCCTGCAATATTCAGAAGCCTTTTGTACGGTCTTCTTTTTGGGTGCTTAAAAAAAATCAAGATATAGGAGGAGCTAATTGTGAAATCAAGTACAATTTTAATTAATTTAGTAAGAACTTCGAAAATATAGAGGCTCTTTAATTTTGTGGTGTTAAATATTAGCATGTTGCTCACTTATGGTTTTATTCAACCTTTGGTAAGCTATTGCAAAAAATGAAATGATAAATATTTTATTATAAGATATTTCTTAAAACTTGTAGAGATTTTTAAATGTCTATGACTTAAAAATTGAAATCATTAAATTTTCAGATAATATAATATGTTATTCTAGGCTAAGTGACGAAGCTCAAAATGCATTTTTATTTTTTAATTATTTAATATAAAATAAATTTGAATGAGGCATATCATACTCGTAAGAATATGGTATTATAGACTTTGCATTCAAACTATATGGATTTTGCACGGAACTTTGGAATTGTGTTTTTTTTTATTTGTGTGATTTTTTTGTTTTTTGTTTTTTTGAGAGAGAGGGGGTGTATGATTTTCCTAAAGACGCGGAGAAAAAGGCAATGTACTTTTGTTGATTTGCTGACGAATTATATTCTTTTAACTTTTGCGTGATTCATACTTTGCAGTTTCGCATTCAATAAAAACATCCTTTTCCCTATTTTACAGTATATAAAACCCTCCCTTAAATTATGACTAAGTTGGACCCTGGAATATTCTTTTTATTTCATTTGTATCATTGTTGTGCGGTTGTGCCTTTTATTTTGTCAATATTATTTTTTGATAATTAATTAATAATACTTTTATTTGCAGTGAAATCAATTGAACCATACATTTGTCAAGTAATAAATTTGATATTTATTCTTAGATTTAACAACATAACACAATGGAGAGAGCACTATTGTTGTCATGATTGGCATTGTTGTTAGAGTTATTTTTTGTACCTATAACTCTTCATTTAAATGAAGTTGAGTTAAGGTTAATTTGAAAAGAGTAGATTGTTTTCAACATAATTTTTTTCTTTCCTTAAGACTCCGTTGGTGCTTAGAAAATTTAGTGGGAAAAAAAGTTTAAGGAAAAAAATGTGAAGTAAAAAAAAGTAGGGAGAAAATGATTTTTTTTTTGTTTGGATTGAGAAAGAAATACAAGAATTTGGATAAAAAATTTGAATGTTGATGAACTACTTGAAACATGTTGATGTCATCTAAGCACTGCGAGGTTGGAGGATGTTGGGAATTTTTCTCAAACTTTCCTTACAATTTTATGAGAAAAATTTTATCACTTGCTTTTAACAATTTTTTCATCTAACTTTCCTGTATATTTTTTTTCTTTGTGATTTTCTTTAAACCAAACATAAGAAAAAAGTAACTTTTTTTAAACTTTTCATCAAATTTTTCAAGGTCCAAACAGAACCTAAAATATTCAGATATAAAATCTATACTATATATAAAAGTAATGTTGTGATGATGTGGAGTTTTCTTGCATTCTCATTAATTAGAGATTTCGAACCATTGGATTCATTCTCTCTCCTAATCACAACCATCCGATTGTTGAAAATAATTAATTTATAATTTTTAAATCTCTCACATAGTAATGAGGGAAAAAATCATTAATAAGGAAATGATCGTAAGAAAGTATAATCTTATGAAGTATAATTCCATAATTTTCGAAACGAGGATTATGGAATATTTTTTTCTAAAAGGAATGATTATGCAGTAATTAGTGATTATGAAAATTATAAAAAAATATCTTTCTTAAACCTTTTGAATTCATTCTGTTTTCTTATCACCATTAGATTGTAGAAAAAGATTAATCACAGGAAGAATAATATCAGGAAGTATAATTCCGTAATTGTGGAAAAAAATCATTAACAACTAAGGAAATAATCATAGGAAAGCATATTCCCGGGAAGTATAATATCTGTAATGGTTGAAATAAAGATTATGGAGTGGCTATACTTTTAGTCTCTATAATATATAATATAAAAACAATGTTGTGATGACGTGGCTTTTTCGAATTTTCTCATAAATTTGAGATTTTGAACCGTTAGAGTTTTTGATTATATAATCACAACCGTTGAATTTTCAATAAAATAATTACCATCATAATTAAAAATATATAATATCTTGATTTTTTTTGTTGGCAACAGAATCTCTTAATTACCTAAAAACAAAATATACTTTGATATCCTTTCCTAAATCAATAAAAATAATTATCATTATAGTATCATTAGATTATTTGATTATATAATCACAACCATAAGAATTTCAATAAAAATAATTACCATCATAATTAAAAGTATATTATTTCTTGACTCTTTTTTTTTTTTTGCAGTGGAATCTATTAACTACCTAAAAACAAAATATACTTTAATAACTTTTTCAAAATCACTAAAAATATTTATGTATTGAAGTTTATGGATGGTATTAATATTTTAGTGATCCAAGGAATGAATAAAGTATTAAAGTTTCACTTTTCTTAGTTTAATGGTAAACCCGAAATTAGCCACTTTACATATTATTATTAGATTAAATAGAATAGACATGAATTAATAGAAGAGCTAGACCTAGACGAAAGAATTTTCTTTCCAAATGTTCTTAATGCGGGATAAGGTATTTTTCTTCTTATATTTCTTGGTTATGAATTAAAGTTCCTAAAATCATTAATTTTTTTTGATGAACAAAAATTCGCACAATGACAATTAATTAAGGGTTGAAAACGCTCTTTAAGAGGTTGATGAAGTTTTTTATTTTTTTAAAATTTGTAACAAGTATTTCTATACCCATACAATAAGTGAAAAAAATTATAAGTTTTTAATTGTAATAATTATTTATAAAATATTACAATATTCCATATAGCAACCATGTCATATACAATATTTTGAGTTTTTTAAATAAAATAATTAATAACCTTTTAAGAAGAAGCAATTATTGACAGGTGCAAATTATGAGAAACTATCAACTAAAATTTCTAATATATCGAAATATACTACAATAAGTTTAGCAAATATTTTCGATCGCAGTTATAATATCTTAATTTCTCTAAATAATTTGAAAATTATGATAGTCTAAAAAATTATCTAACTTATTCATTGTTAAGTACTATTGATTATACATTTCCAATTGTATATTTATGTTGTGAATTTCACAAGTGTATTGTTGATCGTTGTAGCAAGTACGGATGTCGATCCGTAGGGATGTTTCAAGAAATTAGATCGCTAGAAAACTAAATGTGATTCAAGTGAATTAAATTGTTAAGGTTTAGTTAATTAGTAACCAATTATTTCAGAACGCTACACTGGAATATCAATATCAGGAAGAAGCTTACCCTATCCATTACCATTAACTTTAATTATGGGCAAATTATGCAAAGCAAAATCAAACTTGAATAACCGAAACACAAACAGAGAACTTAACAAACAAGAGAGAATTTAAGCTCAACCTCTTCACCTTCAACTCCGTTCAGCTCTGACCTAGGATGAAAATCTGGATCTGAACGTATGTATGAACCGAATAGAGAATCCAGTTGTCCAAAGAATGACCAGTATGAAAAACTCGAATCTAGGCCAGACTTAAGCTATGCCAATCACGTTTTGGACATTTTATTTTTTGATTACTAACTATCTTATTATAACATTCTCTACAGCTGTATGATCATCTATCAGTATATGCAATTATAAATTATTGTATAGATAAGCCGTGAGTATTTATTATGGAGCATCGACGATACCATGAAGTAGAATTGTCCATCACTCTTATTGCGCTAGTTAGTTGGAAGAAGGAGGTGTATTACTTACAAAATACTGATGTTAGGTACACCAGGTACATAAGATATAATTGTAATCTTCATTATATCATTGCTAATCAAATTATTATTAAGAACTTAATTTTTAATGTAGATACAAGAAGAGAATGTGACTTTTTCGTCATTACCACCACAAATTAACGAATTATCATGTCATTTAGCATGATTTTTAGTTTCATTTTGACTACCTATAATCTCTGTCATATTTTGCACCGCGTATTTGATAATTATACGTTGTTTTAATTATTGAGTGTCAATGGTTATACATAAAAGTGTCATCTATTCATATTTTTCAATAAATTTAAGTATCCTTTTCTAAATTACAATATTAACTTTGTATACAATGAACATTCATCAATTATTTTAACTATATATATATATATATATATATATATGTATTGTAATATACACCGTGCAAAGCACGGATCCATACTAGTTTTAAGGAAATCAATTGTCAACTATTCAACAGTTTGTGGTGACCATTGTTGCCATTATTATCAGTATTGATAATTATGGTATGGCTTTTTAAATTTAATTTCCAATTTTCAATGATGTTCACAAGCTTTGGATGTCCTTGTGGCAGAGGAATACAAAAACGAAGGGCAAGTGTTGGCGCACGTGAGGAGGGCGCTAGACATAGTGGCATGCACAACGTATTTCAGCAAGCCCAAGGCCCAATCGGCGGATTCTCGGTCAAAGAAGTCAAAGGCCCAAAACAGCCCAACAAATGTGGGCTCAAAAACTCCAAATGGGCCGTCCGTTTCCATTATCTCCGTAGAAAATGACATGGAGGCCCTTCACCCTACCCCCAAGCTGTCCGAGTTCTATGATTTCTTCTCTTTCTCTCACCTCACTCCTCCCGTTCTCTGTGGGTCCCACTCCTTGATCTCAAGTGTTTTTTTTGTTTTTTTTTAAGTTTTCTGTTGATGGTGATTTTTGTGGGGTTGTGTGGTTGGTGGCAGGCATTAAGAAATGTGACAGGAAGGCTAAAGAGAAGCGTGATGGGGACTATTTTGAATTGCAGGTGCATACCTTCTTCCTCTTCGCTATATATGTTTTTGCTGGGCACTTATATTTCTGTGTGAACCAGACAGGCCTTTAAGGCTTTAAGCAATGGTGTAACTGAACTAAGACAATGAAATTTCATTTGGGTTTAAATTAGTTAGGTAATGAAAATCATAATCTGCCAAGGAAATTTTGTTTTCTGGATTCTTGGGCCTTTTATTTAATGTAAATGTTTGTGGGAAATTCCAGTACTGCTTCACATTGTTAATATGATTTCATTGCTTTGCAGTAGACTAGGCAAAACTGATACCCTAGACCAAAACTGTCGTGATTTCTAGGAATGCCTTTTGGATTGGATAGTCTCTTGGAATCGGCCTTTCTACGGGCAAAGATATCTATAGAGGTAAGAATGCCTACATATGGATCTCCACAGACCTTGTGACCCATATTGGGAGTTGTTGCCTTTTGGATTCGAGAATCGCGAATTTAAGTTGCTACTTATAACACAAATTTGGCTTTAAACGTCATTGGCTTAAGCTAAACATCATATTTTTCCACCCCATAACGCAGATAATAGGGATATGGGGTGTCATAGCTATTTGAAACTGCAAAACTTAGCTGTAAGATAAGTTTAAAATTGTCAAATATGCTATAATGTCATAAGCTGAGTTTGAGTAGATTGAAGTGCCTGCAAGATTGGCATATTTGTGGATATTGTACTGCTCTGTTATTGCTGTTGTGGTTCTAGTTGTGAGTAATTTACTAATGCAGTTGCATATAGATCAAGATTTGCAACGGCAAGATAATCCAAGTGGTTGCATCTACGAAGGGGTTCTACACATTGGGCAAGCAGTTTATACAGAGCCACTCCCTAGTCGATCTTCTTCATCAACACAGCCAAGCTTTTGCTAATGTGAGTATAGTCGGTTTATGTGGCTTCCTTCATGTAATGAGGAAAGAAGACTTGTTCAATGACAGTGATAACATTTGGTCTGTTACTTTTGTCATCGAGCCTAAATTCTAATATCTGCAATTTTATTAATTCTAGTCTCTCTATTTATTGTTCCTTTTCTGGGCAGGCATATGATGCCCTAATCAAAGCTTTCATAGAGCACAACAAGGTAATTCCTGTGTAACTCTTTTCATTTTCTTCTGCTAAACACTGATGCCAATATAATTCTGTAGCATATTTTGTATTGAAGGCTAATGAAACTGCTGATTTTCGGTTCAGTTTGGCAATCTCCCATATGGGTTTTGTGCAAACTGCTGGCTTACTCCTCCATCGGTTGCTGAATGTCCCTCAAACTTTCCACCCTTGCCCACTGAGGATGAAAACTGGGGTGGGAATGGCGGAGGTCAAGGAAGAGATGGGGAACATGATCTTCGACCCTGGGCCACTGAGTTTGCCGTTTTGGCTCGCTTGCCTTGCAAGACTGAGGAGGATAGATTGATACGTGATAGAAAGGCTTTCTTGCTCCATAGTTTATTTATTGATGTTTCTATCTTCAAAGTTGTGAATACAATTCGCCATTTGATAGACTCAAAAGCAAGCACAAAAAGTTTTCTTCCAGGCTCAGTGGTGCTTGAGAGTCGTGTAGGAGACTTGTCTATTGTGGTGAAACGTGATGCCAACAATGCTGATATGAAGCTTGATGATAAACTTACCTCATGTCAGATGTCCCAAGCAGCACCTATGGAGGTAGTCCAGAAGAATTTGATCAAGGGGTTGACTGCAGATGAAAATGTGACCGTTCATGTGAGTTTCTCTGCAGAGAAGAAAAGAGTAAAGAGTTTGTTTTGAGAGACGTGCAATGATAAAAGGAACTGTTTTCTTCCCCCCTCCCCCCCTTCTTTTTTCCAGGACACTTCTACTTTTGCTGCAGTGATGATCAGGTACTGCGGGTATGTTGCAACTGTGAGGGTAGTTGGTGACATGAAGAAGGATCTTGAGCAGCATGATATTGAAATTGATGATCTGCCTGACGGAGGAGCAAATGCTCTTAATGTTTACAGGTTAGTTATCTTTAAACTTCTCGCATGCAACTTGTTCACTAGAATGCTAGAAAACTAATCACAAAGGTGCCAAAAAAAGGTTCAAAAAATGTCCACATTATAGCAGCAAGTTTTTCTTCCTGATTTGGGGTATTATTTACAAATTATTCTGCTGTACAAACTCATTTTAGATGTACATTTCAACAGTAATGCTACTTTTAAAGTACCTCTCTGCTTGCCTGGGGCAATGCTGCTTATATCAGGACCTTCCTATGCCCTGCCTTGGCTGGATCCACAGTGGGATGTAGTTTGTTCTTGTGCATTTGTCGAATAATATAGTGTATGAATTCATGACATGTACTTTTTGCTTGTCTTCACAGTTTAAGGGCTTTGTTACACGAGCCACATGGTGGTGCAGTGTCTAGAGAAAATTTGCCTTCCTTGTCAAACGATGGTGATCTAGAAAATTCTCGATCTCAAGTTGCAAGAATTCTTAATGAAAGCTTGGTTAGGTTGGAGGATGAGAAAGCAGTGGATGCTGAAGCCGGCCTTAGATGGGAGCTTGCTTCCTGTTGGATACAGCAATTGCAGAAGCAAGATGATGCTGAAAAAGATCCTAAGGGAGCTGGAAACGATGACAAAAAAGAATTATCTGTTAAGGGTTTGGGAAAGCAATTCAAGTTGCTTAAAAAGAGGGAAAAGAAACTAAGTAGTCGGAGCTCTGGAGATGGAAAGGAGGAGGGTGATTCTCAGGTCTCTGGCCATGAATCGAATGAAGGGCCAAGCAGAGACACTGATGCCGTTGGATTGAATACTGAGTCTGAGTTGGAAAAGCTAGTTTCTCAAGAAGCCTTTTTGCGGTTAAAGGAAACTGGGACTGGCCTTCATCTTAAGGTCTTAAAAATTCCTATGAACTCTTTTAAGTAGCTGACTTCTTAAATCATCGGGAATGTAGAAATCATAACTATCCTCAGATCACTGATTACTGGTTGTTCTTCCTCTTACAGTCAGTAGACGAGCTTATCAAGATGGCGCAAAGCTACTATGATGAAGTTGCTTTGCCAAAGCTGGTAAGTTGTAACAAACTGTCACTTCTTATGTATAGTTCTGCTCTTTGATTTCTCTTGTCTAAGGGAATGAATGTTTATTGTCTTTAGGTAACAGATTTTGCATCACTTGAACTTTCTCCTGTTGATGGGCGCACTCTTACTGATTTCATGCATCTGAGGGGACTGAAGATGTGTTCTTTAGGCCGTGTGGTAAGTATACTTTCCATTTATCCCTTAAGCTCTCCTTCTGTCATCATCATTTTTTCGGCCTTTTTAATTTCCTAAATCCTCGTAGATTTGTCATGAATAATCAAACTTTTTGCTGTTCTGCATCACAGTTCATTCTGATCTTGCTGTGTGGTGCAGATAGAACTGGCTGGGAAGATCCCTCACATCCAATCCCTATGCGTGCATGAAATGGTCACAAGGGCTTTCAAGCACGTTGTCAAAGCTGCCGTTGCTTCTGTTGATGGCATATCACAAGTACCAGCAATCATAGCAGCATCCTTAAATATCCTGTTCGGGTCCTGTCCCACAAAAAGCAATGAAAATTCTGAGAACTTATCTCAAGAATATGAGCTCAAACTGAGGTGGTTGAGGGCATTCCTCATGAGAAGGTTTGGGTGGAAGCTCAACGATGAGTTTCTTCACTTAAGAAGGTTGCCAATTCTCCGAGGCCTTTGTCACAAGGCAAGTTGCATAATTTATTTGATTCAGTACTCCTTGAAAAACCTTCATTCTGAATTTTGAAGCTTACTCATAATTTATTTATCTTTTCTAGGTTGGTATTGAGTTGGTTCCAAGAGATTACACCATGGACAGCCCCAACCCTTTCAGGAAAGAAGATGTTATCAGCATGGTACCTGTTTGCAAGGTGAACTTCGACTTGTTTCTTTTCTTCGCTGGGCTCATAAATGCATGTCTATTTTCTGACTTGTGTATATTCACGCATTATCTGCAGCATGTGGTATACTCCTCTGCAGATGGACGGACTCTTTTGGAGTCCTCCAAGGTGGCATTGGACAAGGGAAAGCTTGAGGAAGCTGTTAATTGTGGAGCAAAAGTATGTGCTAACCTCGTCTGCTTTAACTCAAAATATTTGCTTTTCTTCGATGAAGATTTATGCTTGCTTTTGACTAAATGAGAAAAATATGCAGGCTCTGGCGAAGATTATTGCTGTCTGTGGTCCCTATCATCGAACAACTGCAGGAGCTTACAGTCTTCTTGCTGTAGTCCTATACCATACTGGAGATTTCAATCAGGTAATTATGCTTGTCTGCGCGTATGTTGTGGAGCTTTCTATCCTTGATGCATATGCCAAGGATCCTATAAGATGACTTGGTATCCTTGTTTCGCTCTCCACAAGATGTTCTCTAATTTGCTGTGTGATATTTATATGCTGGCTTATGAACATGAATATCAGTACACTGGACCTGGCACACAGGTTGTTCAGATTGGTGACACTGACAGTGGGTTATTGGAATATTTGGGTCAAATTAGGAAATATTCGGGTCTGCTATTGGCCTGTTCAACAAGCTTTCCTAAACACTTGTTGAGTAAATTTCAAGTTGGGTTTGGTTGTGTTTCAGGTTTAGGTCAATTAGTCACATGGTCTTGTTTCTAATATGTTTTAGAGTATGCCAGCAACTGTTACAAGCCAATGGGTATCTTGTATGGATTGGAATTAAAGCAAATTCTCTTTATGTTTTCAGGCTACCATATATCAGCAAAAAGCACTGGATATCAATGAAAGGGAACTTGGGCCTGATCATCCAGACACAATGAAAAGTTATGGGGATCTTTCAGTATTTTACTACCGTCTTCAACACATCGAGTTGGCACTAAAGTAACTTTCGTTTTTCCTATCTCAGTTTCTGTCCTACACATCTAATGTTTGATAAGATTTGTTGTAGATGAAAGCTAACTTGCTACATTCTGGAATTGACAGGTATGTAAACCGTGCTTTGTTCCTGCTTCATTTTACATGTGGGTTGTCCCATCCCAACAGTGCTGCAACTTACATCAATGTAGCCATGATGGAAGAGGGAATGGGAAATGTAAATCTTGCTCTTCGGTATCTCCACGAAGCCTTGAAATGCAACAAGAGGCTCTTAGGACCAGATCATATCCAGGTCTCCTTGGATCTATCCGTGTCATTTACATGTTTATTTGCGTGCATGTCCTTTTTACTGATTGATTTTGTGGGTCGTTGCAGACCGCTGCAAGCTATCATGCTATTGCAATTGCACTTTCACTTATGGAGGCTTATTCGCTTAGCGTTCAGCATGAGCAGACTACTCTTAAAATTCTTCAAGCCAAGCTTGGATCAGAAGATCTACGTACTCAGGTCAGTAGGAACATTTCACAGAATTTCTGATGTATTATGGAAATACAGATGCAAAGCTTCATAGGATTGAAGCAATGCTGTCACTTGTATTATGGTTTTTGCCTGTTACCGCTTGTCTCTAACCTTTTCTGTTTCAATCTTCAATTCATTGTTTTTTCCACATAATTTAGTTCAGTTCCTGGCTAAAGGACTAATTCTGTAAAACTTAAGCTGACGTGCTGGATTCAACTTGATTGTCATAATCAAAGTATCCCATGTTGGTACTTCCTCAACTGTTGGAGTTTCCTGGTGATGGTTTTTGTCACACAACATTTTTGGGCTTGCTATTGCTACATTTTGCTTAAACTTACCTAAGACTGTCTAATAAGGGTATATGATCAGGAATATGAATTTCTAACTTTTTGAGAACTTGGCATGATTTTGATCTAAAATGGAAGTTTCAAGTGTCGAGACCCATATCAATGTGTTGAGTGCTTGACAAAGATTCTAGAGATCAAATGAATGGTCCAAGTGGTGCAGTTGGTTCAAAATGGTTTGTTTGCCACGAGCTCTATGTGAACCTAATCTGTTATTAGTAACTTGTTATTCTCTCTGTTCCCAAATAGTGTCGTGGGTTCAGTGTTGCCCTTTCTTTAAGAATACAAAAATGTTCATAGAAGCCAAAATATCAGTTGGTAAAACTAATGTCATGCAATTTTCTGTACAGGATGCGGCAGCATGGCTGGAGTATTTTGAATCCAAGGTAATAGAGCAGCAAGAATTGGCACGAACAGGAGCGCCCAAGCCAGATGCATCTATTGCCAGCAAAGGGCATCTTAGGTATAAAGATGTCTGGCTGAGTTGTTTTAGTCTGAACTCTGAAGTAAAGCAATAATGGCATGTAGTAGTAATAATGCTGCAAGTCCTGCAACACAGTGCAATTTAAGCGTGACTAAATTGTTTCATTTTCAGATCGAAACATGATGCCCTTAAATAAGGTACCCTGAGTAGGATCAAACCAGGAAAAAAAAGGACTTTAGATCAGAAAAGTCATCTTCATAATAAGGATTCTTCAACTGCTACAAGAGGCAAAGGATAATACAGCATTTAGTGAAATGTCAAATTTAAGAACATCAGTTTTTTGAACAAAGAAAACATGGATCATTTTGGCTTGCTGTGCAATTCCTGTTCATTTGAAAGCGTAAGAACCAGACAAGGTATTAAGGAGACTGATGTTCTCCTCAATTGCACAGTGTATCGGATCTCCTTGACTTCATCAGCCACAATGGAAAGGGAGGAGAAGCTCAGAAGAAAATTAGGCGTCCAAAGGTATCCATGCGCTCAGTCTTCACTCTTCACTGTTTAACTTTGACCCACTGAAGTTGCATCCAAATGTTTAGGTAAACCTAATTGTCCTAGTCATAAAGGCCAAAATGTTTAGATGTTACCTTAACTCGTTGAGCATCGTGCTGTGTTTAGAATAATTGTCACTGTGGACCAAGATGAGTATCATCTGGCTAGTTTAAGAGTGGCCAATTTATGTTGGTACGCTAAAATGACAAAGATTTGAAACAGGGCAACTCGATTTTGACCGAACCTGAATGGACCAATTTCAGACCAAACCAACCCAAAAACAGTTTTACAAATTTTAATTCCATTTTATTGACAATTTTATTGGACAAAATGACAATACTTAGAACTTGAAATGAAAATAACCAAACTTGAACTTGAACCAGTCTAAACATTATATCAACCAAAATTGCTTCGATCAAAAAGATTCATTTGCAAGGCCTAGTTAGCATGCCTGGAAAGTTATTATCCAAAAAAGGTCATGTCAACTCTACAAAGATCAAGTTTGCATTCTACCTCACGGTCACAAGCTTAAGCCTTTTTTTGTTTTGTTTTTTGGGGGGGGGGGGGGGCGCTGATTTCAATCTTGCATTCTCAAATTAAAGTTGTTCATTGTATCTGGTTGCTAAAAACCCTTTTCATTTACATGGTCTAATTAGATACAACAAGTTGGTGAAAGTTCACAAGACCTTGAACAGGATTCAGTGGGCAATGGCTCATCAGTTGAAGATGAGACGCCTAATGATGTGATTCTGGAAGAAGGACATGCTGAGAAAGGACCAACAAAATCAATTCTTGAAGAACCAAAACATGATGAGGTAAATCTCAGTGAACAGGTCATGATTGGAGAAGTTGTCGATGTGAGCTCAGATGAGGGGTGGCAAGAAGCCAGCTCAAAAGTTCGATCTGCAAACACAAATGTGCACAAGTTTCGTAGAAAACGGCCAAATCATCTTAAGGTAAAAATCAATCATTCAAACTTCTCAAATGCTAGAGAAAACGGGCAAGTACCAGGACCTGTTCAAAGCGATCAGAAGGCGGTTCTTAAGGTCAGCTTGAATGATGCATCTTTGGTGAAGAATTCACAAGCTCAAAGCTCACAAACAGGGGTGGAAAGAGGCAGTGGTCAGTCAAAAAGGGTTTCCTTAGTTCCACCATCTATAACTTCTATAGCTTCAAAGGCTTTTTCCTACAAAGAAGTGGCAATGTCACCACCTGGGACAATTCTGAAGCCAATGATCCAGAAGGAAGAATCAAGCCATGGAGAACAAAACCTGGTGAGGCACCCCGAGTCTTCAGAAGGTGAAGAAGGTAAGAACAATGATGTGGAAATGAAATCCAGTGGGGAAGAAACTCGGAAAGTTTTTGAAAAGAACTCAACCCCTACAGAAAAAGGAGATATGCCATGCTTGGATATTCAAGAAAAGCCCTTAGAAGTAAAAGGGTCCAAGCTCTCAGCTGCAGCTCGACCCTTCAATCCTGGGACCTCCTTTAAGCCTATTAATATGGTTGGACCCACCAATTTTTATGATGTAAGAGCAAGCCAAGGCATGTTGTTGGAGCCAATCGAATTCCCACCGATTTCAGCGCGAGTACCATGTGGGCCAACGTCACCTATGTATTATAGAGCCACTCACTCATCTCAAATCAAGCATGCTACTGTCATCATGAACCCAGATGCCCCTGAATTTGTACCAAGACGAGCTGTGCAAGTGAACCTAGAAGGCTCAAATCCTACAATTGATCCGACAAAAGACACAGGAGAAGTTGATCGGAAACCAAGCTCGGACGAGCTAAAAGATGACAGGTCAAAGAAGGGCACTTATGAGGCAGAGAAAGCAGAGCTAGCGAGGCAGATTCTCCTCAGTTTCATTGTGAAATCAGTGCAAAACAATTCAGATCGCTCAAAAGAGTCTCCTAGAAATGGGAAGAGGTCAGAGAACTGGCAAAGTTCTTCAGAAGCAATTGCAAATGACAGTGCAATTATCAAGATACTTCATGGGAATGTAGAGAAAGTAGATAGTGCATCGAATGATCAAGAAAAGTCCAACTCCAACCATGCCAACAAAGTTGGAGATGGTGAAGGGTTTGTTGTTGTCTCGAAAAGAAGGAGAAACAGGCAGCATATTGCCAATGGTGTTGGTAACTTGTACAATCAACAGTCCACTGTTTGCACTTGAAAAGTCAGCCAGAAAGAATGGTGATCAACTTTGTTAGCATATCAAGGCCAGCGGCATGTCATTTTAAGGGTTGCTGATTGAAATTATTATTATTATTTTTTTTCATGGAGAAACTGTGAAGACTTCTATTGCAGCAGAAGAGAAGGAATCAAAGAACACGAGAACATTGATTAAGAACCGTTGTTGGTTCCTCCTAATAAACAGGAGATGGTTTGGCTTCTCCCCTTTGTAGATTATTGGTTGTATAATACTAGCTGCAAAATAGATTTTTGTTTTTCGCTTTGCTTTTAGGTTCGAGATTTTTTGAGTTGTATGTGTAATAGCTAGGCAAGTGGAACCTGCAATTCATGTCGAACAGTCTTATTCACGTGTTTACAATAGGTTGAACTTTGTGTCCCGCCTTGTTAATCGGCTCATGTTTTGGATCTTGAACAAGTCAACGATTGCAATATGCAAATGCCATATCATTGTTTCTTATGAAAATGTCTTACTACACGTATGTGAGATCTTGTTGTATGACTAAACAAACATACGCTGACTTGGCAAAAAGAATACTTTTGTTTTGGGGGTTAACAAAAAAAAAATGTTCTACATCTCATTCCCCCCTCGTCCCTCTCGAGAACAATGGTTTCAGCCAATGATTGCTCAATGTTAAGACATGTTTTTTTTCAACTTATTATTAATATTTAGCACCAATCAGCATTGATTAGCACGTGATCATATTTTTCACTCACAATTTTAGCATTGATCAATATTAATCAGAACTCATCAATACTTTTTAATAATTATCTGCACTTATCAGTACTAAGTTACTTATGATAAATTGAAACAGCATATCCTTAATGTGTGGGTCTCTTTCTCTCTGTGTATATACACATACATACATACATACATACATACATACATA
>JACYFF010031955.1:5197715-5215159 GCA_017589665.1 Selenicereus undatus | reverse complement strand
TATATATATATATTTATGAGTACATATGTAAGTTGGTCTTCTTTGTTTGAAATAGTGAAACCAATTTTCATAGATTTTATTAGATAAACAATTTGATATGCGCTGTAATTCTTAAGAAAGACTATATACTATCCATGCTAAAACACATGAATATAGCAACACTTGAAACTTTTAAAATTACTTTTAATGCTTTATGTAAACGAAGTCTGTTATTTGGGGAGACTATATATAATAAATTATATGGTGGAGATAATTAATTAGATGAAATAAATTGAACTTTTACCACTGAACTTTTCAAATAAATTCATTTTAAAGCTTAAGAAGAAACTTTTAACTTTTGGACATAAATGTATGCTTATAATTCAATTAAAATGGCCTTATTTTTGGTGCAAAATTATGTCAATTGTTGTTCTTGAAGGATCTTCTATCATAACTGAAATTGCGAGATATATCACATTTATCAAGAAGCAAACAATATGAGATATATTACATTTATCGAGGAAGCAAACGTTTATATTGAGAGACATTCAACTCTGACTTTTATCTTATCCTTTACAAGGGACGAACCTCAGTTGATATTTATTCTTCTTTCTCTCTTTTGTTTTTTAAAAAAATCAACACGTAAGATGCATATACACGAAACATTATCAACTAGTAGGGCTCAATATCTATGTATCAATAATTCAACAAGCAACAATTTAGATATGTTTTACCCTTTCTTTTCAGGGCGGCCCCCCCCCCCCAAAAAAAGGGCCCCATTTTAAGTCCAAAAACATCACATAACATGAACATCCTCTACATAGTAAGGGTATGTTAATTCCAAGAACATCCCCGCCAGATTGGTTTTACTTATCAATTTTTTTTTTTATTTTTTTTTTGGCGTCAATTTGAACTTTTGAATCAAGGAAGTTTTAAAGAGCTCTTAAATTCAAAACAAAGAATGTTCAACTTCTGATAAATTTCCAAATATTAAGTAGAACCAGCATTTGAATTTTTTTTCCTTACATTTAAATATATGAAATTGCAGAGAACTTTTCTTTTAATGGAAAGTATACCACCATTAATAATTTCATATTTCTCCTCATTTTTGCATTCAATTTTTTTTATTTCAGTTCGTCCTAAGATCAAATATGCTTTGAAAATTTTAAAAATAATATGCAACCAAAGACAAATGAAAATTGCAACAGTAGATTACATGACAAATAAACACTTTTAATGATGCGCAATGATCAATAGAAGACATGCAGCCATGACTTCAATATAGTAATTAATAACCACTATACCTCCTCCCAAGGGTGAAAAAAAAAAGTAAAAACAAAAGTAAAAAAAGTTGAAATTTAAGAATGATGATCATCAGGAATCAGGATGATCATGTGATTGTGATGAAGAGGAATGCAGAGGGAACAAAGGCAAGAGCTGAGGAGGGTCAGCATTATAATTATTGAAAGGACTAACAGTTTTTTTAATATTAAGAGGGTGCAAATAAAACCCTTTCTCAGCAATCACCGCCCTTTCTTCTTCCTCACTCATGAGATAATTATTGTCAGTAGGCGTATTTGGGCTCAAAAGCCCATCTAGGGTGGAGACAGGGGAAACCAAGCCCAATCCGAGCCCAGTTGCATCAGGATGGCACGGCCCATGATGGTGGTTGAGGTTGAGGTTGATCATCTCCAGCTTCTTCATCAATGCTGCCTTCTCCCTTCTCTCGTGGAGCGGTGGTGCGCCGCAGTGGGAGGAAGAGCCGGTGAGGTGTTGCACGACGGCGCGGAAGTTGGAGGGGTGGGCGTGGACGAAAGTGGTGTTGGTGGTGGGGGAGGTCTCGTAGGCTACGATTGGTGGTGGTGGTGGTGGTGGGTGGTGGTGGCGCTTGGCGGCGGAGGTGGTGGTGGAGGTGGAATCCATGATGAGAGAGAGAGAGAGAGAGAGAGAGAGAGAGAGAGAGATGGGCTATTTGGTGTTGAAGAGAGCTAGCTAGTTAGATACATAGGAGGGTGGAAAGGGGTTTATGTAGGGGAGAGAGGGAGAGAATCCAGCTAGCAAGCACTATGGTGCCATTGACTTATTGTGGATTGTGGAAGGGAAAGTGATGTAGTAATAGCACTGATGTCACACCGTGTTGTGTGAATTCTGAAGAGAACAAGGGCTGGAGGCCAGAGAGAGAGAGAGAGAGAGAGAGAGAGAGTAATGTATGAGCATGGAAACATTTGTCAGGCCACAATTAATATAAGACGGTTCTCTGAGGATTATTAGCACACATGATAAGTGATAACACTCTCATGTATCAATTGGTTATGCACTGTTCTTTCTCACAAATAGTCACAATAGTTTGTTGGTAGATGTGAGTTAATACTGACTGTAACTAGTATCTTTATTTTTAAGGTTTGATTGTGATTATAATAATGGTCAATGTTTCATGCCAAAAAATAAATGTTAATGAGATCCCAAATGGTGATTAGTTGTCGAACATTCTTAGAATTGAAAATTTAGAAATACAGATACTATTTGATGTAAGAGATATTAATATAGAATTTTTACGTATGCATACATGATACATGTATGTTAAAAATATAATATAAGGTATGTTGTTCCTAACTCATCATCACCATTTAGCATTGATTACCACTTATTAGTACCAATGATCAGCATTGAGTCACATTTCATAATTATTTGATGGTGTTCAGCACTGAGTCATTTTTCATGATTATAATTTCATAGTATTCATCAATACTAATAATCAACACTTACTAACATCGATCAGTACTAATCGACATTGATAAGTAATAAATTATTTACAACAAATTGAAAAGAACAACTGCATAATAAATTTAAGTATTTCTATAGTCAAAATCTTGAATCCACATAGATATACGGATGAATTGAAAGGCCTTTCTCCAACGAAGCTAATATAATGCATGTTTGGAATATATGCCACAACTTTTAGCCTTTTAAGCTAGGCCAAGAATATAATTAAGCTAAGGCATAAACTTTTAACGTGCATATATGCATGAAGATCAGAGTCAGACGCTGCAGACATTGTAGAAATTCCAACAGTTTACTTTTACTTGACTACAGTTGTACGTTGAGCACAGTAAGGAGAGAGAGTCCAAAAGAGTTTGAAATTTGAAAAGAATTGAAAGGAGATAATAAATGAAATGAAAGGGCACGGCATCAATCTAGCTAGCCATGAATGAGCTGGCCTGGCTCTCTCTGAAAATATCATAACCGGCTCAGCCCGGCATTCAAAACGGCTTCATATTCCTCTCTCTCTCTCTCTCTCTCTCTCTCTCTGTTCTGCTCTGTCTGTATGTCTGTGATGATCAATCTGTCCACTTACTTAGCCAAACGTTTACTACTCTATTTCCTTGAATTCATTCATTCTTTGCAAGTCATGCTATTTTCCCCCACCAGTTTGCGTGAGGGAAATGCACTTTTGACAGTACTCTTACTAGAGTTGTAGGAGGAGGGGCAAAGAAAAGAAAAGTTATGGGGAATTCTACAGCCTTTTCTTTTGGTTTTATCTGATGCATACTGCATACATATGGGCTTTTCTTGTTCTTTCTTCCCCTCTTCTTTGGATGGTTTCCCTGCTTGCATTTTCATACTATTCAACCACAAACTTTATGGGTCAGTGCGCTGACAGCCCAGTACTCTCTGCTTACTGGTTCAATCCATAATTACATGGTTTCATCAAATACATATACTGACAAAAAGGGTTAAATTAAAAATGGACGAAAATATATATGTACATATACTTGCACTATTTTGTGGTCAGCAAAGATGCTTTTCAATTAGGTTTTTTTTTAAAAATAAAATAAAATTGTATACTGACTTTTGGTTGTTTAACAGAACAACCATAGCATGTATCTCATGATGAAATAATACGACTTAAGCGTGCGTAACGTTTTCGAGGCATTCAAGGCAAAAGCATTTGTGATAAAGCTTTAGGTAGAAATATCACAAGAATATATCAGTAGTAACTGTTTACAAGTATTTTGCTTACATAGCAGCCTAGCTAGCTAGCTACTAGCTAGCCATATTCCACAATTATCTACTGTTGATGTCGGATTGAGAATTAAAGTACAACTATCAATGATGCTGGTGGGATTCATAATTGTTGGAGTATTTTCAACACAATGGTTAGTTATGGAAATAGATTTTTATATAATGCCTAAATTATAGTTAATTATTTTGATGATTCATTACCCTACCGTAAACAATTAATTTAATTAATTAATTAGGAAGAGAAACAAGTCAGTTAACCTGGTTAATTAACTAACTTGTACCTTTTCAAATGAATGGTGGAAGGTTGTGTCACTATGTTGAGGAGATGATGACTTCCATAAATGTGTGACACACTATGATATTGATATGCATAAGTACTATTGATCAAAGAGTAAAGGTCACTATATCTCACAGCAATTACACCATTGATGTAGCAGTTACAAGGTGATTAATTTAGTATTAATCAAACAAATTCAATTTTATGATTCTGTTACAAGTTTTGTGCTACTATAAAAGAGGATGATTAGAACAAGGAAAACGCACAACTTGAGCAAGCATTCTCTAGATCTTAACCAACTCTCTGCTTTCTCCTTCACACAATCCAGCCATCTTTAGGGTTTGGGGTGTGGACCTCACTAATGATTTTAGTAGCCACTTAGTCTATTGGTGGTATTCAACAAGTGAGACCAAGGCAAAGCTTCCCCTTCAAGGTGAGTCCTATTTTTCCTACAAGTTCATATGTCAGCATGATCAAGGAGAGTTATATGATCGATTACAACAATCCGTTGAACTTTTGTCATGTCATAAGATGCTTAGTAGCTTATCTTTGTGAGTAAATTAAAACATCAAATAGAGGAGAATTTTTGTTTCCCAAAGATCCGATAGTCATATTGCACATGAGAGAGAACAAAATTTTTAGGAAAAACATTCACGACCTTATCCGAAAATCTACTATAATATGACACTGAATTTATCTGAAATAAACCGCCAATATTTAAATTCATTTTTCAAACTGAATTTTACACCAACAGTAATATCGTAAAGTCTCTTCCATTAATTACTAGTGTGAGGGGGGATTTTGAATTTTGCAATACGTACAAAGGCAACAGCTTGCTGCAAATGGCGAACTTAATTAATTTTCTCTGCTAAAGGATTTCAATTCTGCAGCAGAAGGCCTGCCTCACTAGTCACTGCTAGTATATATATTCTACAGAAATTAAAGTTCTTGAATATATTAACTGATGCATGTAAAGGGATATTTAAACTAAACCTACAAGAACTTTTGCCCTGACATATAAATGTCAAATCCTAGGCCTGGAGGAATGCCACCCATACATTGCATGTAAAGTTGTAATGTCAACTGAATAAGAAAGTTATTAGCTGATGTTGGATATTTGATTAGATTTAAAATCAAGCCATCCCAAGGTGATACCAATACCCTCCCCAACCCCCACCCCCCAAACAAAAAAGAAGGCCATTGGTAGGGTTTTTGATTGCTTGAATTTAATTTGAACTTATATGGTACATTAATCAACAAAATTAAACTCTTTTAATGTAATGTAGAAGTTCAAATTTTATCTTATTATTTAAGTATTAGAAACCTGAATTCAAATTCTGTTTATATTGACTTTTGTGCCTGATTCACGCCACAAAAAAAGCCCTTAATTACCGTTTAAATACTGGGCAAAAGTGATTAGGGAACACCCTAAAAAATATACCCAAACATACTTGCATGCCAGTGAGTTTAGAACATACTTGCATGTTCATTTCAAAGTTCAAACATAAGAAACTGATAATGGTCTTGTTTTGCTAATGGGAACCTAATGTCATGTGAATTGACAAATACAAGAAGGCTTTCATGACACATGCATGTCCTATTTTCATTCTTCACTGCACAATCAATTAACCAAACACATCACCCATAAGACTTTTCTCATGTCCATTGAAGCTAATTGTACACTTTTATGCCACCGATATTTTGTAATCGTGATAAAAAAAAAAAATAGTATCACGTCTCTAAAATATACGGAGTAGTTCTTATTTTAAGAAGAGAAAAATACATTTTTTTCATTACAACTACTATTTTAGTGTGGTGCCCTCTTCTCTGGATATGAAGAGATCCAAATGTAAACTATTTTACATCTACAAGCATTCGTTCAAACAGAGAGACTGATTTCCATTCTAGCTGGCTTCTAGCGCTCTTCATCCTTCCCCTCTGACTTTGTCGAGCTGTTTTTCATATTGTTCTCCGGCAAGGCAACACCGCCTGCCATTTCAGCCTCGGCTACATTTCCGGCCTCCCTAAATTTCTTATAAATATCACTCTGGTAAAATTTTCTTGTTCTTGCGACCAAAATCAACGAAATAAACATACCAAAAACAGTAGCAGCTGTGATAATGATAAACGCAAGTCTAAAACACTGCGGCCCATTACAGGTGAGCGCTTCGCCCGCTTTCCTGACCTGGCCCGATGCCAGCAACTGTTTGCGGGCTTCCTTGTCATACAAATGGCCCGTTATCCTCACATTCAAAATGTAGTCCCCTATTGGGCTCGCCACTGACCCAAAGTTGTATAACGTTGAATAGTATTTGAGCCCAAACACTTCTGAGATTATGGCAAAAAGCAGTGGCCATTGGGCCCCAAAACAAAAACCAATAATCACTGAAGCCACATAAAGCCCATTGCGCACGTTGAAGGCAATGAGGAGATGACCCACACAAGACAGTAGGAGCATGAAGGTGAGCACGAGAGGCCTAGGAACCTTGTACCTTTGCAAGAAGTGTTCTGACACAAAACCTGCCACAACACGGCCTAAATAGTTCCATATGCTAACTAGGGACACAAATGTGTTTGTGCTTCGGGCCGGGTACCCTAAGGATGCCCCGATCTGACCCAAATTATCGATGGCAGTCAATGTGCCACCGATTCCACATATCACGGACAGAAACAAGATCAACATGTCTATGCTGAAGAGAGCCTGTAATATGGTGTAATCCTCTCCTCTTTCTGGAGGCCGAAAAATGTCTTGAAAACAAGACACCTCTTTGTTCTTGGCATCAGCCAACTGCGTTGTGGCAGGAGGTACAGTACTATACGATGCTAATTCTTTGCTTGCATGATCCCCATTACTTACAACAACATTCACCTTCGAAACACTCGCTGCCAACTCCTCTTGACGTTTCTTCCACAGCTTGTACTCCTCCTTAATCACAGTAAGAATTGGCAACAATAGCAGGATGACTACTGCTATAGCACTCCCTATGAACTCGCTTCGTGTGAAGGTGACTTGCTTTTGAACTATAATGATGATCATGAGGAACCCAGCAAGCCCAAGGGAGATGTACAACATCTCATAAAAGATTTTAAGTTCATTTGTTTGTTTAACAACTTTCATAAATCGAATAGTGCGCAAGAACACAAGGGAGATCGCTGCAGGTAACCAGCCGATGAGGAGAATAAGGGCTTTAGGGTTGTTACCACCATATATTGCATAGTAAAGTTGAGTTATGATCGCACCACTTAAGCCTACGAACCCCTTCAGTAGTCCCAAGACTACCCCTCGGCTCTCTGGGAAGTTCTTGACACAAGTGACTAGGGCACCCGTATTTGCAAAGGCTTGTGAGTTTGCACCTGTACATGCACGTATTAACATTTCAATATGAGTTTTAATTACTTGAAGTCAAAACTAGCTTGATGAAGTTTTAATGCATGCAACCTAATTCATATTCCATGCAATTCTTTTGTACGTAAGGAAACCCTAATATTTTTTTATAGGTTTTTAATTTGATTCACTTCTTTAATTTATTGTTTAACAATTTATGTTTTAGATAGGTATTTACGATGTATATATATTTAAGAATAATGAGTTAAACGAACATGAGAGTATCCAATATCTGAAAAATTAGAGCAAAATGTTCTTCTTTTTTTGGGTTGGAAAAGCGGTATGTTCAATACTCAATAGTCTTTCATTCTCGTTTTTATAATTTATATTTCTTACATATGTAGCTAGAAACCATGTCTTTGTTGTTAAAACAATGAAGAAAGTAAATTAGAAATTGTTTTCCATATTTGTTTTGATTATATATATTGCTTAAAATCCACAAATCGTTTTCAAAATTTTTCGCAGAAAGGTCACGGTGAAAATTAAAATTAATTTATCATTTTGAGGTTGGTGTCATATGCAAAATCATCTTGATCGAGCATATCCACCTAAATCTAAATATTAAATGAATATAAAATTGTTACATGTAGTCTTGGAAAATTCAAATAAAATAAGTAATTAGATATACAATTTTACGTGCAAGCCAAAAAGGCCATCATATTGACTATTGAGCTTTGATTGGCTCCTTGAAACTTCTTTATGATTCACGATCAGGCAAAATAGTCAAAATTGTTAATAATCCTTTGAAAATTGGTTCTCGAGCCCACACTGGTTTCTATCTAACCCATAAAACATTCCTCTGATGATATTTAAGTCATTTCTGCTCGTTCTTTTCCATTTTCTGGTTGGGTTCACCAATTCTCCTATTTTTATTTCAATCTTTTCAGGAGTTTTCATTTTATTCGTCAGCGAAGCCGCCTTTCATCAATACAAGAATAGTTGATGCTGATTAACATTGAATCGAGAGTAAAATTATACTACTTAAAATTGCAGAGAATTATGCAAAATAGAGATAGAAGGTAGGTGATGAGCTAAAAAATTTGAACATCTCCCCCCCCCCCGCCAAAAAAAGAAAAAAAATAAGAGATTAGCAATATTGAATAATGGGATAAGAAAAATTAGGTATAAGAGAATAAAAGGGCATTCTTGGTATAATGAAAGGAGAATATTAATTGATATTTGTTACGATTAATTTTGTTGCCTTTCCGATGTAAATATATTTTAATTACTAATTCAAAACTAAATTTGAGTTTCATATTAATTACTCTTATCCATTGTCCTTAGGGCAACATGTATCAGCTTCCAATAATTAGTACGTGGCTTGGGTAGCTGATGGTTTAATTTGTAAGTATGTAACTGAGTATCCCAAGTCCCAACCCCTCCTTTTTCTTTTTCTTCTTCTTTTTTTTCTTTTTTGTAAAGAGTAAGGATGCGCTAATCTAGGAATAGAATAACGGTCTTTGCTTCTTTTTTTTTCTTTTTTTTTTTGAAGTATGCAGTAACCTGGGAATTAAAAGTGTTTTTGCTATTCTTTTGTAATGTTGCAACATTTGAGCGCATTTCTCACTTATATAGGCAGTTAGGTGGGACTGTTAAAGCATCCATTTGGCCGGATTTGGATTTGGAATTATGTCCTTTTGTTATTTATTTTACCAAGTGGCATTAAGCTTCTGTAAAATATTAAATGAATAGGCTGTAACAGATCATATAGCTTTCCAAAGTGGTAAAATAGAAAAACGTATTATGAATACAAAAAACAACTATATTACAGCTAACTAAGATTTAACTACTATATTGCTGAATAATACTTCAAAATACTGAACATCGAACTACGGAAACTATTATCAGTATAATATAATCTTACAATTTACGGTTTTAAGTATATATGTAACAAAGAGAAATTATATTACACTTAAAAAAACTATATACATACTGAAAGGGTGAAAGTGTGTTATTTGATTAGTTTTTTTTTGTCATCTTAATGTTTATATTTAAAATTCTCTATTTTTACGGTGATACTTTTCATCTTGTTAAATTGTATTGTGCTAGTGTTGAATCAGTACAGTTTTTTTTAGTCTATATGTTTTTGAAAAATAAAGTAGTTAAAAGTGTCATGTTCTATAGTATTCATTCTTCTCCTATTGACCAGTCTAGTCCAAGCAAGCAAAAGATGTAGTCAGGCATGAATAAATGATCGACAAGATAATATCAAGATATATACATGCATGATCAACTTGTACATATCTTGTCTTGATAAATAAATAAATAAAGCATTAATGCCAAGATATATGTACGTATGCGATAATTAGGATGCACGTACCTATACATATATACAGGCACATTTCCCAAACCGCCGGCTTGGCGATGTGGCCTGCGACGGCAAGCCAGATCATGAAGTAGCCAAAGAAGTTGAGGATGGCACCCAAGGCCAGAACCACCCAGGGAGGGGCGACTTCCATGAGTAACCCCGATGGCACCCCTACAGTGGACCCGAGGTCTTTAAAGAAACTAAGAAGGTTAAGGGTGGACTGGTCATATCCTAAAGCTTTTTTGATAGTGCCTGAATATGACCCGAACATGTAGGTGGCTCCAGCTGCTGACATCACCAGAAGCGTCGAAAACACCATGAACCACCTACCGGTCAAGACTCGGACCAGAAAGTGGCCCGAGCCACCGTCGCCACCGGCAACCACCATGGCTATTTATGAGGCCTAAGGGCAACTGGTGCTTAAGCCTAAATGGTTATATAGGATAAAAGGGAGCTTGGGTAATATTGTAATGCAAGATTAATGAAGCGAAGTTGTGTTGGGAGTGATGTTATATATAGAAGAGTATAGATATTCAATCAAGTGGTGAAATAAATAAGGAAGATACTAAAATGGACCAATGTGTGTGAAACGATGATGCTGGGCGAACTGGGTTATTGAGTCAAAAGTCTTTGTGTTGATTCGAAAATTGAAATTTTCGTTCATTATTGACATATATTTATTTTTTAGAAACATTATGGTTGACTTGGCAAGCTTCGAGGAAAATGAGTGTGGATATGAAACTAATATTTACAGATTCGTCGGTTCCATTTCTGCAACTCAGTCTCATCTACGCCAAGTTGTTGCGCAAACATCCATGGGTGATTAGTTGTCTCAATTTAGCCATAATATATTTATCAACACAATCAAGTCTTTAGAGGTAATCAATCCTCCTGTGAAGAGTCCAAGTTCTGTCTTTTGCCAGTGGGGTCTCTCTCTCTCTATATACATATTATGGGTCCTACTTGTACGGGGTATAGAGAGATTCAAATGTACGCATCATTACCTTTGCAGATATCATTACCTACAGAGAGACTGATTCTAATAGACTCACGAAAAAAATTTTAAATAATATTTGGATCGAGTTTAAAAGCTTTAGAAAAAAATGGAGCTAAACACACCTCAAAACAATCAAACCTTACTAGTAAATACATCAAAAAAGATACACACGGAACCACAAATAGCCTAAAGTAAATAAAAACCATTACAATCGAAAGAAAAATAACTAGTATACACAAATGATGAAAGCGCATAATAAGTAATATCTAGGATCACGACTAGCTGTACATGCTCCCTGGGATTTTAGGGAAGGGCTAGTACTGTACTATCTAAAGTCATCAACATCAATTTTAGACCTCTATAACTGCTCATATCTTGAGCCATATCCTTCATTCATCCTACAGTCTTCAAATTGTGTCTAATCACTTCGTTCTAACTCTTTCTAGATCTACCTCATTCCCTTTTACCTTCTGGAGGAGCGATCTTTTCACATTTTCTCACTGGTACATTCATACTCCTCCTTATATAACCAAACAGTCTAAGCTTAACACCCTTCATCTTATTCTCTATGGATGTCACTCTTACTTTGCCCTTAATCACTACATTTCTAATCCTACCTAATTTCGTGTGTTCACACATCCAACGAAGCATCCTCATCTCGCCAACCCTCATCCTCTCGACTTGGCACTTCTTGATAGGCCCACACTCCAGTTCATACAATAATGTTGGTCTAATAACCATACGGTAAACCGTCCCCTGGCCTCCAATCTTAGTGAGATTTTCTTATCGCGCAACACCTCTAAGGCATTCTTTTATTTTTATTATCTTACCTTTATATGCTGGTTAATGAAAGGAACTAAATGTTAAATGCCACGTTTACTTATGCTGAGATTTTCAGTATAAACTTAAGACTAATTATCATTCATAGGTTCATATTGAGATGCACAAATTTCCCACAATGAGAAGCTTGTTGAGTCGTTGACCCTAGAATTAAACTGAGGGACGAACCTCCCAACCTCATGCCAACTGGGCTATTGCTCTTTTGGTATGATCATCTCATCTCCCATCTTCTTATAATGGCAAACAACTAACTTAGTTCTATATTATCATTTTTTAATATATCCATATATACAATATATACTCAATATAAGTAAAACATAACATAATTTACATTTGTATTTATTTGCTAATTCAGGAAATGTTCACAATTTTAAATATATCAATAATTGTAGAATCAACCAACTTTAATATTGAAGATTCAGATTGCCCTAGAGAGGGTGAATAAGGTAATCGTAAAAACTTAAAATTAAAATCAAAAGCAAATGCAAAAATTAAATAGAGACAATGCGCAAGGATATTATGACGAGGTTGGGCCTCAATTAGACTTAGATCCCCGCCTAGAGTTATCCAGCTATAGGATTCAACACTCTATTGTTTTTATTAAAATGAATTTTCAACAATCTCTCAAAGTTACCTCACTTTAGAGATCCCAATCACTTAAACCAACCTCTTGGTTTAAGTTTGGATGGAGTTAACCTCACAAACTCTAAGTTCACTCCTTAATAATTCTTTTCACTACAATTCTTTGATCTCAACAGAAAGTTTAGTACAATAACTTAATGCGTGTTCTCAATGCCTTTTCTCACTGGCTTTGATACTTGCTCTTACTCATGTGGTCACTATTTATAACCTTGCAAATCGTCAGCTCAAACTGGCAAGAAGGAAGTTTCTGCCAGAATATCTTAAAATCTTATTTCAGACCCTTGAAATATAATCTCTAGATTCTGATTTGATTTTCTTCTGATATGAATATTCTAATTTGATCTTCTCTACAAATCAACCACTTTGGATATGTTTCAGGTATCACTTTGATATTATCTTGCAATTTAAGCTTGTATCTTACTTGGTAGAATCTTGCCAAGATCAATCAAATAATGTTGACGCAAGGCAATTCAATCCATACTTGATCTTGTATGATATTCAAATTTGAATTTCTAATTTGAAGTGGATAGAATATATCAATCAAATAATATCTTTCAATTTTGAGTGATACTCTCATATTCTCTCCATAATTATCCTCATTTACTAGTATAAATAGGTACTCTTCTTATGCTTATATTGGATTTTTCAACCTTTTAATTTCACAACCAAATCCTTAGCTAACTATTTAGCCACTAAGAGAGTCAACATGATCAAAAACATATTGGACCGACCATAGATATTATATATGAAGTAGAATAATTATAAAATCAACTCACTTCGCAATGTCATATATAATACTAATTATATTGTTTGTTATCATCAAAATCAATATGTGAATCTTCGAATCAACAAATATGACAACAAATTTTAAAATAATACGATTTAATAATCATACAGCCTATCCTAGCCAAAAAAAAAAAGAGGTCAATTACTGATCAGTGTAGTAAGCTATTTTAACTGGTTCTATCAGAAAAATGGTAATTTAATTGTTGATTCACTGATTAAAAATTAATGTTACACTTAGTCAAACTGTGCAACCCTGAGCATGATAGTTGGTGCCAATAATGTATAATAAGTTAGTAACGTTAACTCCAAGGTGATATTATATATATACGCCTTTTCAAACTCATCAATCTTAGAAAATATTCATCACGTATATACATGTATACTTCATGCGTCTTATATTTATTGTCAAAAAAAATTATTTTTATAGTTCTATTTTATTGGAAAAATTATCTTTTACAAAAAAGATAAATATTTTATTGGTTAAAAATTTGACAATATAAATTGTATTTAATATTTATTTTGATATATTTTCAAAATTTTACTATCAATATGAGACCGGGGAATATTTTTTATTAAATCATTTTCTTCATCTCACCTCAGGAATTTTATTTTTTTTGGTGTGTTTTTTAAGTGAATGTAAGACTTTTTGACATAAATTAGGTCACACTCGATCTCTAGTCATCCACAGCGACAATTTCCTCAAATTTAGAAACTGAACGTAATATTGTTTGCTCTGTACGTTCTATTCACATCATCACATGCAATCATCATAATTTATTGCATTTGTGAATTTTATAATAAGGATTAACGCGTTAAAAATTAACAAAGAAGGTAGTCAGGCAGTCCGGTGATAAGCTATGAAAATAAATCTGAGTGGCCATCGATTAAATATAGCAACTTAATTTCAAGCTTAGCTCAGCAAACGAAAGGATCCAACCTGTACATGTCTACTAGGGAGGACCCCTCTCTCTCTCGCTTTATATATATATATACATATATATATTGGTCTGTAAGAGTCACAAAAGATAATATAATTTACTTCCAATAATATAATGAGGGATGAGGAAATCGAATCTAGAACCTAATGTACCCAATACCTCAATCTTTACCACCAGGCTAAGACTTCAATGGGGTGTGTGTGTGTATATATATATTAGGTTCATTATAAGTATTTATTAGCAACATCCATTATCTATAGTCAGCATCAATCACCACTAGTTAACATTCAACACTCATTAACACTTGTCAACACTGATCCACATTCATCGACACTAACTATATTTCTTAGTTATAAGTTTAGCACTGATTAACATTCATATCAATGCTAATCAACATTGACCAGCACTAACCGTCTCAAGCGAACAATGAGTTACTTATAATAAGTTTTTAAAAAAGCTCCAAATATAATATTATTATCTATATAAATCGGAAGACCATATAGGTGACATGCCTCATGCCTACTTTGCATGTTTGTATAAATGTAAGTTTGTATATTAATTAGGAGACTTTTCTTGGAGGGATGTTTGCTAACTATCTTTGGTCGTATTTATTTTATAGGCATATTCTTGTATCGGCTGTTTTTCATAATTGATGTTTGTAGAAGAGCAAAGATTTTTGTATGGTGTTGACTGGAAACCTTTCTTATTTATATTCGGTATGATTGAGCCAGCGGTGAACCTTCAACCTACTTATCAAGAATCATGCCTGCATAGTTTTGGAGCATTCGATAACCAATTAGAATTAGCTCAATATTACTTGAATTTCCTCCTCACAGACCTACGTCTAGCATTAGTTTACTAGTATTGGTGAGGACCTATGAGTATTGCTATATTATCAGCTTTATTGGCGAAAAAATCACCGAAAAGAAGTAAGCTGTCCAGAAGCTACTATTAAACACTTATTTGAAATATCTTTTGCCAATTTTATACTCTCTTTTTTGTGGGCAATGTTTAAAAGTAGAGCCAGCAAACGAGCTGGATCGATCCGTTCAATAAACGATTCAATTTCGTGTCGATTTTGAAAATAATTTAGATTTGCTCAAAATTAAAAATATCAAGTTCTCACGCTAAACAGTCAAATTGTATAAATTTCGGATCGAAGCCAATTCGGGTTGAATCAGGTGCGTGTTTCTCTCAACAACTAAGGGCAATTCGTGTCATGTTATCGCTTAGGGTCAGGCTTTTCCAACTTTATTTAAAAGGGGGAAATACAACAAGTTTCCTCTGTTGTTTATTTATTTATTCATTTATTTTCGTTTACTAATTGTGGTTATGATAATGATTTTGTGCTCCCCTTACGATTGTTCTAACGGCTACGGTCGCATAATACAGCACGTTTTCATTTTGCTTTTTGGTGCTGAAAATTCTGTGTTCCTGGAGCTTCAATACTGAGGAATTTTCCACAACTGTGTGAGGGACGTACATAATTGACAATCATTTAATTTCACCTTTGAGGTAAGCAAGTCTTGTGCTTAATTGATTGGTTAATTTATTCATTGGTTTATTCTGACAATTCTAACTATCAGAAATCGTATGCTTGTTGACAATTGCTGCTGAAAAATCTATTAATCTAGTCTATTTTTGTGCTTTTTCTTTCCTTTTTCTTTCCTTTTCAACGGCCACGTGAAGAGGAGAAGTGTGGCCGCCCCGGTGCGAAGTTGCGAGACTATTAGACCACCCGGAGGTAAGAGAGGGAGAGGTAGGCCGAAGAAGAAGCTAGAAGAGGTGGTTAGAGAGGACCTGAGAGTTGTAGGTCTCACGGAGGACATGGCTCAGGATAGGAGGGTGTGGCGGGACAGGATTAAGGTCCCTGATTGTAGGGGACCGGCTCCGTAGGGGGTAGTAGCCTAGGCGGTGTGGGGTGGGGTGGGTTTTGGTTTGCCTGTTTGCAGGTCAAGCTTTCCCGGATGGTCACGACACCAAGCGCCCACGATTTGTCCAGGTATGTCCCCACTCCCTTTCTCTTACTTCCCTTACCTCGGTAAATGGTTTTGCAATCGTTTCCCCTCCAAACCTTTTCTCAAAACTGTTTTTGTGGGTCTTATGGAATCAACCTCTCTATGGGTAGGAATACCGGTAGAGGTAAGGTTGCCTACAGCTGGATCTCCCCAGACCCCGCGAAAGCGGGACCCACTTTGGGAGTTTGTTGTTGTTGTTGTTGTAATGTGTGAGGGATTGGAAGCTAGGTCTTTTGATGAATTGCGTGGGTGCTACTTAGCTCAATTGCAGGGGCGAAGGTATTAGTGAGTAGAACAAGACTACGGCCCCCTCGACCTTTCCCACAGAGGTCATTTTTTGACTTTATGATATTATAAAATACGTAAACTTTAGTTGATTTTCAGTGTTATGCTCCTTCAAATAATTAAATCTAATCTATGACTCCCCTTCGACATTGATCCTAAGTTCGTCCCTGTTCAATTGATGAAAATGTTTAAAAGTTATTACCATTAGAATTGAATCTCGCCTATATCAGTCTTGATGCGTATCTTTACATAAAATAAAAGTTAAACAAAAAAGTTTGTGGGATGAATTACTTGAGATATTGGGCATTAATGTTACCATGTGCCCCTTGGTATATTCAACATGCAAGGTGACGGGCTGACTTTCCTACCCCAGGTTGGTGACTCGACTTCTCTCCCACACACATATCAACCGATAAATCTGGTAGAAATAGAATAGAACAGCCGACTAAGAACGATATGATAATCTTGCTTTTAACTTTTCTTCATTGGATTATGTACGTCACTGGACTATCTGCATCTCCACGAACATCTGATAGGGCATTGTAACTTTTGAGAAGCACTCTGACGTGGATAATTATCTCTTCTTTTCAACTTTTTCCTCAAATGTCTCTTCAACATTAAATCGTAAATGCCATGGACGGGAATATTCAACAAAGTTAAGTTCCATAGTAGTTTATCTAATTTTCCCGCATTCTAGAAGAAGTTCCATTTAAAGTCCGCTAGAGGAATAGGTATGTTCATTTTATTTAATACTTTTAATAACATATATTTAAGGTCCTTTTCTCTGCAAGTTACGATTTGTAGAATAAATTTAGAGAAATTCAGTTCAGTAAATAAATTCAAAATGATTTCAGCAAATAAATTCAGAAATGTTGATTATTCTTAATAAGTCCAGAATAAGTTTGGAAAATAAGTTTAGAACAAGTTCAATAGCCAGTTCTCTTCGTCTTATTTTGTCTGAACTTG